>CM046995.1:11210000-11612622 GCA_025698465.1 Gossypium longicalyx | reverse complement strand
TTATAATATTTAATAATAAAACTTAAAAGTTAAGTATATATATTATATTATATTATATTATATTATATTATATTATATTATATTAACTAACTTTAAATAAAAGAAATGAAATAGAAAAGACAAACAATAGGAACGAAACAAAAGAAGAAAGAAAGAAAAAGAAAGAAGAGGAGACTTAGGGTTTCAAGGGTTCAAAGCTTAATTGGTTAGTCAATTTAGTCCCTTTTCTTGTAATTTTTATGTTTTAAAATCCGGTATTAAATCTTGCCCAACCTATGTCAAAATTTTAGAAATTATTCGTTTTTAAATGTTTTCTATGTTGAATAAATTGAGTATTAGAGATGAAATTGATAGATTTTTAAGTTAGAAATGAAAAGGATTGAATTGTAGAATAAATTTTAAATTTTAAGTATTAGGGACTAAACTATGAAAATTTTGAAATTTAGAGATTTAAGTGAAATTAGAGAGTTAAATCTAGTTTAAAGTGGAAATTAAATGAAAATATAGAATTAATTGTGAAGAAATAAAGTTAGTCTTGGTTAAGGACTAAATTGGAATTTAGCCAAATGTTGAATAAAAATTGAAATATTCAATGTGAAATTGAATTGTATTGTATTGAAGAATTTTAATTGTTTTAGATTAGTAGCTAACGTTGTGCAGAAAACTTTGACTAAGAAGGAAAAGATAAAGTCGATGAGGAATAGTTCGAATTTTTGGTTTTTATTTCTATAATCTAAAACTAGTTATTAATTCTTTGTATTTTTATTTATTGTTTATGGTAAGTAGTTGAGGTGAGTATATGAAATTTTGATATTGAATTGAATTGAATTCATTGTATATGTGATTTTATGGAAAATTGATATTTGATATTGACTATTATTGAATTGTGAAATTGAAACCTATTAGCTTGTATGAAATGAGTCGGATATAGATGGCATGCTATAGGATTGGAAGAGTTCGGGGATTTCTTGACTTTGAGTCGATAAGACACTGGGTGTCAAATTATTACTTGAATTAATTCGATGAGGCCTTTGGGTGCCAATTTACTTCAGTTTAGCTGATGAGGCACTAGGTGTCAAATTATTACTTTGAATTATCCGATGAGGCCTTTGGTGCAAAGCGGGTGTGTTTGGTTGGATCCGTGTATCCGTCAAGTCGAGTCTTGTTAATAGGGGTAATTAAATGAAATGAAACTATGATCGATGTTGGATGATATTATATGTGAAATGAAAATGGGGTGAATTGAAATATGGATTGAGACACATGAATTGTGTATTCATGAATTGGACATGGAATAAACATTATTGTTGTTTAAGTGAAATGTGTATTATATTGTGAGAAGCTATTTTATGGCAAATAATGAGAATTGCGTATGGTATAAAATGATGTATTTCGATTTGAGTATTTAATGGTTAATGCTATTGTATAAAAATGTGAATTTTAAATATTCAATTGTGCTTATTATATTATTTTGTCTTTAAATATTGAATTATAAAAATACTATTGAGTTTTACTCAAATGCGATTTTGTTTCCGTGTGCAGAGTTAGGTACTTAACTTTTGATCACTAATTCAGCATCCAACAAATATCCCAAACTCAAATATGGTGATGTTTATCCTTTGTGTCGGCATGTACCTAGGGTGTCTAAATAATAGTTATTTTTGGTTCTATTGTAAATCAGTTATAAGTTTAATTTTGGTTGGTTTTATACATATAAATATGTGTTTGTTTTTGAAGCCATATTATAGCATGGTATGCAACACCCCAAACCGCCTAAGCGTTATGGCGGTATCTAGCTATATCACACGATAGTGTTTTGAAACTCGTTGTTATGATGAAAACATTCCATGTTAATATCTTTAATAAACCCTTGTTAGAACTTAGGAAGTCGAATTTATTCCTTTAAAACATTTGTTTTGAAACATCTCTCGTTATGGAAGCTTTAATAAAACGATCTAAGTGATCATGCGTTTAGAAAATACTTTAACTTTTGGAAAGAATTTCCTAAGACCAGTGGTATAAATCCATAAATTAAAATAAATAAATAAAAACCCAAATTTAAAACCAAAGTCCCAGGGTCATTAAATTACAACCCAAATAATCAATAATAATCAAATTATAAATCACAAATTGAAAACCATGAAGTCAAAAATTCTTGTGGTCACCGCTAAGTCCTTTGTCGCACCGATCCGTCTAAGTGCAGGGATTACTGTGCACATTAAACAAAAGGGTGAGCTTACATAAACTCGATTTGTAATCCATGAAAACAAACAAACAATCGGTATTCATAGTGCGAGTTGAGCAATCTTGGGCCTAAGCCCTTTTAGTATCGATGATAGTTTGGGTGTAGCCCATAATCTGATGTCAAAAATGCAGTAGGGCCTTAGCCTATCGATGTCGATGTGAGTAATAGTTATACAATAGCATTCTACCCAACCAGCCTCTACACACCATCTCGTCCATCCACACTCCATGTGGGGATATAATCAACCACTCATCCCTACACTCCAAGTCAAATGCGAATGTGGCACAAAATAGTAGTTTGCAATTTGGCTGCTAGTAAGTTAGGCTTAAAGCCTTTCGGTACACTTCCTCAGAATAACCCCAACCCAATGCAATGCACATACAATGGATGATATGCTATTTTGCAATTTCAGTACATATATTCGATTTAGATATTAACATGCTCGATTATAGATATCATACATTTAGGGGTTTAAGTAGCGCTTCCGACCTTACTGTGGGTTCTGATCGACATGGATGACCGTGCAACCTTAGAAACATTTCGGTAAAATGGGCTCACGCCCATGTGATCTACCGTGTGGGCCACTGCGCTGTGTAGCCCACTCGGCCCAAATTACCTTGGTGTGTGGTCTATTTTTAATGTAACTCATGCTAGCTAAATATTCATATATGTTTTCACTATTTACTTATATGTTCATTCAAAGCCGTCTACTTGAGTCATTGTCACTAAATTATTTATATATTGAGCTCTGAATTCCAAATTAAGATCCGCTTCATGTTTTGAAACTAGACTCAAATGCCTTTCTACCATAAAGTTTTTAGAATTTATAGTTTATCAAATAAGTACAGTAAAATCTTCAAATTTATCCTATTCTACTATTTGTGGCTTCAACCTTTCCTTACTAAAAATTATATATCTCTTAGTACGAATTTGGATGATGTTTCATTTTTCTCTTGAAAATATACTCGTTAAGGATTTAAAAATATAAATTTAAGCCCAATTAATTTTTCGATTTTTGATGATTTTCCAAAGTCAAAGCAGGGAATCCAAATCATTCGACCTTCTCTCACAAAATTTATTATAACTCATAATTTACAATTCTATTTCTTACTGTTTCTTCTATGACTAGACTCAATAAAAATTAATTTCATATTTTATTCAACCTCTAACTCAATTTACACTATTTTTGATGATTTTTCAAAGTTAGACTCTGCTGCTATCTAAAACTATTTTAGTGCAAAATGTTGATTTCAAGTTTATAACACCTAATTTCCTTTCTCTACAATTTTTTTGCATCATTTTCTCTTATTTCTCTTATTTCCGACAAGAGTAATTTTGGCTTTTTAATCCGTTTGCTGCGTTTTGGATACACTGGTATTGTTTCGATCGTAAGCACTCCTAAGTCTCGAACCTAAAAATCGACCAACATATCTCGGTTAATCACTTAATTCCTTTCTAATCAAACAATTTGGAAGGAACTCAACTAGAAGCCTAACAAAACCCTTACCTCGTTTGAGTAACCACGACTTGCATAATCACGCATCGATTCAAAACCATCAGCCCTTGATTAACTCTGAACATCAAAAAGAATCCTTTTAGATTAACCAGAGCGATTAACAATAGACAAAGCTGTTACTAACCAAACACGCGCAACCAACGATGAACAACCGAATCAAATGAAAAAAAAAAGAAATGAAAGAGGAAAAATAATGGAAATTTTAGTAACTAGGAAAGAACCGGTAGAGGAGAGAAAAGAAGAAGAAGAAGAAGAAAACATCGAGAAAAGTTTAGGGAATTGGAGAGAAAACCAAAACTCTATTGTTATTATTTTTTTGCAATAAAAGATAATCAAATTATTTTACGATAAACGCTCTCAAATTATCTCCTCACTCCTATTAACCCACTAAAGCACAACTATTTAGAATTTTGCCCCAACACAACTCTTAGCAAATTGGAGCAAAAATCTGTCTCCACACCATCACATAGAATTGAACACAGGACCTCCAACACTTTAACACTCCACTTAACTACGGACCAGGCCCATTCGATATAAACTTATCAATAATTAAACTTAAGCCCTTTGCACAAGGTTAAGGCTTTATTTATAAAAATACCAAAATTTGCCCAAGTAAGGCTTGAACTTGGGACCTCACACACACACCTAGAACACTATAACAGAAGCGGATACACACTTGTGTGTCACATACAAAATCAAAAATTAAAATTTTGGGGCATTACATGGTAAATTGAACTAAATCTAGATAGGTGCATGTGAATTTAATTCTATATTTAAGTGCTCATGAACTAGGCAAATTTATTTGTATTTGGTATGTTTATAATTTGGATTAAAATGATGCTTTAATGATTTTTAATGATATGTAATGTTTGAAATTTCATCATTTGATCTATAAACTCGGTAATGCTCGTAACCCGATTAGCGAGGATATGAGTTGGGGTGCTACATAACTTGTAATATATAGTCGAAGTTCGTTTTAATTCCTTGCTTGTCTATGATGTTCCCAGTCCTTGTTGCCCCAAATAGGGTTGAAGAGTTTGTGAAGAATAAATATAATGTTTAATAAATTAAGGGTTTAGGGTTTAAAAGGTTTTGAGAGATTTGAGAGAGTTTGAGGATTAAGGGTTAAAAGGTGTTTTAATTAGAAGTATATATGGTTTTAGGTTATAAAATTGGGTTTTATAGTGTTAAAAATTGGGTTAAATAAATAGTAAGCCACCGGGTTGCAAGAATCGTTTAGTTAACCCTACAAAAATTGCAAAGATGTCCCCACATGGGGTTTAGGTCGTGACATCCTTGGCGATACAACGATATCATAACACGTTCGTCGGTTTGGAGGCCTCAAGAAACTATTTGCTATGTCACGACTCATTAGGGCGATGTCATGACACTAACTCTGTTTGGCTAAAACTTCTAGCTTTAAAGATGTTTGGTTTAGATATTGTTGAATCGATGGAACAAACCAAAAATGCCAAGGGTGAATTGGAAGCAAAGAAAATATGCAGCTAAGAACACAATGATTTATTGTGGTTTGGCCCCATGCTGCTCCACTACCTTAGCTTTCCACAACTAAGGATTTTCTCCAAATTCACTAATTTGGAAATCTTTGAAGATAAGATTTAACCTTTCAATCTCTTTTAAGACTTATACCCCAAAATCTTAGATACAACTCCTTAAGGTTTCTACCCAAACCTTAAGAATAAACCCTTTCTCAAGAGAGAAGCAAACAAGCAAACAAAGAAATAATCCTTACAAGATCATGATGTTTGCCAATTAAGCTAAGACAAAGAAGAACATTTGAGCTAAATAAATACAATGAAAGCTCACAAGTGTTTACAAGAAAAGGTATGAAATAATTAAGCTCAGGGTTGTTTTGATGATCTTTAAGCCTTGCACATGTTTCTTGTTGTTTCTAAACCTTGGAAGTATTTATACCCTCAATTGATTTCCAATTGTGGTTGTTAGAAAAGAATAGTCGTTGGGGATGAAATACGGTCATTAACTTCATGCTGTGCATGGTATCGATACATTAAAAGGGATCGATATTTTTGTAATTATCTGTGATTTAGGTGATCGAATTAGAGCAAGAATATCGATACCTTAGAAATCTATCGATACTTTAAGAGAGGTTTGAAAATGGCGAATGTCAATTTGGTATCTATTATTAGAGAGATATCGGTATCTTGTAAATCTGGATACTTAGACAAAAAATATCAATAACTTTTTGTCTGAAGATTCGACTTGTTTGAAAATGGTTAAAACATATTTGAAAATATTTGACTCAATTGAAACTTTTTCAACTTGATTTTATCAAATTTCTCAACTTTACTTTTTATTGAAACACTTTAATTTGTTATATCAAAACATATAATCCAATAAGGCTTAGTTTAATAAAAATGAACCTACATCAAATAAAAGTCAAAATCTAAACTAGGTGGTTAGTTAAATATAAAACAATTTACAAAAGTTAAGCAGCAATTCAACTAATTTTTAAGTTTTACTGTTGGATTCATTCTGATGTCATCAATTCAGATGGAGGATTTTCTGTTCTCTCGCTATTGGTCCATCTTCCATTGTGCCATTCCACCGTACTCATTTTCCCTTTCCAATGTGTTTATTAATCTGTATGCATAAAAGAAAGTGTGTCCCTTGACTCGGGGATGTTAGAAATAAATAATTTTTACATTACTCCTCTAACTTTCTCTATCTTCCTCGCTCGATTGATGACCACATTTAAATGTTCTCTCACCATTGACTTTCATAGTTAAATTGTTTTCTCTCTAATCAATGGTAGACCTAAAAGTAACGAAAGGTCTTCCTAATAAGATCGGTATCTCACGATCTTCGTCAAAATCAAGTACCACAAAATGCGGGAAAAATAAAACTTTTCACTTTGACTACGTCTTCCAATACCCTTTGGGCGTGCAGACACATCAACCAAGCTGTAATGTTATTTGAGTAGTTTTAGATCCCTAACTCGAGTTTTCAAAAATCGATAGAAGGTATTAAGTTAATACTAGCTCTAAATAGCATAGAGCTCTATTAAAATGAATGATCCCTATCTATAGGAATAGTAAAACTTCTTGTGTCTTTCAATTTTTAAGGTACCTATCACGAAATAGTCACGTTCGAAGCATTTAAAAACTTGTTCTCCTACCTTAATTTTCTTATGCCTAGACATCATTTCCATTTAAAACTTAGCATATTTGAACCTTTTAAATTAACTCAATTAGAAGTAGGTTAAAATTTAATGTTTTAAACAAGTTTAGAAAACTTAAAATTCAACCTCATCCCGCTTTTATTTTTCTTCTAGTCTTGAAGGAATGGGATTTTTGCATCGAGACTCTTTAGAAGTTAGTTCCTTCTCTCTCCTTTATCGGTTGTGGTTACCTCTCTCTGGTTCTAACTCATCTTCTACTTCTAGGATACTTCTTGAGGATCATCATTCTTCTCTGCAATTATCTACAGTAGTGGTTTCTAGGCTACTAGTACTTTACTATCAACACTTGTTTCACATGCTCATTACCTTCTCTCTGAATTATCTTCCGTGTTGCTAGGAATACATGAATTTTTATTTTGATGTTACCCATCATGCTCATCAATTGGTTCATTTGATCCTCGAGTTTAGTCAATGTTCTTATTGGATTGGTGCACTTAAGCGCACCTATTTAACATTCTCATTGTGCATTTCTTCCTCAATTCTATCGATCGTTGACCACACGGTATGGTCACTCGGGTTGGTCCTATCTGAGGCTTCCAAATAAGGAGGTTGGTAATTAGTATCTTTAACTTGATTTGTACCTCCTCCGGTTTCCTCCCCATCTTAAGTTTGGGTGATCCTCATTTGGGATTGTATGTATTCGAATAAGGTTTCCACCCTTATTCAGTTACGTATTTTTATCCTCAATAGGATTATTAATATAATGGAAAAGTGGCTTATCTCCTCCATGCATAGAGTGTAGAAGCGATTGAATACGATTAAGTCTATCCATTATTAGATGATACTTATCATCATACCGATAACTTTGACCATAGTAGGTTTTTGGCCATATGTAGGCGTTCAATTGTTGTGGGAATTAATGCAATGTTCTCAATGATCGTATGCATCCTCATCGTTCTATTCATAAAGGCTCCTCATACTCATTCTAATCGGATCGATCGTTTGTATCAACCTATTATAAAAATACGAGGTAGCATCCACCAGAAATTAGTGGTATGGGCATTTTGAATCAAAATTTTGAAATTTTCCCATGCCCCATAAAAACTTTCCCCCATCTTTTAGAAACAAAATCTCTCCTGGTTTGAATTTGCTTGTCGGGAAAAACTTACGTGAAACTTTCAATCGAGTTCATCCTATGTCGTGATAAACCTTGGTGCTCGAGAGTCTAACTAAGGAAAAACATTATCAATCAAGGAAAAGGAAAAATTAAAGGCAGTAGCGTCATTAGTGACCGATTACTTAAAAGTATCATAGAGTTGAAGAAACCACTTTTAAATGTAAATTAGGTTTTTGTCATAGTGCCCTAAATTGCATATTGTAATGCCTAAAATTGGGTTCGATTATTCAAGTTAGGTGGTTAGTTGATGGTTGATTGGCTTAAGGTGGTTTTGCATTTTAAAGCGAGAATGAGCCCTCTCGGTTAGCCGACAGCTCTTTAGGGTAGCTTACCTTTGGTTTTGGGTTTTAGTCCTCGTGTTTGCAATATGGGAAATATTTTTGTTTGTGGTTTCAATTAAGAGAAAATTTTGATAGGTTAAATTTTTATTAAAATATTTCTAATTTATTTTTATTTTATTTTGAAATTTTAGGAAAATCAGGAAAATTCCCAAAATTCTTTACGTTCTTTATTTCCTCTCATGTTAGTTTTAATTTTTTTCCCAATTGGAGATTTTCCTTTGACTTCAAAATCCCTTTGTTCCAACATTTTCCTTTTCTTTCTCTTTTGTTCTTTAAGTTTTTCTTCCTTTTAATTTCAACAAGTTGTTGAATTCCATTTTAAGGAGGTTCATCTCTTTTCACATCTAAATTCAATTCGGATTCGTATAGGAAGAGTGATTTGTGTGATCTTGTAATCTGGTTTTAGTTTGGCTCAATGGTGGGATTGATCATTTGTTGGTGCTTTTAAACTCGTAATAAGGTGTAATTTCCTAAACATTTGTATTTTGGAATGATTTTTCTATGAATTTTCATCATTGTGCATAATGTTTGGTAGTGGCTTTGAGACACACGTTCTGACAGTCGTCTGCGCGTTTGGAAATGGTAAGTTTTGTGACACAGTAGGTGGTCACGCACGACCTATGTTGAAAAATTAGTTAATCACACATGCGCATGTCATTTAGTCACGAGAGCGTGTACCAACCACCGGGTGTGTCTTTCCCTCTTTAATGTTTTAATTTGGTCACATGGGTCAATGAGTTACGATGGCACAGCCCACATGTTAGTCCATCTGATTTTAGCCAAATCAGAGGCGTGGTTTTGGAACCATAAATTTGAGGTCAAAAATTTATTTTAATATTATTTTTGGTGTTTATAGCATGTGAATATGTATTTGTAAAAATTTCGTGAGCTAATTTTATCGTTTAAATGATTAATTTGAAAAAATTAATCGCGTAAATGCAAAAGTAGCATGCTATAAGTTAAAAGTGCTTAATTGCCATGACTTATTAAATGTGAGGTCCTTATGTTGTAATTAGTCCATTGATAGTGGATATGGACATAAATGGCCTTGAGTTATGTGATTTATAATGTTTTAATTAATGGATAAAATGGTAATTTGGTTATGAAGTTAATATAATTAAAACAAAACCAAATGCTCTATCATCTTTTATCAAACTTAGCTGAAAATTGATGAAGGAAGAATTTATTTTCATGTTTTTAGGGTTCGACCATTGTTAAGCTTGATTAAGTACGGTTTGATCCATTTTGATGATTTCTATGTTTTTGTGATCGTTGCTTTGAGTACTAGCTAGCCCATGCCTCAATTTTTGAAAGTGTTGATGATTTTGGAAGTTGCCATTGATGAATTCATGTGTTTTTGGATGTTTGAAGATGAAATATGAAAGCTTAGCGTTTGATATACATGTTTTTAAGTGATTTTGAGTAAAAATGCATATTAGGATTAAATTGAGAAAATGTAAATTGAGGTTAAATTGTGAAATAGATGAAAATATATGGTTGTTACGGACCTAGAGAATCGTCTAAGCATGGGTTTTACTAAATTTTTGTAATTTGTGTTTTTAGCGAAATAGGGACTAAATTGAATAAATGTAGAACTTTAGGGGCTAAAGTGAAAAAATGCTCAAATATGTGTTTGTGGACTAAATTGAATGATTTGGTGAATAAATGAGTTAATTTTGAATGTGTTTAGATCAAGAACAAAAGAAATCAGATTTAGATCGAGAAAATTGAAAGTTATCGAATAGTCGATCAGGTCCATCTATTTTGACTACCGAGAGTAAGTTCATATGCAAATAAATGTCTTTAAATTGAATTATACATGTTTGATTGTTATTGAAACGTTATGAATGTTGAATGAGCAATTCTGAGCAAGAATCAGAATTTCGACATCAAAAAGTCCCGTTATGAACCTTAGGAATAGTATGTACACCCAAACCCGGACTAGATGTTATGGTAGATGCGTGATGTCACATTGGAGTGTTATTCCAAATACACATTTGATGAGAGAGCTTTTAAAAGTTCCTTTGGGTTGATTAAAACTTAGAATGTCTTTTCATAAGGAAAACTCGAGTTATTTTAGAAAATCATTTCGTTGTCATTAAATTCTTTAAACAATAGTGTTTCAAAACTCCCATAGCATTGTGTAAACACAGCGTTTGTAAAATCATTGGTTTATAACTTTTTAATTTTAAAACCCAAAACCCTTGAGCAATAACAATTAAATTTAAGCAAATAAATCCCAAAATTAAATAAAAATTAAAGCGGCCTTACATAATAAAACGAAATAAAACATTAATTATAGTATAAAAGAGAAATAACTACGTTGGTGGCCACCATTGATTCCTCAGTCACTTGATCCGTCTAAACTTAGGATTTCTTGCCGACAGGAATAACAAATGGTGTGTTTACAAAAACTGGCGTGAAAATCCTATCATAGCAAACAATTGGAGTAGTACGCGCAATAATATGGCCTAAGCCCTATCGAGTTCGATTAGGGGCCTTAACCCTTTTCCGGTAGCGCGATGCGGGCAGCCTATTTGTGTGGACGGTCTGGCCTTAGCCCATTTCATGCAATATGCAAACAAAGTCCTACAATCCATCAGCTACACCACTCACTTACTACCTCTACACATGTGGGAAAAAAATCAACCCAACCTACACCATCGTACCGAGTGCTGTACTAAAATAGTATTTCTGCGAGTTGCAGTGTGAGCTTATAGCCTTTGGTATACTTCCTCCAAAATCATATATCCCACCCCATATATGCACCATAATAACATACGTGTATGCAAAATATCATGCTCAAGCGATCATACATATCAGAGGGTATTTCAATCAATTTACCTCACAAGGGTATAATGGTCATTTCATCAGTATAGGGTCTAAGTATACTACCACCATGATGATCCATAGTCATGTTGCGACCTTGTGCACCCAATAGTCAACCAGGGTAATGGCCTACAACCCATGTGCGGGCCACCACAAAGCAAAATGGGCTTAGCCATGTGGTTTACATAGCCCTAATACCACAGGTGACGACTCTGCTGGGGCCCAAGCACCCAGTTGGGCACCATTTGGCCAATTGTGATTGATGGCCCAATAATTTCTTGGCCCATGAAAGTGCTCATGGCCATCACATCGACCACCACCGACCATGTTTCGTTACACACGCGCCACACGTTGCCATCGCTCGTGTGGTGTCGATATCTATTTTGGCTTTGACTTTTGTTATCACATCTATTAGTAGTGTTCACACTTCTTGAGATTGTGCTGGACAATCCAAGCACCAAGCGAATAATCAAAACCCCTATTGCTCCAACCCAATTTCTCTCCAACACTTTAACCTTCACCACGCAAATAATTAATTCATAGAATCTATAATCCGTCTTACATATACAGAGCTTAAAACACTTACCATGAGTGAAAAGATTACTTGTTGAGAGAGGATAATTAGCCTAACTTACCTTATCAAGATCAAACCCTAGCAATGAATACGAGTTAGAAAACAATCATTAAGATGGAAAGAATAGTCACGAAACAAATATGGCGACACAGCAACATGCGTACAAACCAGATTCGCAATCCCAAAACAAAACTCAATTACCTTATTCCAGAAGTTTGGTTTCCAAAGAAAAGAGTGATATTTAACAATGAGAAAACAAAATGAGTAGAGAGGAAAGAGACACATGATATTCGAAAGCACAGGCCAGATTGAGAAAGGAAGAAGAGCGAGAGAAAGATCAAAAAGAGATTCTAAACAAGTCAAGTGAATAAGGAAGAATGAAAAGGTTTGGCAGCTGCAGAGAAAGGTCTAGAAGTACACACCGAAAGAATGCCAAAGAAGATACTCGTATGGTCACCCTAGATTTTACCACCCCAGATGATAGCCTCTCAAAGCAAAGAAAGTGCAAAAGTAAGACCTAGCTAGCAATCGAAATGAAAATCAAGAAGCCTCAATACATCCCAAAGAGATGCTTTGTCTCAGGAGTCCCATGTGGCATAACCTCCTCATCTCCCTGATTTACTCTAAAACTCTCCACACATCCTAGCCCAGACATTATTCCAATCCCCTTTTCCTCCTAACAGCTAGCTCCCACTCACTCAAACACCAACAACCGTCCTAGCAATGAGTCCTCATTTACACACACCACCCGTTCGTAGTTTGTAAAAAAAAGACATCCATATGAGAGACTCGAACCTCGGTTTCCTAAGCTCACGCAACATGCTACTATCCTGGACCAATAGACTTTTTATGTGACTTTTCTTGTATTTTTGGCCAAGAATGAACATAAAATGATCCATTTTCATGCATTTGTTTTATTATTATTAACATATTAATTAAATTCTCATTTTACCTTTGTTATAAAACTATTAAAACATGAATATCAAGGTCATAAATGTCCATTAACAATATAAATGGCATATTAACCATATAAGGACCTCTTAAATAATAAGCCAAATCAAATAGGCACTTTTAACAAACAACAGGAAACTTTTACATTTTACGATTAGGTCTTTTATCAAATTAAGCACACAATTGATCAAATTCTCGTCTGAAACTTTCACATGCTAATTCATATAACATAAGCACAAAAAATAATAAAATATTTTTCTAACTGGATTTGTGGTCGAGAAACCATTATTTCGACTAAGGTTTAGGACATTTACAATTCTCTCTGAGTTTTCATCCCGAAAATCTTCCGTTGAATAGATCTGTGTCATAGCATCTTCATGCTAAGTGGCCTCTTCATTTGTCAATGCCACATCACTTTTACTAACGAATTTTTCTTATTTAGTAGTTCTTTAACCTTGAGCTAAGATATGGATCGGTTCTTTTCTATAAGTCATATCAGTAATTTCAATCTCGAGATGGAGGAATCACATGCGAAGGATCGGATCGTATCGTTGAAGCATCGATACATGAAACACATCATGAATCTTTTCTAACTCGGTGGCAACAACAATCTACCACGGCTCCATCGGTATCTCGTGCGATGAACCTCGAACTCAATTTGTCTTTTTACCAAATTGGTATTTTCTTCCACAGATTCTTTGAAAAGACTTTGTTTCCAATCTCAAATTCAATGTCTTTTGTTTTCAAGTCTTAAAAGCTTCGCAGATGGAAAATCGTCTCCAAGCTATCTCTCGATCACTTTCACTATGTCGAGTTTTTATCAAATCAACCGTATATCTTATTTTTTGAGCTGATCAAATAAAGGTGTGCGCGGCATTTCTGATTCATATAAAGCCTCGTATTGTGCCATTTGATACTCAATTGAAAACTAATTATAATGAATTCAATCAAAGGTAAATATTGTTCCCGCGTTTCCAAACTCAAGAATACAACATCTCAACATATCCTCGAGTATCTAAATAATCGCTCCGGATTGACCGTCCATTTGCGGGTGATAAGCGATCTTGAATGCAATTTTGTACGAGCATCTTGTAACTTCTTCGAATCGTGAAGTAAATCTGATCTCGTGTCACTATAGACAATAGCACACCATGTAATCTTACGATATCGAGTATAACTTTCGATTAATTTATCAAGCGATTAATTAGATCGAACGAATAAAATGAGCTAATTTAGTCAATCGATCAACTACAACCCAAATTGCATCTTTGAATAAGGTAAACCGAAACAAAGTCCATTGTCACTCAATCCCATTTTCCACGGAACCATAATCGGTTGTAACAAACTAGATGGAACTTGATTTTTAGCTTTAACTTTGGAGATCAAACATTTAGAAACAAAGTCGAGAGATATCATTTCATTCCAAACCACAGTAATGTACCGTTGATTATTGTACATTTTCATACTACTCGGATGCCTGAATGAAGCGCGCTATGAGCTTCATTCAAAATCATCTGAATTAACTCTAGATTTCGAACACAAATTCGATCTCAGAATCTCAAACAATCATTTTTATCAACTCACGACGATTGATGGACTAAATCATCTTGAGCTCGTTTGCTAAAATCTCATTATCAATCTTCGAGCTTGATAATCTGCATAAATAAAGTCTCACTTCGTCATTAAGCTGACCATCATGAACATAACCAAATGAGCATTCATCACACGGAAGGAGAAATAATTATTTTTGACTCAAAGTGTCGCACCAACAATTTTTGCTTTACGAATGATAATCAATCACAAGGTCATAGTCTTTTAGCGTTCTAACCATCTTCTCATGTATTCAAATCTTTGTGTCATGAGATATTTCAAACTCTTATGATCAAAATATATGTGACATTTCTCACCAAATAGATAGTGACAAGATTTTCAAAGCAAACACAGTTAGCTAACTCAGGTGCGTGCATCGAATAGTTCTTTTATGCGGCTGGTTGTGCAGGCATAAGCAATGACTTTACCTTCTTGCATTAAAACACATCTAGACGAAACAAATCACACTATATCAAATTCTTTACCCGTTTTGGGTTGTACTAATATGGAGCTTGATCAACAAGGTTTTTAATTGATTAAAGCTTTTAGACACTTTTCAAACCATTCAAACTTCATATTTTCGAAGTATTAGTTAATGGAGTCACAATCATCGAAAAAGCCTACAAGCGTCTATAACCAAGAAGTCCTAGAAAAATCTGACTTTAGAGACATTCCTTGGATGTTTCCATCTAGAATAGTGAAATCTTACTTGTATCCTCGAATACTAGATGTGAAACAATATGACCTAGAAAACCTCTCGTAACTAGAATTCACATTTGCTAAACTTCACATTTTATTATCTTGCAAAATCAGAGCACTATTCTCGGATTCGGCATGTTCGGTTTCATCTCATGAATAAATCAATATGTCATCAATGAATACAACAACAAATTGATCTATGGTGCGAAAATTTTGTTCATCAAATCCATAAAGATAGAGAGTGGTGCATTAGTCAATCGAGGCATAACTAAGAATTCATAATGATGTACCTCGTTACGAGGCGATTTTTGAAATGTAGAGTCTTTCACATCTGTGTTAATAGCCTAATCTCAAATCTATTTTAAAATACATGACTCCTTTCTGCCATTAAACAAATCATCAATTGTGGCGAGGATACTTATTGTTGATAGTCACTTTTTCAACGACAATAATCTATACATTCTGTTGTCTCTTTTCAAATAACGCACCCAGGTGAAACTTGGTCTAGTAAATCCTTTATCGATTAACTCTTGCATGAGACTTTAATTCTTTTAATGCACCGCCAGCCATTCTATATGGAGCTATTGAAATCGGAGTAGTTCTGGTACTAACTCAATACCAAATTCAACTTTAAGGTAATCTGGAAGTTCTTCAAGAAACAAAGGAACTCATATGAACATAACTTTCTTTTCTAACACTGAATCAATCACATATGCAAAGTAGGCTTCACCGACCCTTTCTCACAATACTCAAAGCTTTCATCAAAGATATCAGCGAATCCATTCAAATCACTAGATTCAATTGACTATTTCATTATTCTTGCATCTCAAATTAATAGTTTTCATTTAGTTCTGCATCATGTAAAGTTAACCAATCCATACCGAGAACTATATCAAACTTATCAAAAGTAATAACATCAAATCAGCAAAAAACAAGTGTCTCAAAACATTAATGGGAAATTCTTGAGACTTTATCAGCCAAACACACACCTAGGGTTTAAAACTCTAATTACAAATTGATGAGAACTACACAAGTCTTACTATTCACTAAGTTCATGCATATATACACGAATGTGTTGATCCAGGATCTATCAAAGCAATCATAGTAGTATCATAAAGAGTAAATGTACACTAATCACATGGCGTGAAGCTTCCTCATGAGCTCGGATAGCATAGGCTCGAGTGTGAACCTCGGATCTATGTATATCTTTTGTTCCTCTCGACTACCACATTTCATGATTTTTAGAAGGTACGAAGCGTTGCTACTTGGCCTCAAATCTGAACATTATCTTTTTAGCTAACTAAATCTTTTATTAAGTGATCGTGAACCACCTGTCAGTAATAAGCTCATTATTACTTTTCCCTGAGAATTTTCCAAAATGTCGTCTTCCATTGATTACACCTGTGCTTTTCATTCTTTACATTACTAGCAATGCGTGTTGGAGCTTTGAAATTGAACGATCTACACGATCTATGAAAAGTCCCATTAGCATTAGCGCCTCTTATTATCATATCGAAATTTCTTTGGTGCGTTAAAATAATTTTCCTAATGATCTCTTCGTATTTCTCTAGCTTTAAAATCGACTTTTCTTTTCTTCGATCTTGACTTTACATTCGTTCAACAAGCAGCGAATCTTTAATCTCAAGAATCGACTAACAAACGGATATCTTCGTTCAAACCATCCTCAAATCTTTTGTTATTGCCGTAGATACATTCCACGACCATACTGACTCAATCTTACAAATTCCACTTATTCTATGATAGACATCGACCTTGTTTAAACTCGAGAAACTCATTCGTTTTTGGTTAATGAATCGATTGATATATTTCTTGAAAATTTAGTTTGAAAGAAATCAGTAACTTACTCACTCAAAACTAGATGTTAAAGTTTTCAATGTACACGTATCTCAGAAGTGAAAGCGGCACATTTATCATTCATCGAGTTTATGACAATTCATCAAATACTCTTATCATGTTCTCTAACCGTTCGTTTAGCATATCATTTGTTTGCTTGAAACTCTTCATTTTATACTTACTCTAATCTTATCTTTGAGGCTTACTAACTAAATAAATCAAATTGAAATAGGAGCTTGTGGAGGATTAACGAGGGTGGAGGTTGTTACAGTCGAATTTGGATTCTAATATATTAAGCTAAACCAGTTCGTTCATCATTTGATAAAGGCTTGTCACAGCTTAACCATCCACAACTACTATAGGGTCAAATTGGATGGCACCATCCCTAGTCGGGAGAAGAGCGGTGCATTACTTTGACATCATACGTCACTCTGACTGGTCGGGGATCCATTTGCTATATAAAAGTACATTTTTGTCGAGTTCATCACACTATGCAGTTCATAAATATGGCATGTATAGCTAGACTACATATATGGTAGTCTGAACGACTAAACCATAACTCGATACCAATAAAATGTAACCCCACTAACACTGTCATCGGAACTAGGTTAAAGACATTACGGACAAATCGAATATTTAACATTCATTTCATAAACATTTTAACATCGGAGATCAAACATCAATATAGAGTCCTATATGTCGTCATGAGACCTTAAACATGCATCAAAGGTGGACTAAGCCAACACATACAAATTTTTAAAACTTACATTTTCAAAGTAGTCACGTGCACCGGGTGAATAGGCGTGTGCCTTACACAGTATTAGACATGCCCGGTGTCTAGGCCATGTCAAAATAAGGCATATACGACTTGCTCACGGCCACAACACACCCATGTGCCTTGTGTCGTCGAGCTGACGACAGGCCACCGCACGGCTGCCCGCGGTGTGCCGCTGCTGAGCCCGCACAATTGTGTGGTACGAGGACCACGTCCGCGCAACCGTGTGTCACTGAGGAACCACCTGTCTCCTGCGAGTGGACAAATAGCCATTTGAAAAGAACCACCCACCATTAGTTCAAACCTACAAGCTACTAAGTATACCCAACAACCTTCCAATTTCAATACCAAATCATACATCATTCATGCCATAACATTATCAACCATTTAAATGCTCATAAATTCAACTCAATTGTGCCAAAACATAAGACCAAATCATATCGACATATGGTTTCATAATCTAAACTCATGACCAAATCTCATACAAAACTTACCAAACTTACCATTTCTCTTAACTATTCATGAACACATCAAATAGATCATCTTGCATCATATTTCATATACTAAAATCAATACATAAACACAACCATATCAAGCCATATCATGGTGAATATAAACATTACAAAACCTATCAAGAACTTCTAGCCTATACATGCCATACTTTATCATATACAATTTCAAAGGTACCAAATGAGACTCGATAGTGTGATGACGCGATCCTCGATGATCCCCAGCTCATATAGCTTTGATATCTATAAAATAATGCAAACACACAAAGTAATCTTTCCAAAGCTTAGTAGCTAAGTATTAAATACCATCAACATATTAAAACATCAACACATAAACACTTATTAGTTCTCAATTCATCTATCAATTCTATGCCAACACTTATATGTTTATACCAATCCACGAACTTCATATACTTAATATCATCTACCATAAGTATCATGGACCTTCATTACTTATTCATTTCATTCTCACTCGTCCGGATATTTTAAGACTTTCAAAAATTATCCATGCTTTAAGCATCACATTAGTACTTTAAGTTTGTAGCGAAGCTAGAACAATTCCATAGCCATCTCTTACCTTATCTGTTATCGCATTAGTGCCTCATAACCGCGAAGCAAGCTATACCATTTCACACTTAGTGCTATTTATAGCGAAACTATACCATTTACACAAGTGCTATTATTTGTTATTTTGAATCGCATTAGTGCCAAATCGCGATTGATTTATCATCGTATTCAAACCATAATCAAATATATACACAATTTATGTATAATGAACACATCAAAAATACTTGTAAAATCATGTATCACGTGCAGAACTTACCTCGTATTGGAATGCAGCCGACTTGGATTGCTCTATAACGACTTCCTAGTCTAAATCGATTCCTCTTTTCTTGATCTATTTGTATTCAAATTTAACCATTTTATTAACCAAATCATTCAAATCAATCCATATACACATAATTAGGACATTTTACAAATTTTCCCTCATATTTTCACATTTTGACATTTTAGTCCCTAATTCACAAAATCACAAAATACATAATTTCATTAGACATGTATGGCCGAATATTCATAGCTCTCATACAAGTCCGCGCATTTATTTATTTCACATTTTAGTCCTTCAATTTACAATTTTCACAATTTAGCCCATTTACTCAAATTCATCAAAAATCCAAAGACAAAACATGTTAAAAACATATCTTCCATTTATCAACAACTAACTTCACAAAACTCATAGTTTCATCAATGGAACATTTCAAAATCATCAAAAATCAATCAAATTGAGACATGGGCTTTAGTATTCAAACAATGATTATTAAAACGTATTATCAAAGAATCAAAACACATACCTTAAGCAATTACAAGTCTTAGACCTAAGCAAAATTTCTCTTTTATTTTCTTGTATTTTCAGCTAAGAATAAACATAAAATGATCCATTTTTGCATTTTATTATTATTATTATTATTATATTATTATTAATTAACATATTAATTAAATTCTCATTTTACCCTTTGTTATAAAACTATTAAAACATGAATATCAATGTCATAAATGTCCATTAACCATATAAATGGCATATTAACCACATAAGGACCTCTCAAATAATAAGCCAAATCAAATAGGCACTTTTAACAAACAGGGCAACCACATTTCTGCGATTAGGTTCTTTTATCAAATTACACACATTGATCAAATTCTAAATCAATCTATGCAAAACTTTCACACAAGCTAATTCATATAACATAAGCACAAAAAATAATATCAAAATATTTTTATAACTTGGGTTTGTGGTCTAAAACTATTCTACTAGGTTTATGAATTTGATAACACACGGCAGCGTTCTTGTGTGTGCACCGGGTAGTAACTGCTGCTTTTGTATACAAATTTAACTCTTGGTTTGACCTAAAAGACCACCATGTAACTTTATTTAAGTATCTAAAGTATAATAAAATCTGAAAAGCATAAACTATGACTTCAAGTATGACAACATGAATACGTGCTAAAATGACTTGGTTTGACTATTAAACAAGCTAAAGTTATGTGAAAGAGATATAAATAATGCTATAATTTGAGCAAATTAATAAACAATATGCAAAAGACTTGAATTGATAGCTTAAACTCCAAAATACTTGAAATTAAAAATGCAGAAACGGATAACAAAATGCTATTAAACACTAATATAGAAACTAATTGATACGAGTCTCAAGGCCCAATTTAGACCATGGATGTGATGGCACGCTTCAGGTCCAACAACAAGGTGAAAGGTCAAGAAAATCAAACCAAGATTCAACAAAGCCGTATGTGAGGATAAATATTTCGAGGAAACGAGAATGATACATACAGAATGGGTGAAATGTATTAAAGTCAATTCAACTAAGCTATCAATTTTGACAGAGAAAATATTAGTCAACTTGTGTCAAATTTTTGGATGAGATGCAAACATTTTTGTATTTATATATGCATAGTGTTTGAATATCTATCTCTTAGCTTGAAACAAACACACATTGAATTACTCGATTTTGAGTTCGAGAGACCCATGTTATGACCGTTTTAGTGAAGACTATGGAAGTAGAATTTCGGACGAGATTATTCAAAATTACAGCAGAGCTTTTAATTTGAGTTTAAATCATATTGAGTTGATTTTAGGCTTAATTTCTATTATATTTGAGTCATATTGTATTTTATCAGCTCTTATTATTTTATTATTCTTATTCTAAATTTTTATAATTTATTAATTATTCTAAATTATTTAGAGTTTTATGCCAACAAAAAGTTTAATTTAAAACAACTACTTGTTTAGGTTAATTAAATTCTAGTATACTTAAAAGTTTTATTTATATTATTTAGCTAGCCTATATAAAGGCCTTTGCATTGTACAAAATTCAATCAATTCATTATTATTAAACAACTTTTCTTTTGAGTTAATAAATTCTCTTTGAGTTTTTCTTTTCAAGATTTTCATGAGTTTTCTTTTAGAAGAGTTTGAGCAGTCTTTCAGTTGTAGGGATCATCTTCAAACTATTTATTACCAAGTTTTCTTTCTTGGAAATTAAAGCTACTTGAAAGGGGTTGTGGATTCTTCTTGTTTCCAAGGCTCCTTAACTTACATGCCACGTTCCATCTTTTCCATCTATCTTCTTTATTTCCTTCTTTATTGTTCTATTTTTTTATTTTAGTTATTTATTTTAATTTTTTAAATTTTTGACTTAGGTTCATTTGCATTATAGGTTGTGTCAAAATATAAGTTTCTTTTTGAATAGAGCTAGAAAGTCAAATTTGACTTGGATAAACTTATGATCCTATTTTCACTTATCCATATCATTTGGTATCGGTTTCTTGGGCGTTTAGGTGTTCTTTGTGTTCTTATAAATAATTTCTAGTAAACAACCTCAAAACAATTTTTTTATGAAAGTTTTTGGAAAAAATATTTTTAGTGAGCAAAGGTTTTTCAAACGATCTAAAATTTTACATACGATTCTTGCACTTTTTAGAAAATTAGAAAAAAATATATTTCCTACAAAAAATATGATCGAAATAGTGGAAAAATAGAAAAATAAAAAAATATACGTGGTTGAATTTTGGACGAAACTATTCAGGTAGATCTACATTATTTGAGTAGACTCTAGTTTAAATTTGTGATTTTGAAATGGGATCACCTCGAACAGAAGTTTCTCAAGTTGTCGCACATAATTTCAAGTTCTCGATTTCAAATTTTCATTGATCCTTAGCCTTAGATTTTCTTTTTTTTTATTGTTCCTTTACATTCTAACACTTTATTGTTTCTTGTGTAGTAGGTTAAAGCACGTTGCACATTCCTCCTCATGAACACAATTCTTTAGTGTCTGGATTTTGGACTCTAGTGCCACTAGGTTTCTTTTGCTAGTTTGATTCCAATACATTACGATTAGTTGATATAAACACTTTTAAAGACTCACAAGATTAATTTTTACTTCATTGAGATTTTTATTTACAAGGTGCATAAAATAAGGTTTGCTTAATTTTCTTCTTGAGTGTTGCGTTCTTTTTAGTTTTCATAATGATTCACAATACTATGGTCAAAAGTTGCAAAGAGATCAAGATGTTCAACATGCTCAAGATCGAATGAAAACACTATTCTAGACATGATCAACAAAATTTGGAACATCAAAGTACCCAAATTGGTGTATCATAATTGGGGAGATAAGGTTGACTTGCCTCATATTCGTGCAAATAATGTTAGGCGCGTACCTCTCCACTTTGAATGATGAGATTTGTCAATAATGATCATGGACAACCTTCTTTGGCTAAACCAAAGTTCTCAATTCCACAATTTCATGGAAAGAATGATCTTGAAGCATATTGTGAGTGAGAAAAAAAATTGAACTTAAGTTTCATTACTATAAATGCGGAGAGGAAAAAGTCTCATTGCGACCAATTTTCGATTTGATCACCTTCACATACTAACATCCAAAGTGTGAATGCCTAAAGATATAGATTTGGCGATGCTGCAGTATCGAGTTATGTTGTAATATAGTTGCAACAAAATAGTAGTACTCAGGATCACCTGGGATTGCAGTTGGGGAGCTGCTTATCAAGCCAATTATTGGAAATAATTACTAATCTACTTGAGTCATGAATTAGTAGTGTTCATGTCGCTTCTCCTATCCCTTGTTGAGCCGCGATTCCTTTAGCCTAGATCCAATTATTTTACCTAATTAATAATTGATGTAGGTTAATCAATCAACTGATTCAGAACACCCAACGTTATCCATCGCGAGAAATAGGGTTACGAGCGATATCGGACTTAACAATTAAACAATCATAACTTCTCATACATTTTTCATATTCAAATATAAATCATTCATAGTCAATCACAATTTCCTCACGTGCAAGGCCCAAATCATACATTAGAAGTGGTTCGGACTAAAGCGCGTAACAGGGAAATTTTTCATAAAATTTTTACAAAATCAGAGGGGACCTGCCGGTGTGGCGGGTTGTGTCAGCCGGCCAACATGCCGTGTGGACATTCGAAATGGGATCACATGGCGTGTCCTAACGCGTGCCGAGCCAGTGTAACTCACGACTTGGGTTACGACCACCAACCCACGCCCGCGTGACTAGCCCTGTGCCGCGACCACTGCGCCCATGTGCTGCCATGTGACCATGCCAAAACTATATGGTATAGTAACTTACGGCCAAAGGCGCCTGCCCATTGCTGGGCCGTGGAGCATCGACTGACAGTTTTCTAATTAGCCTGAGAAGACACTGTAGTGTCACATGATGTCACATATGATGACAGAACGTGTGTCTGCGTGTGGACAAAAATAAGCTATTTACCAAGCCATCTTGCTCACCAAATTTGCATTCACCTACACAAATCAAATGGCATATAACATGGCATAAATATGCATTCAAAATCTCAACCAAGCCTAATTCATGCTAATTCCATACCAACAACCACAAGACACTCAAATATCATAATAAGCCATTCACTTCATACCAATTTCACATTCTCAAATCACCTAAATGGTCACTTTTAATTGCACTATTTTACCTAAAACCACAAGCATATCAATCTCAACTTTCAACTATATGATACCCAAATATCAATCCAAAATAAGCATTAGATAGCCATTATCAACTACATAACAAAAGCCATTTTCATATATATACATCACAAAATATACCAAAATAAGCCAAATTACATGGCTATACACATAACAATTGAAATTCACAATTTTCTTCAATTCAATACTTGTATAGTTCATATACATACCATACTAACTCATATCAATCTCATACTCATCCTATCCTTGATATACCGTTGAACCATTTGAAGTAATATTGGACAAGAATGCACAAGTGCCAAATACATAGCAGAAGCTATCTCAATCCATATCTCATATAATGCTCACTCTCAGAGCTATCAACGGTCTGGGTCTACACAACGCAGCCATGATGTAGCTGCTGCGGTGCTGCTACAGGCGAAATGCGACAACACTGTTGGATAACTCGCCACCAAGTAGACGTACGCGGACGAAACCCACACAACCCTTATTGACATGTCATTCGTCCTAATCTATTCTTAAGGTTCAACTGATTTCACATTGTTGAATCTTCATATTTATATCGTATAAGATAGTATTCTCAATTAATTCAATAATAATTCATTTAAAACACAATTATATTTATTCTTATTAACATCGATCTTACCTCGATCACAAAACAACAAAAAGGATCGACTAGTTTAATACTTTATTTTCCCAATTTAGATCGAACTTAGCTTCTGATCAAATGAGCCTTAAAAATGTAGAACCTAGCATGCATCCATGGAGTTTCTCTATTTTATTTTCGTTGAAGAATGGACTAAAAGATGATATGTTTTGTTGTCTTTATTTTTTAAGTTTATTTATTAATTTACCAAAATAACCTTAACTATTAACATGCATAATACTTAATTAAATGCCCATATTTGTCCACTAAACAACCATTTGTCTAATTACCACTTAGGACCTCCACTTTAAGTTCTATAGCTATTAGACATCTTTAGCTATTAGAACACCACTTTCAATTTCGCTATTTAGTCATTTTTATCAAATTGAGCATTCAAGCGATAAAATTTCTTAATGAAATTTTCACACAATAATAATATCATGTTGTAGAAATTAAAATAATAATAAAATAAATATTTTAACGATTTGTGGTCTCAAAAGTCTGGATTTGACTAAGCGGGTTACATAGTCAATACACAGCGGATCTTATGGGTCCACTAGAATAGTGAGTTAGCAAAATTACTTATCTTCTAATCACACAGTCTAGATCAATTCGAGTTAAGGTGTTCACGAATAGGCCATACCAATTTTGGGTTAATTCCTACCTAAATGACTTCAGGTTTGTCAAGCCTGGTTTAAGTTCTTCCTCTCCCAAACAACTCATCTGCCTCAAAACTCTATCCTTCAATCAATTAATAATATTAGAAAAATTGAAATCATGTGATATATGGATAAAGCATAAATTGATTCTAATCTTTACACAAACATTAAATTAAACAATGTTAAAGAAATAGATATAAATAATAGAATAAAGGAAAATAGATGTTCATGGATTTATCGATGATGATGTGAATCCAAAACAATCTCTCGCTGAGTCTCACTTTGAAATAGGATCCTCGATTACAAGAACATAAA
The DNA here is from genome assembly GCA_025698465.1 of Gossypium longicalyx. NCBI lineage: Eukaryota > Viridiplantae > Streptophyta > Magnoliopsida > Malvales > Malvaceae > Gossypium > Gossypium longicalyx. Next base: position 11,587,233 of record CM046995.1, on the reverse strand, counting down.
ATACCAAGTAAAAAAAGAATGAAATAAAAACTAAGTATATTTTTCTCTCCTCCAATTATGTGTTTAATGATTTCAATGGCTTTATAGTAAACTCAGAGAATATTAAATTTCTTAAAATATTCTTGAAGTCCTTAGAATTTGACTAGGACAAATACTCCTTTCCCTAAAAATGTAATTAAAATGTCGGAGTTTTTGCTGAACTTAGTTTGCTGACTTGAAGAAGCTACAATGTTACAATTGAACAGAGAGGGAATGTCACGACATTAAAGGCGTGTGTCGTGACCGAAGTTTGCTCTAGAACTTGTTTGTGGCTTTTGTCTTTGATCTGAGACATTAGTGTCTTGGTGTCACGACATAAGTATTTTTCACTTGAATATGCATCTTTAGCTCCGACTTGACCTATAAGACCATGTAACTTTATTTAGATATATAAAATGTAATAAAAATTACTTATAAAGCATAAATTACTACATGATTATGAAACCTAAATATATACTAAGATGTTTTGATTTAGCTATTGAACAAGCTAAAGTTATGTAAAATTATATGTAATAATAGTATAATTCATGGAATCAGATTATGCATTGAGTTGGTGAATTCATGTGATTACTCATCAAAGAAATTATGAGAGAAATTGAAACATGGACGAGTTGAAGCAAGTGATGCGAAGTGTTTCATTCCTTCTCATTACTCAGAGTCAGCGGCGTGAATTCATGTTCAAGTTAATCAATCAATTGATGAGTACTTTAAGAAGATGGCCAAATGAAATGATGAGTACTGAGTCTCTCACTTGTTGTGAAATTTTATTGGTGTAGTTCAAAAGATCATAAGGGTTTTAATGTCCAATTAAATATCCAACTAGATAAGAAAGTAAGTATGAATTTATACCTTTTTGACTTCGTACTCTAGTGGAAAAGAGATTTGTGATGGCAAACTTTATGAGCAGCAGAAAAATGATAGTAATTTTTCTCGAATCTATAGAGTTAGATGAGATAGAAGAGTCATGTTTTCCTCTGAGATGTATTGTACTAAATTGAATATTCATAATAATTGTAGAGGATATGGGAAGTGAGGAAGAATCATGTGGAAAGATCGAGACAAAGAGACCTTGAGTGATAAAAGTCTACTTGATGGTCCAAATTTGGTGAGTGAAAATCCATATGAAGTAAAAGTAGAAAAGAAAATGAAAAGTAAAAAATACTCATACAAAAGTGGAAAATGATTATGTTTGAACTAACTCTAACTCAAACTTTTGGTGGTGTATATTTGTTATAGGATTCAAAGATCTATTGATGGACTCTCAATTATATTACTCTTAACCATTTTTTTTTATTTTGTTTTGTGAATGGATGACACAAATATACTTGCTTCAATGGTTATGTGTTCTAGGTGTGTGTGGTCCCAAGTTCAAGTCATGACTAAAAACTTTAGAATTTTTATAAATAAAGCCTTAACCTGCTAAAGGCTAAGTTTAATAGTTGGTAAATAATTGTGAATGGGCCTCTTTGGTGATGATGGTTAAGTGGAGTGTTGGTGTGAAAGAGGTTACGTGTTCGAATATTGGTGTGGGCATTATTTTTGCTCACCATCAAGAAGTTTGAGATGAACTAAAAATTTGAGTAGTGGATTTAGTAGAGAGTTTGAGAAGAATTAAGGAAAAGATTTGGGGTTATCGGTTTAGTTCATAATTGTTTCTCTAGCAAAATGGGTTTCTCTCCTTCTTCAATAAATTCTTTTTGTGTCGTTTCCTCTTCCTCTCTTGCTTGTTTCCTTTTCACAATTATGTCTTTCCTTTTCTCAACGAACGTGTCCCTGTTTCCCAAACCATCATTTTCCTTTTTAGGCACGCGTCAATAGCAATTGTGTGATATCGACAAGTTCTTTATTCTTGTAAAGTAATTCTTATCGATTGGTTATTCGGTTCACAAATTAATAGTGTGAAAGAGAAGAACAGTTGAGTTCGGTATTTCTTAGTTTAATGTATTCTGGTGTATATTTCATTGGTGGCAAGTCGTGTCTCTATTCATTATCAATTATCTAATTCACTAGAAAATCTACTAAGCGATGTGGAGTATCTCGACTTTAGGTTTTAGCCGCTCGAGAGTGATTAGGCATAAAAAACATTACAAGTGTGTGCAAAATATAGAAAATTGGGTTTCAGGTTAAAACATTGTCCCACCCAGTGTGTGGTTCGCCGCGTGTGGAGGCCATGTGCCTGCGAGTGTCGTTAATGAGACCAAGTCATGCGCACGCGGTGTGAGGTGGTGTATGCGACACACGCGAGCTAGACTAATTTCGTGGTGGATGGGTTAAACTACGAGTGTGAGGATTTTAGATCACACAAGAAGAAAAATTTGGGCCATGTGGGCCTGGAGCAAGCCATGGGTGTGAGCCCATTTTGAATTGATTACTAAGGTTGCGGATTGCCGTGATTGTGAACCCTGTAAGGTCGATAGCATCTTAGACCCTTATTGTATTGTACGGCTATTGACTTATATATGTTGAGCATGATGATAGTAGGTATGTATTCAATGTTATATGCACCGATATCATGAGATAGCATGTCATGGTTTGTATGTTGCATTGCATGGGATTGGGTTGATTATATTTAGAAAGTGTATTGAAAGGCTTTAAGCCTAATATATTAGCCTTCATTGCAAATTACTTGTTGTGCATATTCGATACTATGGAGGTGTAGGGATGGATGGGTTGATTTAATCCCATGAGTGTGGATGGACGAGAGATGGTGTAGAGGTTAGTTGGGTAGGACTTTGTTACTGAATATTGCATGTATTCGATCTGATAGACTAAGGCCCTAATGTGTACTATATCAATGGGCTAAGCTCTCAGTATATTTATCTTGTCTTTGAAATGGGCTAAAGTCAAAGCCGATCTGATCACGAGGCTTAGGCACATATTAGACTTTTGTGCTCTCGCTTTGATTTGCTATTGTATGTTTCTGTGGGATTACACACTAAGTTTCGTAAACTCACCCTTTTGTTTAAATGTGCAGGTAATTCCTAGATCTAGATGGACGGTCTGGCGGAGGACTTGATGGTGACCACAGTTCTAGCCGATGGTTTTAATTTATGATTATGGGTTTATTCTAATTTTCTTTGGTTAAATCTTTGGTTGTAATTGGACTTTAGGACTTTGGTTTGGTTTTTGGTTTTAAATATCTTTACTTTATAGATTTACTACTAGTAGGAGAAAACCTCGATTTTAAAAAATAAATGATTTTGAAAGGCACATTGTTTTAACTATTTAAAAGCTTTAGGCGTCAAATAACGTTTTGAAACTATCGACTAAGTGAAGAACACGATTTTAGTGAAGAATCGATTTTGGAACTAATAAGACATTAAGATAAGTAATTCAAAGGAAATAGTTTTATCATTGTGACATGGTTTTCAAAAACCATCATGTGACACATTGAGGAATCAGGCCATAAGTCTGAGGTTGGTTTATGGTGTTACCTTTAGTGTTATCAGATCTAGGTTGCAAAACTCGACTTTGGATTATGGGTTTTAAAATTTGGTTTTGAAGAATTGATTACAAAGTGATTTGAAATGTTTTCTGAGTAAGTGGTATATCGAGTCTCGATTGCACCGATCCTATAAATCTATGAGTTGGGTGGTTGTTTTAATGAGAATATATTGATAGTATATTCAAACTACTATAGGTAGTATCTTTATGTCTTGAATACACTTTAGTTAGTGTATATTGAAAATTGTAGTGGCCGTGATATCTGAAAACAAACTAAATTCCGATAATGTACATAAAACATCAGTAATAAATATTGACGCTAAATGATTCATAAATTTTTAATAGATAATTTTATTAGATATGAGCACAGGGTATCTGATACTAGTACTAGTGTAGTAAGAGGTGTGAGGCTCGAACTAGGTCCTCATCTTCGCCTTTGTCTAACTTGGATACTAGTGAGACGCGGTTCTGGCCCGGGTAGGGTGGGTCCCAAGACTACATGGTTGTGGGCCACTATCGAGAGGCTATCTCTCGGGATTTTGGAGAGAGTTGGGCTTGTCTGAATCTCTGATCTCATGGAGTGGTGAATTCGTCAATGGGGATGAGTTAGGGGGTGTGGAGTTGCTAATATATGGATCTCTGAATTGAGGCCATGAAGGATCATGGGCGATTTAGATTGCACTAGCAAAATTTAAAGGTGTAGTCTGCTTACTACTTGATGAGGCATATCGGTGGTGGCTTCGGTAAGGGACCACCAATGATTGACCAAGAGTTCTTTAATCGCATTCGGGAAAATATGGGGGGCGATTACGTGGATGCTCGTAGGGAGAGAGTTTAAATTTTTCAGGAGAGATCGACCGGTAGGCTATGTCGAGTTTCTAAGATTGAGCCATTATCGAGAGGTATGGTGGTAAGTCAGCGATATGGCTGGCCCTTTGAGGATGACCTCGGAGATAACACGGGTTTGATAGCTGGAGAGAAGATTTTTCTTCCTGGTTGAGGCGAAGAGTAGGGAAGATTATACCGAGTGCAAATGGGATAGAAGGTAGGAATAAGTTTGGAGCCCTAGTGGTCTGGCTAGGAAAAGCGAGGAGTTGATGGGTAGGTTGTTGTTTCTCACTTTGAGCTTGCATGTGCGATCATCGACGATTATGTGACGGACGTTGAGGATGGGTAAGTGTTGGAGGAGGCAGCATGGCAGGATGTGGGTTGTTGGAACATCGCATTGAGTGTGTTCGAGAGCGAGAGATCAGAGGCAAGCTCCGGTATTGGTACTATACAACCACAGAGGGTAGTTCAGGTAGCCATATTGAGGGTTGTGGTCAGGGCTAGAGTGGTAATAGTATGGTAGTGGGTGAGAAAGCGGAGGTGCCAACGGTGAGTGAGTGAGGTGGCTCTAGTTTATCTTCTCATCGTTAAGAGGATAGAGATGCTCCGGACGTTATCACGGTGTTTCTTATTTTTGATGTACCATATACTACATTGATAGATATAGAATCCACTCATTCCTATGCTGTCGTGTTTGGAAATTTGGGGATCTTGGTTGAGAGCACTCGAGTGAGGTTCTTGTCTGAGTCTGTTGGTCTATAAGGTTAACAAGCTTATGAGAGCGTTCCTTTAGAGGTTTAGGAGAAATCTTTCTAGATGATGCGATGGAGCTTCCTAGGAGTTCGATATAGTGCAGGGATGGATTGGTTGGTCAAGCATGTTAGCTGTTTCGCATAACTAAGTGGTCGTATTGAGGACTGAGGATGATGAGGTAGTCACGAGGAGGCGCTGGGTTATTTAACTAATGTGATTCACTTGGTTGTGGAAAGGCTAGCGTGGGGATGTGAGAGTTCTTGGCTTACGTAAGTGTTTGATTCTGAGTTCTCTGTAGGACATCAAATGGTAAAGATTTTCCAGACATTTTCCTAATGAGCTACCCAATTTACCTCCGGATCGTGAAGTGGAGTTTGGTATTGAGCTCTACACTGTATGCTCAGGTTTATCTCTCGCTCCTGTCAGATGGTCCAGGCTTGTGGAGCTAAGGCTCGGTTAGGAGTTATTGGATTGTGGGTTCATCTACCTATGTGTCATAGGGGGCACCAGTCTTGTTTGTGAATAAGGATGGATCTATGCGGATGTGTCGACTATCGACAATGAACAAGTTGACCATTAAGAATAAGTACCTACCAAGGATAGATGATCTATTTAACGATTTCGAGAGCTGGTGTTCTTTAAGATTGACATCCATCAGGTATCATCGGTTGAGGAAGGTGACATATAAAGGATATTTAGGACTCGTTATGGTCACTACAAGTTCTAGTAATGCCATTTGGATTAACTAATGCACAATGACAGCTCATGGATTTGATGAGTGAATATTTGGTATATACCGGATCGATTTGTGGTGGTTTTCATCGATGATATCTGGTTTGAGGACTATAGATGAGCATGATGAGCACATTAGGGTTGTTAGCAAATTTGAGAGAGAAGTAGCTTTATGCTAAGTTTAGCAAGTGCATGTTCTAGTTGCATAGGTGACATTTCTAGGTCATGTGGTTTCTCGAAAGGATTTGAGTTGATTCTCGAAAGATGAGGTGTGTTGGAGTAAGGCCCAGGACGTGTTGAGATCGGCGATTTTGCAGATCGGCGGATTATGTTGGAGGTTTGAGAGCTTTTCGCAGTTGAAGCACCTTGGCTAACGCTGCCGCGTAAGGGTGTCTGTTAAGCTGATTGATCTAGGAGCTTTGAAGAAGCTGAAGCTATATTGACTAAGGCCGCTGATACGGGCAGATAGAAAGGAGTTCACGGTTTATAGTGATGCATCACATGTCGATTTGGGATGTGTGTTGCAGGGAGGAGGTAGGGAGGTGGTATATGCATCGTTAGCTTAAGACACATAGGCAAACTATCACATGATTTGGGTTAGTCATGGTATTTGCATTGAGAATGCAGGGCACTATGCGCATGCGTGAAGTGTATCATAGCGAGTCAAAACTCTCAGTATCTCACTTAGAAAGGAGAAATGAATCTTGGCGTGTGTAGATGGATGGCCTTAAGACTCTTGTACATTGAGTACCATTACAGCAAGGCCAATGTGTGGCGATGCATAACCATGGGTATGACTAATTTGAAGGCGATGTTTGCTCGCCTTAAAGCATTGATGATGGTAGCTTATTAGCCAAGCAAGTTAAGTCGATGTGGATTGAGCATTAAAGTGTGATGATTAGAAGACAAGTCTTTGGTCATTGGTTAAACCGGCGAAATGATTGAGGGTGGTAGTAGATTTTAGTTGAACACACGAGAGGGTATTGTGTTTTAGTGGGTATGTATCTTGAATAGCACTAATTTGGTAACCTATCGAGAGAGGCGGATAGCTCTTATGCTATGCATCTTGGTGGAAATAAGATGAGACCCGTGAGTTATCTGATTGGGGCTAAAAAGTGGCAAACGAGTTACGATTTTGTGAGATGTCGCAACGGCAGGTTAGGTTGAGCATCAATACCTTCGGGTTTACTCACGGTTGTTTAGATTTCTTTTGGAAGTGGAGCATGTAACTATGGACCGTAAGTGGTTTGCTATTGAAGGATTCGATATAAGTCATCATGGATCGATGATTGGGATCTGCCACCCCTTCCGGTTCATATGGATTATTCCTGGATGGCAAGCTTTATATATGAGATAGTGAGTTTGTATGGATCAGGTTTGATCATCTCGATGGGGATCGCTTCATGTCTCTGTTTTGGAGGAAATTACATGGGCTTTAGGTTCAGTGGACTTCTGCGTTCCATCCTCGGCGCGATGGGCGATCGAGAAAGGTGATTCGAGATCTGGAGGACATGTTGAGGAGTGTGTTATTGATTTCTAAAGCGGTTGAGAGGACTATCTATCGTTAGTAGGTTGCCTATAATAGATTACGATCCAACATTGAGTTGCACCTTCGAGGTATATGTCGTAAGTGTCACACTCCCTTATGTTGGGTGAGTTGGGTGGCAGTGTTTGGTCCTAAATTGGTTTAGGGAGTGAGGATAGTCAGTTGATTGGATCGACTAAAGCGGCATCGGATAGGAAAAAATCTTATGTGAATACACGAGAGATGTAAGATTGAGTATGGGGAGCTTACGTGTTTCTTAGGTCTCTCATGGAAGAAGGTTACGAGTTAGGTCGCTAGCAACAGAGTTGAGCCCTAGGTTTTATCGGGCCTTATCGAATTTTAGGCGAGTGGGACTAGTTGCTTGCTCAGTTGGAGCTACCTTTAGAGTTGGATGCGTATTCCGCGATGATGTTCGCGTCTCTATGTTGGCGCTCTGCTCTGATCCCTCATATTGTTCCTATTGAGAAATTGGCGTTAGGTAGATCGGCTTTCAGGAGGCAGGTTCAAATTCGTCGCGTGATGTAAAGGTTAGGAAGTCTATCCCTTTGGTGAAGGTTCTGTAGCATGATTATAGCACTGAGGAGGCCACGTGAGAGCCTGAGGATATATTGCATCAACAGTATCCTCATCTATTCAGATCAAGTAAATTTCAAAGACAAAATTTTCTTTTAAGGGGTAGAATTATGCGCCCCAAAATTTTTTATTTTGTTTTTGTGATTGGGTGACACAAATATTTGCTTGCTTCAATGGTTATGTGTTCTAGGTGTGTGTGGGAGGTCCCAAGTTCAAGTCATGACTAGGGCAAACTTTAGAATTTTTATAAATAAAGCCTTAACCTGGCCTAAAGGGCTTAAGTTTAATAGTTGGTAAATAATTAGAGAATGGGCTGCTTGGTTTGGTGGTTAAGTGGAGTGTTGGTGTGAAGGAGGTCCTATGTTGAATCTTGGTGTAGGCATTATTTTTCGCCCATCTAAGAGTTTGAGATGGATTAAAATGAGCGAAAGATGGATTTAGTGGAGAGTTTGGTAAAAAGATTAGGAAAAGATTTGGGGTTATCGGTTTGGTTCATACTTGTTTCTCTTTAGCAAATTGGGTCTCCATTTCCCAAAAATTCTTTTTGCGTCGATTCTTCATTTTTCTGTTTCTTTTTCATAATTTTGTCTTTTCTTTCTTCTCCACTATCCATAGAAATTATCTCTGTTTCCCTCAAAACCATCCTTTTTCCCTTGCTTGGTAATGTTGATAGCAATTATGCGATCCGTAAGTTTCCTTATTCTTATAAAAGTTCTTATCATTGGTTATTAACGAGTTCCCTAAAAATTAATGGCAGGAGAAGGCTCTAACGATTAGTTCGATGTTCTTGGCGTATGCGGTTCTTGGTGGATATTTCATTGGTGGTAAGTCCGTCTCTGTTTCATTTTTTTATCTAATTCGTTGGAAAATCCACTAGCGATGTGGAGTATCTCGATTTTAGGTTTTAACTGTGGGGTGATTAGGCATAAAAAACTTTACTGGTATGTACTGAAATCAAAATAGGGCTTCAACAAGCCAAACCCATCTCGGCCTAGCACGGTGTGTGGTGCCGTGTGATAGGTGGTGTGCTGCGTGTGTGCTCGGCGTGGCTAGGCCGTGCACACGGAACACAGTCGTGTAATGGTCAGGTAGCCGTGTGTGACACATGGGCTGAGGCGATTGGGCATCTGGGCATGTGGGCCCACAGTGTGTGTGGATTTTGGGCCAAGCCGGTGAAATCCACACGCGGCCAAGGCAAATTTGGGTGTGTGTGGGCCATGCAGTGTGAGCCCATTTCACTAAATTGATTGCTAAGGTTGCATGGGTGCAAATCGTTGTGAACCTCTTTGTAAGTCATAAAGTATCACGTAGACCCCTTATTGTGTGTTGATTTATATATGTTGAGCATGATGATAATAGGCATGTATACAGGTAGTTATATGCTGCGATATCATGAGATAGTTTGTCATGGTTTGTATATTGCATTGCATGGGGTTGGAGTTGATTATATTTGGAGGAAGTGCGAAAGGCTCTTAAGCCTAATATCGTAGCTTTGCAAATTACTATTTTGTGCCGGTCGGTACTACCTAAAGTGTAGGGATGGGTGGGTTGATTTAATCCCATGGTTTAGGGTTGGATGGAGATGGTGTGTATAGGCTAGTTGGGTAGGACTTTGTTCTGAATCTTTGCATGTTTACTAATTTGGCTAAGGCCCTCTTGTGTCGCGTCTTGTAATGGGCTAAGGCCCTCTTTGTATATTTGATACTATATTGAGATGGGCTAAGGTCCAAACTAATACGTCTTGAAAGGGCTTAGGCGGGGATGATTTAAGCTGTGCTATGATTTGCTATTGTTTGTTTCTGTGGGATTACACACTAAGTTTACATAAACTCACCCTTTTGTTTAAATGCGCCGCACAGGTAATCCCCAAACCTAGATAGATCGGTAGTGGTGAGAGGGACTCGATGGTGACCATGGTTCCTAGCATCATGATTTTAATTTATGATCTAGGTTTTATTCTTATTTTTCTTGGTTAAATCTTTGGGTTGTAATTGGACTTTAGGACTTTGGTTTGCTTTTGGGTTTTAAATATCTTACTTTATAGATTACAAGCGCTAGTAGGAGAAAACCTCGATTTTCAAAGAAACAAATGATTTTCAAAAACTCACGATTGTTTTAACTATTTAAAAAGCTTCCGTCAAATAAACGTTTTGAAAGCTATTGACTAAGTAGAAGAACACAATTTTTGAACTAATAAGATATTAAGATAAGTAATTCAAATGGTTTTTATCGCGATGGCACGGTTTCAAACACCTTATCATGTGACATCATGAGATCCGGCCATAGCATCTAGGCGAGTTTGGGTGTACAACTCTATCATCTATAGACAATTTTACTTGTAGGAAAAATGTAAGTTGAACATTGATAATTCTCCACAAGTGCTAGAGCGTAAGAAAAGTAAAGATACATTGGAAATTGAAATATGTAGGCATACCTTGAATGTTAAGTATGCCATTTGATTTTATCCTTATGACATGCTTTCTCATTGGTCAAGTTTGATAAACAATGGTGCGAATGTTCAATTAAGTTTATGAGTTTGTCTAGGTATGTAAAGGTTACTTTTATTGCATTTGATAAATTTATTAGAGAACCTTATGCATTTGATCTTGCAACAAATTTTCTACTTTAGACTTTAAATATGAATTTTTACATAACAATATTAAACTTACGGATATTGATTATTTTGTAAATTATTAATTACTCTTTAGAAATTCTTATAGATGAGCATGCAAATTCAAAAAAAAAAAAAAAGAAAAGTTACGGGTTATTTTTACTTGAACACTCATGTGCTAATATTTCTTAGTTTATTATTGATGGTTTATTTTTAACAAGATTTACTTGACCTATGTTGATTTGGGGATCAAAATCATATCTTTTATCTAGAGATAGTTTTGGTGCATAGGAAAGCTTAGGTAAGCATTTGTTTGCTTTAATTGTTATTAATTCTAGTCCTTTTTTTCTTTTTCTATAGCTAAAAATTCGATGGCAAATGTTCTTGAGGAATGGGAATGATAAGAGACTCAAGGCCCAATTTCAGAGACCTATGGATGTGATGGGCACACTACCTCAGGCCCAAACAAGGTCAAATGTTAAGCAAATCAAACAATTTAATCAAGCTATCAATTTTTAAGTAGAAAATATTAGTTAACTTGCAAAAAATTTTAAGATGGAATTCAAACATTTCTAGATTAATATGTCTTCATAGTGTTTGAAGATATATTTCTTAGCTTCGAAACATACTTTGAATCACTCGATTTCATGTTAGGGAACCCATGTTATGACCATTTCAGTGACAAGCATGCGTGAGCAAATTTCTAGATGAGATTATTCAGAAATTACGAGTTTGGGCTTTTAATTTAAGTTCAAATCATATTGGGTTTGGATTTTAGACTTAATTTTTATTATATATAAGTCAATATTGTATTTATCGACTCTTATTATTTTATTATTTTATTCTATTTTTATAATTATTAAGCATTTTAGAATTTAATTTTAGAGTTTTATGTCAATAAAAAATTTAGTTTAAAACTACTTCTTATTTAGGTTAATTAGAGTTCTAGTATATTTAAGAGTTTTATTAGATTTATTTAGCTAGACTATATAAAGACCTTTGCATTGTAGTCAATTCAATTAATTCATAATTATTCAACAACTTCTCTTTTGAGTTACTAAATTCTCTTTTTCTTTTAAGAATTTTCTTAAGTTTTCTTTTAGAAGAGTTTTAACAATCTTTTCAGTTGTGGTGATTATTTTAAACTTTTTCTTGCCAAGTTTTTTTTTTTGAGGGAATTAGAGTCGCAAAGGGGTTGTGGATTCTTCTTGTTTCAAGGCTCATTAGGACTTCGTGCCACATTCCATCTTTTCCATCTATCTTCTTTATTGCTCTAATCTTTGGTTTACTATTCTATTTTATTTATCTTAGTTATTTATTTTAATTGTTTTCTTTAATTTTTATCTAACTTAGATTCGTTTGCATTTCAAGTTGTGTCAAAATCTAAGTTTCTTTTGAGCGTGACTTGGACAAACTTACGATCATGTTTCCACTCATTCCTATTATTTGGTATCACTATTACAAATCACAACAAAGAGAATAAAACACATGTAATAACACAAAAACTCTACCTCCAAGTGCGAACATATTTGATCTCCCCACACATCTAATAACAAAGTCTTTAATATCTCATTATGTAGTTTTTGTTCATCAACGTTTCATTGCATACAAATTGTCATCACCGTTGCCTCAACAGGGCTTTTAAGCTCTAATATCTTGTTTGATAGCTTTTTCTCAACAATCTCATGATGCAAACACATATGCCATCACAATTTTGAATTTTTAGCATCCACCTTTCTTTACTAATAACCGATCATGCTTAACAATATTGAATTCACTAAAAATATTTTTACCGTTTAATGATTAATCTTTTAGCTCTACCATCTTTCATAAGACAAAAACTCAAAATCTCCATCAACCCAAACTTTTGCATCATTTATTTTCAATTCCTAGCAAAATAATGAGAGAAGAGAAACCACCTCCATGAAGCATTCAACTTAGTTTCACTATTTACACTTAATGTTCAATGAGAGAATCACATGATTTTGCAATTCATCACTAAAACATAGGTTTGAAATATGTATAGACCCACAAAATAACCACTTCCTTTACCCAATTCTATTCATGGTTTCAAGATAAATTACTAATTTGTTAATGACTATGTTATCGTCATAATTTAAAAAATCAATCACAAAACTTTCCTCCATCTACTCTATCCCTTTTATTTTATTTTTTATAGTTGCTCTTGATAAAGGCATCCTAATATCTTCAAGATTCTTCACTTTTCTTGTTATTGTGTGTACTGTCTTCAATTCTATTTTGGGTCAACTCATCTCTCTACTCTATTTGTAACACCCAAACAAGAATAAGTTCGACCCAAATTCGGTGTGCCATATTAGCCACTAATGTAACTCTCCGTTAACTCCCAACCTAACCTCTAACACACCATTTACTTGCAACAATAATGTGTTAAATTAAAATACTAGCAAAATTATTTTCATACACAAAATGTAAACATGCGAGCTTATAAAACATCAAAGGAAAGGTTTGCATGATAAATATTAAAAGACTTAAGAGTTCGCATACATCAAATAACATAAGCTCACTTAGCAACATTCAACATGAATTCACAAGAAACAAGGTATAAGTCCATACAGCAACATAGGTTCACATATTGTAGTATAGGTTCGCTAAATATTAAGATTTCATATAATACTTAAGTTCAAAAACAAACTAACTTTACAACTAAAGGTATCATACATGCATAGGTTTTCATACTTTAATAGGGTTCGCATAAATACTGAGGGTTCGCATAATTCACTTAGGTTTGCTAAGTAATAAGACTATCGCTAACAGGGTTATGCATGTAATTTTTGAAATCGCAACCATATAAAGGTCGCAGGAAACAATATTTAGCAATAAATCTGACTCGTATATTTTAAAAGTAAATCGACATAACACTTATGCATGAAAAACATTTATTTTATTCATAACAAAAGATAATCAAATATTGTAAGTCATGGTTCTAAAGCAATATAATTAAAAATTTAAATAAACTATTTGAATAAAAATATCAAAACATAATAAGTCTAAAACCCTCATAAAATAAACCCCATCACCTATTTTCCCAAGTTTGCCAATATCTAGTCGGAGTAAGCCTTGCCGATCATCTACCTTGTCATTGCTATCCGCAACCTAATTACAGAAAAGTAAGAGAGAAGTGGGTGAGTTCATTGTGAACTCGGTGAATGATCAGAATCAACAAGGTAGGCTTTAAAACAAAGCTTTAAACGAAATAAAACATAGTCTTAAAAATCGTTTAGCGTGCTAGGTTGCGGTGAGGTTGTGAAACCAGTTCCTGAGATCCTATTAGAAAACATAGGTTTATAAAACAATTTCGCATGTGTTACTAAAAGTCAATCTTAGAAACTTAGCTTGTGGTTGTCACGAAAAACAAATCTTATATAGTGCGAAATGCGCTCACAAACTTGTTTTATCAAAGGGCTGAGGAACATAAGATATGTTCTCACCCACACTTATCTTAGTCTCGTTGGATATCCGGATCTTCTTATAACGCCTCAAAATGACTCATAGAGTCCTTATAACATATCTCATAAGTGCAACACGAAGCAATACACTCTACTATATACTAACATGTCCTAGTGAATCGGCGTAGCTCTACATTCCCTATCTCTCCACATGTGTCCCGGGCCTCAACACCCGACATCACATAAGCAGATGGTAAGTACTCACAATATTTTGATATACCAATATATCCAACATGGCTCGCAAAGGAGCACACAAAGATTTATCAGAGAACTAGCATAGGAGCTAGGCTCGCAAGGAGCTAGCACAAAATCTTATTTAGTTACTTGTTAGCATATTATTTGTTGGTGTAATTAGTTTTAGATATGGACAAAGATACTGAAAATTAAATGTGTTGAAATGTTATTAGTTAGTGTGATTTGATAGATATTAATTATATGTGTGTATCATGTTATTAATTCGTCTGATCCTATTTAATCTTATAAATATGAATAAAGATAGAATTGTAGATTATGGTGAAGGCTTAGATCAAAATCTTGCCAATCATTTAAATTTAAATAAGATTTTAGATAAGTTTTGAGCAGCATCAATAAATTATGAATGTACGAAAAAACAAATAAATTCAAAATAGTAGAAGTGAGTTTTAAAATTCTATGAATCTCACAAAATTGTTTCTCTTCCTTCACCAAATTCTTCTTTGAAATTATTTCTTTTCCTTCTTCTCCCATCAAGGTAAACAATGAATTCTCCAATCTTAGGAACCCAAATGAACTAATTTGATAAGTTTTGTATTTGTGTTAATTTTGATGGAAGAAATTTAGGTTGTAAAATGAATTAACAGTACGAATATAATAACTCAATTTGGTGGAGGCTTATTTAGTTTGCCATTCAACATGGATAAAGTAACAACAGCAGATGCAATTTGCTTAAAAATTTCATCGTTCAAATGTTAAACAAATAGTGGTATGATATATATATATATATATATATATATGAAACAAAAGGGAATGCATTTAAAAGAGAAATTGCCTAACTAAGCGAAACAATATCAGACATGAACCCCGAGCATCAAGTTCCAGCAGCTTTAAAATTGCCGGCGTAGGTTCCTCAAACAGTGGAGACTAGACCTGTACCGCAAAGTCTGTTTAGCTAGAAAATCCACATTTCTGTTTATCTCTCTTGGGATATATTTAATTCTAATGATCTAGTTTCTTTTACACATATTTTGTATATCCCTAACCAATGCCAGTGAAGGAAGAAAGTATACACCAGCATTGATCAAATCCACAGTTTCCTTGCAATCCGTTTCAAGTCGGTAGCCCCAACTCAAAGCAATCGACAATCCATCAAAGATAGGCAAAAGTTCAGATTACAGTACAGTACCAACCCCAATATTTTGAGAGAAGCCTAGAATCCAATCGCCTTTATCATCTCGGATAACACCACCTGCTGATGCCATCATACCCGAATCAGCTCTAGCTCCATCAGTATTAATTTTGACAGCACCACAAGGATTCTTAGACCATTCAGTTACAGAGTCGGTCAACCTGTTGGAGCCAACAGTGTTATTAGTAGAACTAAAATAACCCTTGGCCATGCACAAACTTCTTAATACCACTACCCTCAGATTTAAACCTTTGTTGTGAAATATAAACCAATGCCTTCGTTTCCATATTTTGAAGCAAACGACCACAAAATATGTTCCCCAATCCATCACCCTCCTCAAGATGTTCAAGCAGTTTTGAATTCGTCCTAAAAGCCAAGGCTCTAAGTCCATAGCATAGAAGTTGTTCCTCACTCCAATTGGAACAATTTGATCCCAAACTTCTTTAGCGCCAAGCAATCTCTCTAAGGCATGCAGAGGTGATTCAGGAAAACACTTACAAATGGAGCAAAGATTTGAACCCGAAATGCCTCAATCGGTCGTTATTCGTCAATAAACGCTCTTTAACAGCTAGCCAAAGGATTGTCTAACTCTCTGAGGTCCTAGAACTTTCCAAATCACCTTCCATTTCCCATCTTTCGGCTCCCAATTAGCACCAAAAGCTTACAATATGCTGATCCCACTGTGCACAATCCATGCGATGTATCTCGCCAAATCCAAATGTCCGAACCTGCAGCCACTGAGGTGGCATTACCGAGGCAAATTTAACCGCTGTTTGATAATCAAAAAGGCAGAAAACTATTCCAGTTCCGATCTCCTGAGAGTCCACCTAATCAATAACTTAAGTTAATCCATGCGCGGTAGCGAGAAAAATTTTAGAGGGCGGATGAAATTTTAATTTTTATAGTTTATATCTTTATAATTTGTAAATGATTAAATCGAATTTTTATAATTTTAGGGCCAAAGTGTAACTTTACCTTTACTAATTTAAAATTTTTAAAAAAATTCAAAGGCCTAAAAATCAATTTTACATTTTAGGGGCGGGCCCATGCGACCTTGGCCGCCTCTCGTGCGGCATCGTTGGACACAAAATTGTTCCATCAAAGGACCCATACCGGTATCAAACTATCCACCCAATTTTTGTTGATCTACCATCGTATAACCCAATGAATACATTTGACGCGACTCCCAAGTTTTAGAGAGTGGCCTCAAAGGAGTAAGCGGTTTATCAATCGAAATAGGGCACCCTCCCTCGACTTTATTTTTCATCTTAAAACTTGAACCTGAGCTTAATATCCGAGTTTAAAAGAAAAGCTTTATTTTGATTGTACAAGCCCGTTTGGCCTTAGCCCAAAACCTAATCCCATTACACTAGCCCAATCCCAAAAAGGGCCCAACCCAAACCCCAAAGCAGACCTAACTATGATTTAGGGTTTCACAATCTAAAACCTTAAATCACCTAATCAACCCCTGCCGCCAACATCCCATCACCCCATGCAGTCCACTGCTCCACCTTTCGCCCGCGTGCCACCGCTCCACTTACTGCAAAAATTAAAGGAAGAGAGACGATAATGAAAAAAAATTGTATAGCATGTAACTTGGCTTTAAAAAGCGAGTGTCGAGAAAAAGGTTGGCATCATTTTTTCTCTTAGCAAATACAAATACTTGATAACCTTTTTAGATTTGAGCAAAAACAAAGCGATAATCTCGATATATCAAAGCACGAGAATATCGCAAAACTAGGTAACCAAAATACCAAAATCACAATCGAAGGACTAAGGAGATTTTTTTACTACCCTATTTTTGAATTTATTTCCTCGTTTATATACATATTTTATAAATCTAAAAATATACAAAAGAGAGAAAACGTACCTTTTCAATTTTGCGGTGGTTGGCGGTGGCGTCAACGCGCGGCAGCTTTGTTCTCGTCGCTCAGGCAAACCGGAAAAAGGAAGAAGATGAAGTTTTTTTAAATGCAATGGGAAATGAATTTTTAAAAAGGGTGACTTATATAGGGCATGCAAATGGCGCCGTTCATCGAGCCCTCAAGCGCCCAACGGCGTTGTTTTGGGGCGGCAAAACGACCCATAACCCTCGGGATCGCGTGTTTAAAATGGTGTAATTGTGCAAGCGGTCCTTCCGCTTTCTATATGTTTTGCAATCAGGTTTTATTTCTTTAATATGGCCCGAAATTGATCGCGTTTGCGATTTGGTCCTCTCTTGATGGCGTCGTTTTAAGGGCTCGGGTAAATTGCCCTCTTGGCCCTCCCATGATGTGCGCGTTGGATCCCCTTTGTTATCTTTTTAAAAATCGCCCCAAAACTTCATGTTTGTTTGAATTTGGTCCCCTAATGTGATTTCTATATAATTTTTACTATTTTTATTTTAAATATTATTTATTATTCTATTTTCGTATTATTATTATTAGCATATTTTACTATTATTTAGTCGTTTTAGTTTTAATTAATACTTACATATATTATATATATATTCTTATAGTATCTTTTATATCATTATTATTCCTAATATATATTTTATGTACACACATTTAAATACTATATCATACTCCATATTATGCATATACATATTAACATTATACCTTGTATATTTTTATAAATATTATATATATATATACATTTTTAATATATTATATATTGTGTACATACTTTTAATAATATCATGTATTCATTTTAATATATATGTATATATCTAGGTAATATCATTAATATTTATTTATTTTTAAAAACATTATTATTTTTAGCATGTATATACTATGTAAATATTTTAAATATTACATTTTATTATGTATACATATACGGATACATTTTTATATATTACGTATATATATATTTGAATATTGTATTTTTATTGTTATACATATACCTTAATACTATATCATTTATATATTTTTATTTTTCATATTATCTTATGTTCATGTTTTTTAAACTATATCATACTACTACTATATATCTATTTATATAATTATTAATAATTGTTTTAATATTATGATTATTTTTAATATATACGTAATATGTATTTACCTCTAATACTATATATTGTATGTTATCACTATTATCATTACTATATATTATTATCATTATTATCATTATTATTATTATTATTATTATTATTATTATTATTATTATTATTATCAATATTTACCGTTATCATAGCAATCCATTACTACTTGTGTACTATTATTTCTCATTTTCATATTATTGCTGTTATTAGTATATATTGTAATTAGTACTTCTCTACTATCACTTTTTATTATTGTTATTTTTAACGCTACTATCTAACATATTGTTATTCCTTCTTTATTACCATCTTATTACACTACTATTTCTCAAAATTATTGTTACTATTATTATTATTATTATTAATTTTTATTTGACATATTATTGTTATCACTTTTTTACTATCATTGCATTATTATTATTATTATTATTATTACTTATTTTCTCGTTACTTAGTTATTTATGTTTCTTATTCATTCATATTTTAGCTATTATTATGCTCTAGGCATTATGTTTATCCGTCTATTCATATGTGCCTCAATATATAAATTTACATTATTCGTCATTATTCTTTTATATCATCACCTTTGTTATTATTATTATGCATGTTAATCTGCGATTTGTTTCTCATTTCACCATGTAATTATGATTACGTCGGTCCTTTACTCGAAGCATATAATTGTGTTTTCTAAAATAAAACAAGTTTTGTATTTAGACAATTTTATAAATCTGCATTATATTTTTATTCAATACATTAAAATAATTCTTTCCTTAAAAGTAATATTCCATATTTGGTAGTCGAGACAATGCATTGCCCCTAACTTCACGGGTTTGATCTTTCTCGTTTTGCAAAATAACGGAATATTCTTTAAATCAATCTAAGTTTTGAAATAAATGCTTACAATCAGAAGATACGAGATGTTGTGCCTAACCACTTTTAAGTATGACATTTGTTACACCATGGGATAAGATTTTTATTAACAAAGGCAATCATCAGGTATTTGGAAATTCGAGATACTCATTGCGCTAACTTTCTACAGGTTTCAATTTTTCTCGAATTTATACTAAATAACTTTGAATACCCTTTTAAAGAAATTAAAATATCTTAATTTTAAATAAAAGGCAGCTCGGACTCAAAATTGAGATGTACGTGCCCACTAACTTACTGGGCATAGTGACTACCTCAAGATAGATGAGAGTCCTTAATATCAGTTTCAATCATTTTTAGCATTAATACAAAGAGATGTAAGTATTTCAAATTCTCTCAAGTTTTCAAATCTTCGAAACTAAGACACTTCTTAATCAACTTCAAATTTCAATTTTTAGGCGTATCGAGAAGTGCTAATCCTTCCATAGTGATACATAATCGACTTCAAAACTCATTTACGATTTTCCGTAGACTAAAAATTATCATTTTAGTAAATCTTAACTTTTATTTAAAATGATTAATTCGAGAGTGACCGATCACACCTCATCAAAAGAGATTGGTGGCGACTCTCCTCTATTCATTTTCATTTCAAAATCCAAGTCGATTTCGTTTTTCAAAAAAATGGATTCACTGACTTGGAGTGACTCCTTTGAGGATAAATAGAGAGTCAAGCCACAAGTTGAGTTAACTTTTGTCTTTTTATCGAAAATTGATAATTTTGGTTTTAAATCTGATCCTTTCATTGCATTTCATCAGCTATTTTTGTGGTTTATGATATAATACCTCTCTGCGTTGGTTTGAGTCTTTAAATAAGTGTTGCATATTGCATTGCATGACCAGTGGCCGTGTGCCACACCTTTTTAAGTGGGGTGAGAACTACTCAGCCATGATGAGGTTTTCACCTCCAAATGTGGGATAGTGAATCACTTTCGGGATACATCCGTACTTATGTCTTGATGAGATTTTCATCTCAAGGTGGGTCATAGGAAATGTATTCCCACTGAAGCTCAGGAACTTCAGTGCAGTATGAGGCCTATAATGGGTGAAGATCGAGGAATCTGTTGGTTCAGGTACCTTTACTCTGAGACAGAACCTATATGCGCGAGCCTTAAGAGCCCACCCTAGTAGAGCCACTCCGAAACCCTAATGGTCACTGAGCAGTGCCATATTATTATTCTTTGTTTGCCTTAAGCATGCATTGTGAAATCTTGACTTGCTTTGTTACAGCTTTGATTGTATTTGCATGGCATTTTCATTACAAAAGTGTTGATTCACATTCAGTTGCTAAAGTAGATATCTTATCATGGAAAGGGTTTTGTTGATAAAAGTAGAGGACAAGCATGTGGCTGTCGGATATGAGTTGAGACAACACAATGAGAGAAAGGTGTGATCTTACAGAGAAGTCACGATGTGTCGGAGTTGTGGATTTTACTCGGATCAGCGCAACTCGGGAATAATCTCGAAGAAATGAAAAATTTGGAGTCAATAGGATGACGAGGTCAAACATCTATTCTATTGTCATTATGGTGATTTACACTATACTGCTCTCGATGTCCAAGGTAGACCGACACCAATTCGGAGCCATGCCCAATATTGGAGTGCAGCGCCACAATTGCTTCACTTTCGGAAAGTAGATTTGGTACCTACTGCATAGAAAGTACACGCGCCTGCTCCATTGCCCAAGATTCAGGTTGATAGAATTTATTCCGGACCAACCAGCGTCCAGCATTTTCAAAAAGGCAGTGAACATCACGAGGATGAGACGAGCGTTGAGTTACAACTTGGATCAAACAAAAGAAGATTGTAAGTGCATTCCTTGGAAGAATATAAAGAGGATCTAATCTTGGCGCACCTCGATGCCAGAAAATTGGATGGTAGATGTCTTACGCCTGAGCATTTATGGGTGGTTATCTTCCTAAGCCTTTGGGCATGTAATGAGCGATTTCAGATCTTTTGTGAGATTGGTAGTAGGACCACACAGCACATAATCGCAATCTTGGCTAGAAACTTTGAGATCATTGAATAAGCTTGTGAGCAATGAGTGAAGGAGATTTATTGGATGTGTCTGACTCTTTCTTGCTATCTTGGTTCCACAGCCATTTTTGGAAAATGAAAAAGATCCCAGTATCGTATATTCTCACGAAAATTACTCTCCTTTGAAAGAGTTAAGTACTTCTGCAGCGAGATGATATTACAGGAAGAAAGATTGGATGCGATTCTCCAAAATTTACAAGAGGAAGACGTAGAATATATATGCTTAGTGGATAGTTCTACGATGAAATATTATATAGATGTGGAGACTTCAATTTGGGTTCCTTGTTAGAGGTATGGGGAGTCGTCGGGTATGCTCATTTACTCTAGCATTAAAATGATGCAGATCTAGACAGTTTACACCACCAACATCTGAGTTAGCTTGGAAGTGCGAGAGCTTGTATTTCACGGCGAACAATTACAAAAAGAAAGTTCGCGAGATGTCAAATGCCTAGAACCGGACTTCGTAGGATGAAAAGTTCTTTGTCAATCCATGACTACCCACAGTCATATGGTGGTGGAATCGAGAGGATTGCGAGAACATCCCTCGTCAAATCAAAGAATCCTCGATCTGATGGAAAAACACTTGAAGTAATCTCATCCGAGTTAGAAGTCATCAGGTAGGATTTCGAGAGAAAAAGTGCGGACCTAGAAAGAGGATCGAGAAATGGTGGAGGAAGAAAAAAATGAGTTGAGGTTAGATGTGATGTCCAAAAAATTAGAAAGCGAAAGACTACGGAAAAGGAAAAACAAGTGAAGAGGATTTGGAGCGATTTGAAGGCGGATTTACTGGAAGTGCTAAGTAGGTCAATGAAAATCATTTGGGTTAGGAAAAACATTGAGCAGTGGCATGAAGAGTCAAAGAAGAGAAAAGCAAAGCTAACCAATGGGAAGAAAAATTTGCGATGCTCAAGCTCAGAGAAGGTGCTCTGAAGAAAAGTTTGGTAGAAAGCGAATGAGAAGGAGGATTAAAAGTCGGTATCAGAGTTAGAAAGGTCCTTATGCTCGATGTAAATGCATAGTAACTCTGTGATCGAGTTGAAACCTAGTCAGAACAGTGAAGAAGAAAGAAGAGAATATAGAAGAACTCAAAAGCAGCTGCAAAATCGTGAACTTGAGTTGAACTCCTTGAGGGTAAATGCGAAGCGATTTAAGGAGCAGCTTCATCAATCTCAAAGATCGGGTCAGAGCAGGGGACTACATCATGGTGACTTTGGCTCAAAGTGTGAGAAATGGTGCGATCACTTGCGGACATTAGCGATGCTGAGCCCGATGTCTTGCGAGTTTAAAATCATCAGATAGTCTGTCCGGACAGGTAGAGAGCTAAACCAGCTTCTTAGTGAGTCAAGGCCTTAAAGTATCAAGGCTAAGCCTTATATATAATCTATTTTATGTAAAGAAACTTGTTTTCTAGAAAAGTTACTCTAATGAAATGGAATTGGAATCTAACGCTTTTGCATTCATACGCATTCATTGCATTGTATGCATCAACATTGCATTATCGCACTAAAAACTCACAAAAAAACCCTAAAAATCATGGCGTTACCTGGAACATCGTTACTGAGATATAAGAGGAAAAACAAGAGCAATGGACCAATGGTTAGAGATTGAAACAAATGCAAAAGAGATGTAGGATCAACTACAAACACGTATGCAAAACAGTTGGCCAAAATCCGGCAAGCAAGATGTAAAGGGACTGATATCTGGAGTCCCAAAAAGTATGATGGATCAATTAACGCGTCTATTGGTGGCGGATTAGAAAAGGGAAAAGCCCATACATTGATCAATCACGGAGATGATATTGAAGATCCTACCTACCATCCGGGTTTGCCCAGTGGACATTCAGACACAACCCGATATGTACCCAAGAAGGCCATCGATTTACAATTAGGCCTAACCATTTTAGGCGATGTCTCAAGCCGCGGAAGCGAATTATCAGAGCTGGTTGGGCTCCAATCCGAGGATAACCCGACTAACCACCATGTAGTCCTCAATCTCGGTGAAATATGTGAAATAGAAAAGACAATGGTAGAACTTCCAAAAGAGCTTGAAGAAAGATGTAGATGGTTAGAAGAAAAATTTAAAGAAATGGAAAGCCTTGACTATCGCGGTGGAATCGATGCTAAGGAATTAAGTTTAGTTACTGGACTTAGTACTCCTCCCAAGTTCAAAACTCAGAAATTTGAAATACAATGGGACTAGCTATCCAGGACTCACATCACTATGTTCGTAGGCGAATGGCGGGGCCATGTAATGATCAACTCTTGATTCACTACTTCCAAGAAAGTCTGGTTGGGAGTCGCTTCCACAGATGGGTACAACCAATTGAGTCGCATCAGACCAGTTCATGGAAATATCTAGCACAAGCTTTCATGAAGCGATGCGGTCATATATGTGGACATAGCCCACAGATAGAATCACTCCTACGAATATGGAGAAAAAGCATAACGAAAAGCTTTAGGCGAGTGCATTTAGCGATGGAGAGGTGGTACACAAGTCAGCCCCTCTGCTTGGAAAAGAAAACTACTATACTCTTTATCAATACCCAGAAGCGCGCCTTTCATTAACCACATGCTGGGTAAGCGCGACCAAAAGCTTTCGACGATGTGTGCGGAGAAATGATAGAAAATACGATAAGATATGGGAAAATAGAGGTGGAGAAAGCACCAAGAGGTGACTGAGAAAGAAAGAGCACGAGGTGAATAATGTGAGCTCATATTCAGAAATCGATCCACACGTAAGCCAGCAAGGTCGACAACCCCACAGTGACAGTGAGGCCCACCTGAGACAGAGCCTAATACAAGGCAAAATAGGAGAAACTCCAATTTCGCCCATTCAATGATGTACAAGGAGTTATACCAAAGTTTATTCGATGCACATGTCGTGTCTCCTTCTATCTAAAACCAATGCAACCTCCATACCCAAGTGGTGCAGCGCGCATAAATGCCCAATGCGAATACCATCCACAGGAGCCGCGAGGACCTTTCGATGAAAAGCGCACCACTTTCAAGAAATTGGTTGAAAGACTCATCAACATGGGCATTGTGAAATTTGATGATACATCTAGTCTGGGAGAATCCATTACCCAACCATGGGGATAAGAGGGTAAATCGATGTCGAGAGTTAGGGAAAGAAATTAAGATGAATATTGCAAAAGTGAAAACCACGTTGAAAGAAGTATGGAAGAAAATGGTGGAAAGAGGGTTGATAGCACGAGAATTCAAGGGTGGACTTGAAAAGCAAAGAATTGTGCGAGTTTCATGATCACGAAGATCACGAGATTAAATCTGATGAATTCGAGGATTTGTTACAAGGTTGATGGATAATAAGGAGGTGGAATTCTTGAATCGTCCCAGGAGCCTAGAAGAAATAGATGTGTGCCTTGAAGAAAGGTCGATGAAGGATGTTTACAAAGTCAACCACCCGGTGGTTATCATATCACGTCGAGAATGAGCGAAGCCGAGGCACAAGTTGCACCAAGCTTATAATCGGGAAGCCGTTGCTTTCCTTACAAAGATAGCAAAAGTGCAGTGGAACTATAGTTGCAATGTGACAATCCGGAGAGAAATCCCGATTAATGCATCAGGAGAGGAAGGTCAAGACGATGGTTTTATCTACGTTGTGAGAAGGCGTTATACCCCAAATACAAAAAGTCGAAGCGAGGCTAAAAAGGAAAATCATTGGCAATTGAGCAAAAAGAAAGAGAAGCCCGACAAGACACGAGCCAAGCATTAATGAATCAATGACTAAAAGAAACAAAGGAATTCTTAAAATTTTTAAAAGCACAGATGAATACGACATCGTGGAGCAGATTGCACAAGCAACCAGCTCGTATATCAGTCTTTGGCCTTACTCTTAAGCTCGAGAAACCCATCGCGCGCATTGATGAAAGTCTTTGAATGAAACTTATGTTGCTAACGATATCTCACCGTAAACAAAGTGGACGCTTAGTCAATAATATAAGTGCAGACAACTTCATATTCTTTAATGGCGATGAAGTACTGCCGTGAGTCGAGGATCTACTAAAGCTTTACACATCACGACTCATTTGTAAGGGTACACATTACGTGGGTATTGATTGACAATTGGTCTGCACTACAAATGTCCTACCCACCTCTCTACGCCGAATAGGTTGCGATGGATGGTTTCTCATATGAAGACATGCAAAATATAGTGAGAGCATTTGATGGCTTTGCACGGAAAGGAAGGTGATGGGAGAATTGAAATACCCCTCTAACTTGGGCCAAGCTGCGTGCAGGTAGATTTCCTTGTCATGAACATTAAGCCTTCGTATAATTGCCTGTGGGAGGCCATGGATTCACTCGATTGAGGCGGTGTCGTCATCGTTACATCAAAATCTCAAATTTGCCTGCGGAAGGTCGATTAGTGACCATAAATGCGGAGGAAGATATCATTGCATCCGTTACGTGACACGCCATATGTGAGACAGATGATGAAGCAATGAGTGCTCTTTTTGGTCTTTAGAGTTTGTAAATCGACATTCATCATCGAAGAAATAAGATTTCCAGACCTAGGTTATCTGAGACCACAATAAGAATGGGACTACGGCTAGCTAAGTTGGAAAAGGGGACCTACACGAAAGAAGACTGGGGAGATACCTCCAGGGGAGCGACTAATGCGCCAATGATGAAAGACAAACAAGACCGTTTTGGAGTTAGGATTCAAGCGGACACAGAAACAAAGAAAGAAGGAGCTGGAGAAGAAGCAAGAGAGAAGGAGAGCGCGATTGAGCGGGGAGAAATCAAATGGGAACCAATGATCTTCCCCCCATATTTCAAAGACTTTTGTGTCTGGATGAGTCATTCACTCTGAGAGGGCATGTCGGGAAAGGAAATCACGGAAGGAATGATGGGAAATTTGGACATCAATGCCACATCTGAGAAGAAGAAGGCTGGAATAGAGAATTTGTCGGCCATTACGCCCTCATGGGCGGAAGAAGTACGAATAATTGACTGCGGAAGAGATTCTGTAGTCTTTAGAACTAACACGAGTAATATTCAAAACACACTTATTACTCTAGGCCTAGGGTAATAAGAGTCCCTTTTGTGAAATAATAGGCCTATGTTCAAAATAGTTATTTCAATGAAATGCATCCTTTTGTCTTATTACGTACAAATATTCTTTTTTTCATTCATAATCATACCATATATCATTATTCTTAGATTATTTTGTTCTTTGTATCCTTCTTCGCACCTCAACGGATCTCGGATATCAACGATGTGGCGACATTGCTACTAACTTAGAGTCTCCTTTTGGCGGGATATGTGTAGAGAGGATCTCAAGACTTTGAGGATGACAAAGGCGTGACTTATCCCCTGATTTGTTAACGATGGTAGAATAAGAGGAGAAGCAGATTCTACCCCACAAAGAGGCGATGAAGTCGTTAACTTGGGAAATGAACTAGAAAAGAAAGAAGTAAAGATCAAGAGCCTACATTACCACGAAACAAGCGAGACCTCATAGAGTTATTCCAAGAGTTCAAGGATGTCTTTGCATGGTCGTATCAAGATATGCAGGCTAAGTACTAACATTATGGTACACAAGCTCCCCATCAAAGAAGAATGTAAGCGAGTTCAACAAAAGCTTGGAGAATGAGGCCGATGTTTTGTTGAAAATAAAGAGAGGAGTCGAGAAGCAATTCGTTGCTGGTTTCTTATAAGTAGTTAAGTACTCGGAATGGGTAGCTAATATTGTCCCTGTCACACTAAGAAAGGCCAGGGAGAAATGTGAATGTGTGTAAACTATAGGGATCTGAACAAAGCCGGCCAGAAGGATAATTTCCGTTGCCTCATATCGACACTCTAGTGGACAATACGGCCAGGTTACTCACTTTTCTCCTTCATGGATGGTTTCTCGGTACAATCGAGATAAAGATGCATCACAGAAGACATGAATAAGACCACATTTGTAACCATGTAGGGAACATTTTGCTATAAGGTGATGCCGTTTGGGTGAAAAAATGCGGAGCAATATATGAGAGGCCATGGTAACTTTGTTCCATGATATGATGCACAAAGAAATTGAAGTCTATATTGGCGACATAATCGCTAAATCTCGGACGGAAGAGGAGCATGTACAAGTCTTGAGGAATTATTTTTGAGGTTGAGAAATTTGGTTGAAACTCAATCCGGCCAAAGTGTACCTTGAGGGCAGTCGGGGAAAAGCTGCTAGGATTAAGTGGTCGGTGAAAAGGGATTGAGATTGACCACGATAAAGTCAAAGCCATACAAGAGCTACCTCCGCGCGTACTCAAAAGGAAGTCAGGGATTCCTAGGAAGACTAAATTACATCGCTCGGTTAATTTCGCAATTAGCAGAAATGTGACCCCATATTTCGTCTTCTTAAGAAACACACAACAGTGTTTGGGATGAGGAGTGCGGAGAAGACTTTCGACAAAGTTAAGCAATACTTGTCTAATACTCAGTATTGACACCACCTAGTCGAGATAAACTCATTTGATATTGTATTTGGCGGTATTTAAAAATTCTATGGGATACGTGCTTGGCCAACCACGATGAATCGGAAGGAAAGAAAAGAAGCGATATATTACCTTAGTAAAAAGTTCTTTGAGTGTGAGGCGAGATACTCGTTCATTGAAAAGTTGTGTTGTGCCTTAATCTGGACAAACAGAAGGCGAGACAATACATGTTGTATCACAC
The DNA here is from genome assembly GCA_025698465.1 of Gossypium longicalyx. Classification (NCBI taxonomy): domain Eukaryota; kingdom Viridiplantae; phylum Streptophyta; class Magnoliopsida; order Malvales; family Malvaceae; genus Gossypium; species Gossypium longicalyx. The sequence continues at coordinate 11,559,181 of CM046995.1, read as the reverse complement.
AACTTTGGCTGATTTTTAAACTAGATCCTCTGAAATACTTGATGGAGTCAAGCTGCTTTAAATGGAAGAATGGCTCGATGGCAAATTCTACTCTCGAATTTGATATAGTCTATGTGAACGGAGAAGGCCGTAAAGGAGTGCGATAGCAGAACTTTCCTGTGATAGAGCCTTAGAGGACTACGAGCCTTTGAACTTTGACTTCCCAAATGAAGATCTAATATACATAGCAACCAACTGAAGAAGGCCCTCAAGAAGGTTATCCTTGGAAGCTAAACTTTGCGGAGCATCAAATCTGTGGGCAGCGGAATCGGAGGCGATCTTGGTATCCCCAAGCGGAGATCATCATCCATTCACTAGTAAATTGGATTTTATTACTTACGAACAATATAATGAGTACAAAGCATGCATCATGGGAATTCGATGCGGCCATAGGCGTAAAATCAAGGTGTTAGAGGTATATGGAGATTCTACCTAGTGATTTATCAACTCAAAGGTGAATAGGAGCGAGAGACCCCAAGTTGATCAATTATCGAAAGTGATCCTTGAATTAATTAAAGAATTTGATGATATTGTCTTTTGCTACCTCCATGAGAAGAAAATCGGATGGTAGACATACAGCAACTTTAGCTTCTATGATCAAGGTGAATAAGTAAGAGGATGCAAGACCAATCCAAATGAGCATATCGAGGCTCAGGCTCATTGTTACAACCTCGAAGAAAAAGAAGAAAATGATGATCACCCTTGGTACCACGATATCTGCGGTATGTGAAGAATCGCGAGTACCCCAACCAAGCTACTTGAGAATGACAAAAGAACATTGAGAAGACTGGCCAATAACTACGTCTTGGGCGGGAGAGATCTATACAAAAGAAGAAAGGATCAAATCTTGTTAAGATGTGTGGGCTAGCTATTAAGGCTAAGAAAATCTTGGAAGAAGTCCATGAGGGCATCACATGAGACTGCGCTAATGAGCTTTACAATGGTCGGACAAATTATGAGGTTTGGTTATTATTGGTCCACCATGGAAGGAGACTGTATTAACTATGCCAAAAGATGTCATAAATACCAAATCTATAGAGACAAGATTAATGTGCCTCCTTCACCCCTGCATGTCATGACTTCACTATGGCCTTTCTCGATTTGGGGCATGGATGTGATTGGGCCAATTTCGCCAAAAGTTTCAAATGGGCATCGATTCATCTTCATGGTTATTGACTATTTCACCAAATGGGTGAAGCTACTTCATATGCCAATGTTACTAAATCGGCGATTAGCAAGTTCTAAAAAGGAAATCATTTGTCGGTATGGAATGCCGAGAAAAGGATCATATCGGACAACACATCAATTTGAGCAGTAGTACAATAGCGGATATCTATGATCGATTCAAGATCAAACACCATAACTCGTCACCTTATCGCAGAAGATGAGCAGTGCGGTTGAAATGACTAATAAAAACATTAAGAAGATTGTGGGAAAATGGTGAGACTTATAAAAGCGGCATGAAAAGCCACCATTCACCCTCTATGCTTATCGACGTCTGTCGGGACTTCCACCAAGGCAACGCCTTTCTCATTGGTCTATGGAATGGAAGCGGTTTACCTATCGAGGTCGAGATTCCTTCCTCAGATTTTTGTCAAAAGTAAAGTTGGATGAAGCGAGAATGGATCCAATCACGATCACGATCAGTTGAATCGATTGAAGAAAAGAGGCTAAGGGCTATCCGTCATGGTCGGATGTACCAAAAGCGAATGATGCGAGCTTACAACAAAAAGTTCGTCCAAGAGAGCTCCACGAAGAGACCTAGTATTGAAAAGATCCTACTCATACAAAAGGTTTGGAGGAAAATGGATGCCGGGTGGGAAGGACCTTATGTGGTAAAAAGACCTTTTACGGAGGAGCATTGATATTGGGTGAAATGGATGGCAAGACTTTACCCAATCCTGTGAATTCAGATTCGGTTAAGAAATACTTCGCCTAAAAAAAAAAAAGGGAGAGGCCAAGGTGAAAACTGCATAAAGGGCATCTTGAGACCAAAGGGATTTGAGTTGAAAACCCGAAAAGGGTGGCTCAAATTTGGATCAAAGTGGGGCATCTGTTGGTCTTGCCATGCAGAATTAACAATGAAGGAGTATGCTACATCTCGGGGCATCTACAAGGGTACTCAGGATCCTTAAACACATATTGGGCAAAAGGAGTTCTCAAGAAGTTAAATGCGAAGAAGCTCAAGGCTGCGATATCACAGGGCACCTATTTTCTTTTTATTCATTTTGTATTCCGGCAATATTTGTTATGCGTGATTAATCTATTCCTTCAAATTTTGTTTCGACAAATTTCATTCACATCGTTATTGTGACCTTTTTCAAGCATTTTGCATTGAAATGATGATTAATGGACTAAAGTCATTTTTGCAAAAAGAGTTCGCATATTACTCTGAGAAAGTCTCTAAATAATGCAGGGAACTGAAAGCTTGGCTATTATTTAGAATTAACCAAACTTAAAGATTGGAAGCATTTGAGAAGAAAGAATTTAAATCGATACTACCTCTTGGTTTTCTGTTCAAAGAACTAAGCTAAACAAGAAGACAAAGTCTGTTTGATGAAAGAACCTTGATGAACAAAGAGCAATGGCAACCTAAACATTAAAAAAAGGATTCATTCTCACAACATGCTACACTTGTGCATTCATAGATCATTTGTAACACACCTAATTAGGAGCATTTGATTCATTTCGATCATAGCATCCTAATTATTTGACATAAACATCACATTTAGTTAGGAGCATTTGATTCATTTCAATCATAGCATTCTAATTATTTGGCATAAACATAGATACATGAAAGCGATTTTAAAGATCATGTTCCTAAGAGGGCGGTCTGATGGAATCGGTTAATTCACGAGCCTTATCTCCCTAAGCGATGAGAGTAACAGAGGCTAAATTTCAGATCTTAACCCCCTAAGCGGAGGGGAAGCAGATTGAAGATGAAGGGTCTTAAGCCACGAAGCGGTAGGGTAATAGACCAAATGGCGAGATCTTATCTCCTAAGCGATGAGTGAAGCGGATCGAAGGCGAAGGGCTTTAACCCCAAGCGGTAGGGTAACAAGCGAATTTCTGGACCTTAAACCCCCTAGCGATAAGAGTAACGAGGTTGAATTCACAAGCCTTATCTCCCTAAACAGTAGGGTAACAGGCTGAATTTACAGATCTTAACCCCCTAAGCACTAGGAAAACAGATCAAAGCTGGTGGATTTTAACCCCTAAGCGGTAGGGAAACAGGTCGAAGGCGATTGGCCTTAAAACCCTAAGCAGTAGGGTAACAGGCCGAAAATTACAATTCTCTTCTCCCTGAAGTGGCGTTGGAGCCGGCTCGAAGCCACAGCAAATCTCCTTGAAGCTTCAGCGGAGAAAAGTGAAGTCACAGATCTTATCTCCCGAAGTTGCAATGGAGTAGGCGAAGATAGCGAATTTTATTTCCACTGAGTTGCGGAGGAGCAGTTGAAGCTACAAATCACAAGTCTTATTTCACTTTGAAGTTGCAGTGAAGAGGATCAAAAGCAACAAGGCAGTGGACTAGAACTAAGCTACAAGAAGAACGCCAAGGATGTCAAGACTCGCGTGTGAAGAGCAAGTGGTCTTTCTTAAAAGTCTTTGCTCTATTCTCGTTACACAACAACGAGCAAAGATGGGCATTGTACAAGCCCAATTTGCAAGCCCAACTAACCCAACTTAAGCCCCATTACAAATAAGACCCAACCTAATCCCGTTACACTAGCCCAATCCTAAAAAGCGCCCAAATAACCCCAAACAGACCCAACTAGGTCTAAAACCTAAATGCACCAAGCAGAATTTCAAACCCTAGGTGCGCGCACCTAGGGCCTTACGTTTTGTACGCCACCTCACTGCTTTGCGGCAACCACCCCCGTCACATCCACCTCCCATTCACCTATAAAAGGCAGAGCAATCAAATGGGAAACAAGTTGTAAATGGCTATAAAAGCCAAATCAAAAACCATTGTAACATTTGGCTTTTTAAAAACAAATACAAAAGTACTTGACAACCATTGTAACATGATGTGATGGAATGGTCAAAGTTGGTATGTAGAGGATGGGGTTAGGATTACGTATATCTATCTTTGCTTATCGATTACATTATACGTATCGAAATGGACTTAAGTGCAGAATCGTATCGATTGTATAAGTGATTTTTGTATGTATAGCATGTCTATTTACTGTTGGGTTACACATTGAGTTTATGTAAACTCACTATTGTTTTTATCATTACGTATAGTTAATCCAGGCGGATCGGTATAGTGAAGTTTCACGGTGACCACAAGTTTGTGAACTATTCTTAATTAATGGTTTTGCTTAATTAAGTATTATTCTGGGAGTTTTGTAATTAAGAGAGTTTCAGACGGTTTGGATTTATTTTGGATAGGATTTTCTATTTAACTATTTATTTGCGACGATTGGCAAAACAAACACGATTTTACTAAAATAAAAGTGTTTACGAAAATTTAAATATATCGATTTTCAAACTCTTCCATTTGTAAAATGTGTTTTGACAAATTAATTAACTAAATAACGTTTTGGTAATAGTTGTAAAATTTGGTTGATTTATTGAAATGATTCTATTTTCCAAACCCTTTTTCGTGACATCTCTAGATTCGACAATAATGTTTAGGTTGAGTTTAGGATGTTACATTTAGTGGTATCCTTAGATTTGTAAATTATGGGTTCTAAAATTGTGTTCCAAAAAGAATTGGTTTTAGATAAATTGGATCATTATGAGTAAGTATGTAGTGCCTTTGAGTCTCCGATGCCGATCTGTAAGTATTTTTGAATTTAGATAGAACTTTACGAAAACAATATAGTTAGCACTTTAGAAAACTATCTTGAGCTAGTTAAAGACTAAAACCTTTAGAATACTTACGAACTTTTGATATTTTACACATAAAATATCTGCTAGTAAATACTAAAGCGATACATAAAATTTTATAATGTAGACAAATTTGAAATATACGATGAGCGATCGCGGAACTCGCGATCGTCGTGATTCGTTGGTGTAGTAGAGGCCGTAGAGGGCTCGGTGAGATCTTGATTTCACTTGCTGTGAGGGCTGGGTCTCAAAGTCGCGCTCGACTAGGGACGCCTTGCTTATCCCAAGCCATGTTGAGGGTATTAAATAGGATCGCTAGACCCCATTTACGGATCTAGGGGTGTGGGTCGATGGCGAATGACTCGGTCAATGGGCCTGAGTTGTTCAAAGGTATCATTAGAGTCGCCCCTCTGTGTGGTCGAGTATTGGTTGGAGGCGTGAGAGGATCATGAATGACATCGATTTGTACTCTTGAGTAGATACTTAATGGTGCGATCTCTTTACTTTGCATGACGAGGCATATCGGTGGTGGTTGTCGGTTGAAAGGGTACTCGACTGATCGTGCGAATTGGGACTATTTAAGATTACTTTCCAGGGGAAGTATATGGGGGCGAGCTATGTTGATGCTCATAAATGTGAGTTCATGAATCTCACGCAAGGTGATAAATCCATGGTCGAGTATGAAGTCGAGTTTTCAAGGTTGAGCCACTACGCTCGAGGCATGGTGGTGTCTAAGTATGAGAAATGTGTCCATTTTGTGGATGGTTTGAGGATAATATGAGGTTTTAATTTCTCTGCGGAGGATAATATGATAAGGCAAATATCACCGAAGAGGTTAAGCGTGTGGAGCATAATAATAGAGACTTAGAGAGAGGTAAGAATAAGAGGATTGAGCCCTTTAGTTACATTGAGAGGCAAGAAAGCAGGCCATACTGATATGCAGGTTAGAGTGGAGGTTCATGTTGCTCCCTTTGGGATTGATCATGTGGTGATTATCATAAGGCGCTATTCAAGCAAGTGTTGAAGGAGGTTAGGAGCTTGTTTAAGATATGGTTCTTTGAAACATCAGTTAGAGAGTATCCACGACATCTTTGATTAGATGCAAGTTTTGGGATCGGGTTACTGTACAACCTCGGAGAGGCGGTTCAACGACCACCTAGGGGGTCGTGGATCGACTAGAAGTGGTAATGGTATGGGCCAAGAGCGAGATAGCAGGGTAGAGGTGCTAATGAGGCGAATAACTGCCGCATTTGGTTTATGTTGCTTGGCGTTGAGAGGATAGAGATGATCACGATATTATCATGGGAGTACGTTCTTTATTTTTGAAGTTCCTTATATTACTCTACATTAGAGCGTAGGTTCTACACATTCTTATGTAACTAGTCTTTGTTTTTGAAAACTTGGAGATTTTTGTTGAGAGTACTTCTAGTGAGATTACTGGGCAATCTATGCAGGTTAGTAAACTTTATAAGAATGTTTCATTAGAAGTGCAAGGGTTGTATTTACAGCAAATTTGATTGAGCTATCGCTTAGAGAGTTTGATTTAATTCGGAAATTGATTGGTTAGTTGAGCACCAGTTAAGCTTAGATTCTGCGACTAAGAGGGTCTTTACGAGGATCGAGGATGATAAGGAGGTAGTTGTGATTGGTGGCGTCGAGATTATCATTTAATGTGATCTCCACTTTTATGGCTGAAAAATTTGTTGAAAAAGGTGTAACGAGTTTATGGCTTTTCGTCGGTTTTCCAATTTGGAACTCTTTTGTTGGGGATATCAGGACAGTAAGAAAATTTTCGGATGTCTTTCTTGAGGAGTTACTGGGTTTACCTCTGAATCGGGAAGTTAAGTTCGACATTAAGCTTCTCATCGAGTACGACTCTAGTGTCCATCGCTCTATTAGTATGTGGTGCAGAAGGAGCTTACTGAGCTTGAGCTCAACTTCAAGAGCTTACGGATCGTAATTTCATACGCCCTTGTGTATCTCCATGGGAAGCACAGATTTTGTTTGTAAAGAAAAAGGATGGTCTACAAGCCCAATTTGCAGGCCCAACTAACCTAACTTAAGCCCCATTACAAATAAGACCCAACCTAATCCCGTTACACTAGCCCAATCCCTAAAAAGCCCCAGCCCAAATAACCCCAAACAAACCCAAATAACCCCTAATCGACCCAACTAGGCCTAAAACCTAAATGCACCAAGCAGAATTTCAAACCCTAGGTGAGCCGCACCTAGGGCCTTACATTCGTCTACCACCTCACTGCTGCTGCAACCGCCCTTGTCACATCCACGCCCATTCACTGCAAAGGCAGAGCAATCAAATGGGAAACAAGTTGTAAATGGCTATAAAGAGCCAAATCAAAAACCATTGTAACATTCGGCTTTTTTAAAAACAAATACAAAAGTACTTGACAACTTCTAGATCTAAACACAAGCAAGCGAAAGAGATCCTAACAACACCAAAGAAAGCAGGAAAATAAAAGTTGAAATACCAAGAATCGAAGTCTAAAAAAGAGGTGATTTTATCTTATAAATTTTTTTTCTTTTTGATTTATTTCATTTCTTTTTCATTTTTGAATATTTTCATTCTTATATATATATATTATAAATACATAAAAAAATAAAAAAATAAAAGAAAAATTTTACCTTTTTCGGCCCATAGGTGTCTGGTGATGGCCGGCGTCAGCGTCGGCGGCGGCAGTCCGACGACCGGACGGCGGTCCCCTCATGGCGGATCTTTGAACTCTTGAGAGAGTTCTCCCTCTCCCTTCCTTTTTTTTCTTCCAAATGGTGAAAATGAATTTTTAAAAATTTTTGGCTTTTATAGCCTCCCAAAGCAGCGCCGTTTTGGGGTGCTTTTCAACCTTAAAGCGGCGTCGTTTTGAGGCGGCCCGTAGCGTCGACCTAACCGCTTCGGGGATCGCGTGTTTTCAAAAGAGGGCTAATTGCGCTTTTAGCCCCTCCGCTTTTATCGCTTTGAAATTAGATTTTTATTATTTATAATTTAGCACTGTAATTTATTTTGACCTTCAATTTGGTCCCTCTTAGTCTTTGTGCGTTTTGGGGATGGGATAATACCCATTTCGGTCCTCCTTGTTATCCATGCGCCCAAATTGGTCCTTTCCTTTGTGTTTTTATTCGAATTTATTTGAACTTTTATTTTAAAGTTCAATTTAGTCCTTTTTGTTATTTTCAATATTGTAATTAAATTGATTAATTTGATGTGTTATTATTATTTCTTATTCTTATTCTTATTATTATCATTATTATTACTATTATTTTGTTAATATTACTATTATAATTATATCTTGTTTTTGATTCATTAATTTATTATTATTAACATATTATTATTAATGTATTATTATTTTTATTTATTATTATTACCATTATTATTACTATTAATATTATTATTATTACTATTATTGTTTTACTATTATTATGAATTTTTATTATCATAAATTATTATTATTACTATTATTTTTGTTAACATGTTTTTACCATATTATTATTTCCTATTTTTATATATTTATTGTTATTATCGTATATTACTAATGTACTATTATTGTCTATTATCATTATTATTAATAATATCACTATTATTATTATTATTATTATCATTATTATATTATTACTATTATTATTATTATACCTTTTATTATTATTACTTTAGTATTATTACTAAAATTATCATTATATTTTCTTCCTTTTGTAATTACTTATACGCTATTATTTTTATATACTAACTAATTTAATATATATATATAAATATTTTAGCACACTTATTTTGTTTATATATCACTACTCTTATTATTTATATCTTTGTAAATAATTTCAAACCTTAGATCCTTCATTATTTGTATCATCATTATTATTATTAACAACATATATATATACTATATAAATTTTATTACGTATACATTTTTATATATATATATATACCATGCATAGGTATATTTTAATATTGTACTATCATTATTATGTATTTCTGTACTTCTTATTACTTCCATTATCACTTACGTACTTTGATGCATATATATACTTTTATATCATTATCGTTTTGTTATCATTGTCATTTTATTTTGTCATTTTCATATTTATTTATTAACTTACATATGTGTTGAACATTTCATTTTCCTCGTGTGTTTGTTTACTAGCCTTGTTATTATTTCACCTTTCATAATTGCTCGTATTATTATGTTTAACCTTGTCATGCTTATTATTACGTATTAGCATCATAATTTGCTTTTATATTTTACTATAAATCACGTTATATTTTTATTCAATACATTAAAATAATTCTTTCATAAAAGTAATATTCCATATTTGGTAATTCGAGACAATCGTGCCTAATTTCTTTGGGTTTCGATCTTTCTCGTTTACCAAAATAACGGAATATTCTTTTAAATCACAATACAAGTTTTGAAATAAATGCTTACAATCGAGAGATACGAGATGTTGTGCCCTAACTTACGGGTATGACATTTTGTTACCTCGGGATAAGATTTTTGTTAACAAAGGCAATATTCGGTATTTAGAAATTCGAGATATCATGCCCTAAATTACTGGGTTTCGATTTTTCTCGTTTATACTAAATAACCGAATACCCTTTTAAAAAAAGTTAAAATATCTTAATTTTAAATAAAAGGCAAGCTCAGACTCAAAATTCGAGATGTCGTGCCCTAACTTACTAGGCATGGTATTACCTCAAGATGAGAAAGTCCTTAATATCCGTTTCAATCATTTTTTTAGCATTAATACAAAGAGATATCGTATTTCAAATTCTCTCAAGTTTTCAAATCTTTGAAACTAAGACACTAATTAATCAACTAGGTACCAATTTTTGGGCGTATCGAGGTGCTAATCCTTCCTAAATGCAATCGACTCCCGAACTCATTTTACGATTTTCGTAGACTAAAAATTATCGTTTTAGTAAATCTTAACTTTTATTAAAATGATTAATTCGAGGTGACCCGATCACACCTCATCAAAAAGGATTGGTGGCGACTCCTCTATTCATTTTCATTTTCAAAATCCAAGTCGATTTCCGTTTTTCAAAAAAATAGTTACTATAGATGGTACCATGAGGATGTGCATTGACTACCGACGGTTCAATAAACTGAATGGGAAGAATAAGTATCCACTTCCGAGGATCGACGACCTGTTTGATCAGTTCCAAAGGGCTTGGTGTTTTGAAAATAAATCTCCGATCTTGATATCATCGGTGAGAGTTAAGGAAGTTGATATTCACAAGACGACATTTAGGACTCGTTAAGGACACTACAAGTTTCTAGTTATGCCTTTTGGTCTAAAGAATGCTCTCGGCTATATTCATGGATCGATGGTGAGTTTTTTAGCCGTATTTGAATCGGTTCATCGTGGTTTTCATCGATGATATTACAGTTTACTCTAAGACCGAAGATAAGCATGATGAGCATCTTAGAGTAGTGCTTTAGATACTCTATGAGAAGCGACTCTACGCTAAGTTGAGCAAATGTGAGTTACAGTTGCGAAAGATAACTTTTACGGGGCACGTGGTTTACGCTTGGGGATCCGAGTTGATCCTAGAAAGATTGAGGGTGTGTTTGATTGGAAACATGGTAAGAATGTATCACGAGATTTGCATTTTCTAGGTCTTGCGAGGATATTATTGGCGATTTGTCAAGGGTGCTCTCTTATTGCAGCTCCTTTGATTAAGCTTCTACGTAAGGGTGTTCCTTTAAATGCGAAGCGATGCGCAACAATCAAGCGTTGAGAAGCTTAAGTGCATTACGACTCGAGCTCCTATTTTGATCTGACTGAATGGTAAAGAGTTTGTGGTGTATAGTGATGTCTCACAAGTCGGTTTGTGATATTTCTTGATGCAAGATGGTAAGGTTGTGGCTTATGCATCCCGTCGACTTAAGTTACACGAGGGTAATTATCTCGGCGCATGATCACGAGTTAGCTATTGTGGTGTTTGCGTTAAAGATCTGGAGGCATTATCTGTATGGTGAGAGGTGTATCGTCTACACCGATCACAAAAGTTTCAAGTACCTTCTTGCTTAAAAGGAGTTGAATTTTAGGCAACGACATTGGATTGAGTTGCTTAAAGACTATAACTACACAATAGAGTATCATCCTTGTAAGGCCAATGTGGAGGCCGATGTTCTTAGGCGTAAAGCGATGAATGATTTGAGGCGATGTTCACTCGTCTTAGTACGTTAAATGATGGGGTTTGTTAGCTAAGTTGTAAGTTAAGTGACTTGGATTGGGTGATTCAAGAAAAGTGCTTAGGAGATGAGTATTTGGTTCTGCGGTTTCTTCAGGTTGAGATTGTGATGCTTTAGATTTTTGGTGATTAAAGTGAGTCTTGGATTTTCAAGGTCAGGTTTGTTACTAAATGATTTCGATCCGAGGCGATCAATGCGAGAGAGGCACATAGTAGTCATTATGCTATGTATCACGGTGGTAATAAAATGTATCGCGATCTTCGTGAGCTATCACGATGGTGCAGTTTGAAAGCGTGATATTCTGATTTTGTTGCTTGTTGTGCGGCGTGCTAGCAAGTTAAGGCTAAACACCGGTGACTTCGGGTTTGATCTGATTTACTGGTTAAAATCCCTTTATGAAAATAGGAACAAGTGACGATAGACTTCGTTAGTAGGTTACCTTTAACACCCACTATGAAAGATTCTGTTTGGGTCATTGTGAATCGATTGACAAGTTCGCTCATTTTATTCCGGTTTAGGCGAACTACTCTGCGAGAAGTTAGCGAAGCTCTATATCGAGATTCTGTCTCGATAATTTTTGATAGAGATCCTCGTTTCACTTCTCGATTTTGGAAAAAATTGCATGAGGCTCTAGGTTCAAGATTGGACTTGATTACTACGTTCCATCCTAAAATCTATGGTCAATTTGAGGCGGTGGTCAGATCTTTGAAGGATATGCTTGAGTTGTGTGATAGATTTCCAAGGTAGTTGGAAGGATTTTACTGTCGCTAGTTGAGTTCGCCTACAATAACTGTTTCCAGTCTAGCGTCTAGATGGCACCTTACGAGACATTGTATGATCGTAAGTGTAGTACTCCGCTATGCTAGATTGAGTTGGGTGAGCATCGGGTTTTGGGTCTTCTGTTGGTTTTCGAGACTGAAGATAAGGTTAGACTGATTCAGAATTATCTGAAAGCGACTTCTGATAAATAAAAGTTTTATGCATATCTGAAAATGAGAGATATCGAGTACTCAGTGGGTGACTCCGTATTTCTTAAAGTTTTTCCATGGAAGAAAGTTCTAAGGTTGGTCGTAAGGGCAAGTTGAGTCCTAGGTTCATTGCGCCATATCGGATTACGGCGTGTGGGATCAATCACTTATCAATTGAACCTACCTCCGGAGTTAGACCATATCCATGATGTGTTTCACATCTCGATGTTGAGGTGGTATCAGTCTGATCCATCTCACGATGTCTCTGTCGAGGAGATCGAGGTTAGACCGGATTTGACTTTTGAGGAGAAGTCGGTTTAGATTTTGGATCATGATATTAAGCTTCTGAGGAGGAAGTCTATCCCGTTGGTTAAGGTTCTGTGGTGGAATCATGGTACTGAGAAAGCCACGTGGGAACTTAAGGACTCGATGCGTCAGCAGTATCCTCATCTGTTCTGATCAGGTAAATTTCAAGGCCGAAATTTCTTTTAGGGGGTAAAGTTGTAACGTCCCGTATGATTTATTTTTGTTTTTGTAAATACCTAACACGAGTATGTATTTGCTTTCGTGGTTAAGTGTTCTGGGTGTGTGTGTGAGGTCTTGGGTTCAATTCCCCCTTTTGGCAAAACTTTGTTATTTTGGATCCAAGTGTAACACCCCCTAACCCTTATCCGTCGCTGAAACAGGGTTACGGAGTATTACTAAACTATACAGATCAAATACAATCAATTCAAAATACATTCAAACACATCTAAAACATGTCAAATTAATAAACTTAATGGCCTAATCAATGTACTCTTTTAGATACTTCTCATACTTTAACCAAAACAATCCAATTTAACATCATTCAAACCATTTCTAAATTTATTTCAATTTCTTCCAAAGTCTATCTATTTCATAGCCATGTGCGTATAAACTTAAACATGTCATTTTTAACATCAACATGTCTTATAACATCATTTACAATCACTACTCAAAATGACCTACATGTGACATCCTAGGTACATGCCATTGCCAAAAAGAAAAGTACTTCACCATTTTTAAGTTCGGGATCGGCTTTAGATGCTGATTTGACGATCTGACTTTAATCTAACCTGCGCACGGAAAACAAATCGTCTGCGAGTATAAACTCGATGGTATTTCTATAATTCAAATATTTATTAAATAAGAATTTATAATATTTATTTATATAATCACACATAAACAAAATCATTCAACAAATAATCAATTTCATAAAGGCATCATTCATAACACTTTCAACTCTCAAATCATACTATTTCAATTTCATAATTCCTATTCAATAGCTTTTCTCAATAGGATACACCATTCAATTTCAAACCAATATCCATTTCGTGAATCCCTAACTCATGCAATTCCATGCATTTCAATTGCATATTTCATTTCATTGTCCATTCCAATCCATATTCAATATCATTCATTGTCAACCAATTGGGCAAATCATTTGTTTACCCCTATTAACAAGACTCGGACTTTGACGGATGCAGATCCAACCAAAAGCAGACCCCGATGCGGCACTCGATTGCCTAATCGGCGAGCAGTAAAATAATCATTACTCGGTACCTCATCGAAATTATCCAAAGTAATAATCTGGCGCTTACAATGCCTCATCGACTTAAGGTCGAAATATCCCTAAATACTTCTAATCCTATGGCATGCCAACTATATTCAACTCAACCCGATCTGATTAATGGGATATTCAATTCACTATTCAATTTCTAATCAATACACATTATAATTAATCACATAAATTCATAATTCAATACAATTCAATTCACTTTTCAATAACAAATATTCAAATTCCACAATAATCACATATTCATATCTATTTCATTACATTCCCAATCAATCCATTTCCATTGTAAAACACAATACAAATAATTCTCACCTTAATTACTTACCATAATATTTAATCAAAATACAACAATTAATAATTAAATTCACTTTTCAATTCAACCAATATTCATTCCAATTCAAATATTCACATATGTACATGAAATCAATTCCATTCAATTCAATTCAATATCACAAAATCAATATCAATACTCACCTCAATGAACTTACCATTCATATTAAGTAATAATTTAATGATTAATTTTAAATTCGGATTATAGAAATACAAACCGTAATTTATGAATCACTCCTCGTCGACTTTATCTTTTCCTTTTTTAGTCGAGGTCTCCGGCACAATGTTAGCTATAGAAATTTAAAACAATTAAAAATAATCGATACACATAATTTCACATTGAATATTTCAATTCATATTCAACTTTAACTCAAATTTCAATTTAATCCCTAAATTTAGACTAACTTTTATTTTCCAAAACAAATCTCATATTTTTATTCAATTCCCACTTTAGACTAATTTCAACTCTCTAATTTCACCATAAAACTCTAATTTCAAAATTCTTTCAATTTAGTCCCTACTATTCAAAATTTATGATTTATTTTACAATTCAATCCTTATTTCACTTCTAATTTAAACTTCTATCAATTTAACCCCTAATTATTCAATTAATTCAACATAAACCACATCTAAAAATCAACTAACTTTCAAAATTTCCACTTATATCAAATAGTATTTTATTCTAGGATTCTAAAAACATCAAAATTACAAGAAAATGGGCTAAATTGACTTACCACTTAAGCTTGAATCTTTAGAACCCTATTTTTCCTTTCTTTTATTTCCTTTTTTCTTTATTTCCTTCTCCCTTTTTCGTTTGGCTATTCAGTTTCTTTTTATTCTTTTGTTTCCTTTATTTTTTGTTTAATTCTAATAATAATATAATAATATAATAATAATATAATAAATTTACTTAAATAATAAGCAAATACATATATTATTACAAATGTATGTATATTTTTATTACACATGTACATTATTATTACCATACAATTGTATTAATTTGATTTATTTATTTATTTAGTAATTATTATATTTTATACTTAAATATTAAGTATTTACTTTTATAATTATTTTATACTTATGTACATTATTTGTACAAATGTATTTTATTGTTACCATACACTTGTATTTACTTTTTACTATACAAGTGTTACTTATGGCTTATTTTCTCATTTAATCCCTTAACTTTTCTTTAATCTATAATTAAACTTTCACACTTTATTCAATTTAATTCTTATACCTAATTAACCTTAATTCAAGCTAATTCACCTAATCAAAACCTAATTAACCACACTATTAACTTCGTAAATATCTTTAATAAATATTTACAAATCATTTTCTGAAAATAATGACCCAAAAATACACTTTCCGACAACCGTGAATTTGGGTTTTTACACCAAGCCTTACTCTTATTGGTGAGCTTATATTAAATTGTCTGTTAAGTCATATCGAATGAGCATGTTGGTTCGAGCGGTAAGGAGTTGGTGTACTGAGGGTCCCATGTTTGAATCCCTGCGTTAGCAAATGTGTTAATTTTTACTCTGTTTTCTAATAGAGTTTCGGTGGAGTTGGAATTCTGGGGTAGTTGAGATTGAGTTGTTAGTGGGGAGTTGAGAATTATCTAAATTGTTTTGATTTTATTTTATTTTATTCTTTTCCTAAAATTTCCCTTCTTTCAATTTCTGACATTTTTTTTTCTATGAGTTCTTCTCATCCAAAATTCCTTTATTTTTTTTGATTTGCTAATGTTGTTCTTCCATAATTTGATGATGGTGCAATTTTTGTTGAATTCTTCGAGTGTCTGGTAAGTAATGGTAGTGAATTTTGTGCGGGATAGGAGTAATTACTATTTTATACCAATTTTGATTTTTTCGGTAATGTGATTCTGGGTTAACTGGCAGTGAATCGTAAAGAACGGGGTCCTTTTCTTGCAGAATCATAGTCGATATCGTTCGAGACTTCGGGGTAAGTGATGAACGCTTAAATTGAACTGTTGTCAGTTTTATGGTTTCATTTAATTATGAATTAAGACTGATTTTTGGGAAAGTTGTTGTATCGATTTTAGGTGCTGGTAAGCTCGGGAGTGATTTTGCATTAAAACCGTATCAGATGTGTTCCTAAATCGTAGAAAAATGGGTTTTGGTGAAAGCCAAAAAAATGTTTTGTCAATGCCAGAAGAGCGTGTGCCTAGCCATGTGGTTGGCCGTGTGCAAGACACGGTCGTGTGTCTGATGAAGGTGCAGTCGTGCACAAGACACGACCATGTGATAGTGTGGGTATGGTGGTGTGGGCTACACGGGCTAGGCCATATTGGGCGTGTGGGCCACATGGACGTGTGGGTTTTCGGTTAAGCCGTGTGGGCCACATGGGTGAGGCCAATCTGGGCGTGTGGTCTCATATTGGCAAGCCACATAGGCATATGGGCCCATAATTCTGAAATTTTCCCTAGGGTCGCACAGGTCGTTCTGATCAACTGTGGGCCTATCGTAGGGTCGGTAAGGGCTAACCAAACCCTAAAATTACGTGATCTAATATTCTACTTTGAATAGGACACTGTTATGCATGTCTGACTATTCTGTTAAATATATATTATCTGTATACTAGCATGTAAGCATGATATTTCTATATCTTTATTCTGTATATATGTTTGGGGTGAGAATTGTATATGTGGAGGAAGTGTTCTGTATGGTGATCTTCGCTTATATTTTGGTAGCTTGACTGCATAATATCTGTTATGTATCATAATGACACTATATGGTGTGTAGGGATGGGTGGGTGTTTTTAACCTCACATGGTGTGATGGGATGGTCAGAGTTGGTGTGTAGAGGATGAGGGTAGGATTCTGTATATCTACACTGCTTATCTGATTCTGTTATCTGTATCTGAAATAGACTTAAGTCTGAATCCAATATCTGATTGTATAAGTGATTTCTGTATGTATAGCATGTCTATTTCTGTTGGGTTACACGCTGAGTTTACGAAAACTCACTACTGTTTGTCTGTTCTGTACAGGTAATCCACAAACTTAGGCGGATCGGTGCAGTGGAGTTTCACGGTGACCACAGGTTTGTGAATTGTTCTTAATTAATGATTTTTGCTTAATTAAGGATTATTTCGGGAGTTTTGTAATTAAAAGAGTTTTAAATCTTTGTTTGGATTTATTTTGGATAGGATTTTCTATTTAACTCTTTATTTGCAACAGTTGGCAAAACAAACACGACTTTTACTAAAATAAAGGTTTTTCTAAAAACTCAAATATATCGGTTTTCAAACTCTTCCGCTGTAAAATGTGTTTTGACAAATGAATTAATTAAATAACGTTTTTGGTAATAGTTGTAAAATTTGGATGATTTATCGAAATGGTTCTGTTTTCCAAACCCTTCTTTATGACATCTCCAGATTCGACCATAATGTCTAAGCCGGGCTTTGGGTGTTACAATCACTTTGGCGGCATTTTGCTTCAACTAATCTATTTAAAATATTAGACATCCTTAATTAAAAATCAAAGCTAAAATATGAATTTATTTTTTCAAAATATTTTTTTAAATTTCATCTTTCAATCAAATTAAAAGATAATAGTGTATATATGTATATATATTTACCCCAAAACAACATACAGTGATGTTAGCAAATATAATAATAACTGAATAAATCAAAATAACATCATATAAGACTTTAAATTTAAACTAAAATAATTTGAATAAAGGAAAACCTCATATCAAGATATCAGACACTCCATTAATATTTCATCTTTACACAAAATATTAACTTGTAAGTGATATCTTGATGTAGTAATCAAACACTAACAATAAGAACATGTCGAACAATAAATCGTCCTTTGGGCTGATTTATTACTCACATGTAAAATTGAATAATCGTCACATGTTTATTACCACAGTTGCACATGTAATATTATTAACCTTCCTTTAGGCCGATCAAAATTAACATAGTTTAAGTTACATGCATACAACCTTTTATATTTTTAAAACAAAATAATTTCAATAATAGAGATTACTTTGGCAACTTATTATTTCAATTAAGTTATTTTAAAAAATATATAAACATAACAATATTTAAATTTAAAATTTATCCAATAGTCAAAGGTCAAAACTATTTTTTTTTATAGATTCCAAAATAATTCAAAATAAGGTTGTCTTAATAATGCAATAAAAAACCAAAAACATTAATCTTTGACTCTTTTTTTTTTTTTGTTCCAAAACCATATATATCAAAACTAAGCAGAAATAATGTGGTGGTTCAAAGCCAAATAATTAATAAGCATATGTATTCATAATTTTGGCATAGACAAAAACACTAAAGCAATTCACGTATATACATGTATTCATAATCAAATAAAAAAACTTACCTGAATATACCATGTAAATCCAAAGTCGTATTTATGATTAAACAGAATTCACGTGAATACTTGAAAAATATTTTCAAGCCAATAAATCCCAAAAACAAAATCATAATAGTTGGCATATCCCACAATTCATACAATAAACCATGTCATAATAATTTAATCAAATATTTGGAACCATAAGATGTCAAAACCTAATATTATAGAACCAAACTTAAAACCAAATTATTTAGACATGTATGTAGTTGACATGAATTTGCACCAAAGCACCAATAAAATTGAATATATAATAATAAAAAAAAAAAAGTAACAACTTTAACGATATCCATCAAAACTTAATTTCACAAATTAAACTATAAAAGATATCTTATTGAATAATGGTTATAAACACCTATTCACACAAACTATAATCATGCATTAATTCTCAAAATTATTTATATGCATATAATATATATACACACAATATATAATAATAGAAAAATAATACTGGCTTGCCTTACATATTTCATGTAAACTCAAATTTATATTCATTACTAAAGAAATTATTATAAAACTTCTTTATACGCACAAATACTTTAAAAAAAATCCATAACTATCAAATATAAAAAGAATCTCAAATTGTATGTGCTAGAATTAAGTGACCCGAATCCTTATTTAAATAAAATACAGTGGTAAAATAAAATAAAAGAAGAATCCATATAGAATTACACTTCTTTTATTTTATTTTTAGAATAAGGTTTTTTAAACCTTATTAAATTTCATCTATTTGATATTGATTAGAATAAGGTGTTTTAGTCTTACTATAATATGGTTTTTGCAAGCCTATAAATAGGCATAGTATATTTCTCTTGTATTAATTCGAATTCGACATATTGAATTTTCTTCTCCTCCTCGCCTCGTGGTTTTTCCCGAAAGGGTTTCCACGTAAAAATTAGTGTGTTCTTTATTTTATTTTATTTTCACAGTATGGAAGCCTTCATATGCGCAACTACTTATGAAAATTCATAGCCGCCATATTAAAAAAAAATCTCAAATATTTTAATTTTAGTCAGGTTCCATAAGGACTAAAACTTATATAAAATAATTATAGCAGAAACCAAAAGTGATCATTTGTATATATGGATTGAATTCAATTGTGAATATAATTCATCATGAATAAAAATAAAAGATATAATTCCATTTACATCCAACCACAAACATAAAATTTAAAACAAATAGTGCAAAAAGAAAAACAAAACATCTTAACAATATTCATTTATTCGATTATCAAGTGAATTAACTTTCAAAACTAATTATACAACCCAATTGGAATTCTTCAATTGCAAAAAGTTGTAAGTCTGTAACTTTAATCTAATAATGACTTTAACCAAAATTTATAAAATAATTGCATGAAAAGAAGAGAAAGAAATCTCATAATCAATTTTTATCAATTGATTATAAATAAATAAACATTTATCTTTCGAATAGCTTATGCGAATATTAAACTAGATTATATTTATAAATTTCTAAAATTTTATTTAAAGAATCAAAACTCAAAAATTTTATCAAAGAATTTCAATTCAACATAGTACATAATTAAAATATCAAATTCATAAAATAAAAAAAAAAAAACGAATCAATTCAAAAATAATAAAGAATTAATTTATTCTCAATAATTTTCAGTAATATTAAACGTGTCAATGATTCTATTTTATTTAGTATTAATTTTAGTGAATAATTAAAATATTAGCTTAAAATTTATTTTTACAACCAATTTATCCTTATTATATTTTCGAGCCTAACAATAACAAATGAAAAGAATGAAAATATTGGAAGAAAGTGAAGCTTAAGCTGGTTTACTCGCAAAATCCAATTCTCCAAATTTCCCAAACGTCATGCATACAATTGAAATAACTTTTACACAGGCATTAAGGATATACAGATCATGAGTTGATTTAGATGCTGGTGCAATAGACGAAATCATGAGTTGAATTGTTATTGCACAGGATTTTCCACCATAGCTTCATCTCTGACCAACTCTGGCTTGTCCTCAAAGCGGAAACTTTTTGAACTTGATTCAGGTTTACAACTTCGCATTCATTGACATCGGTAGCTTTATGCTTTCATGGTGGAGATGATGATGATTGGATTTCAGAATAAGAAGGTTGGGAGAATCATTTAATTATATATTTTTAAGGATTAAATTGATAGAATTTATAAATGTGGAGTGTTAAATTGATTGAATTATTTAAAATTATGATCAAATTGGTAGAATTATTATAACAATTAATAAAATCCACGTCATTATTTCTATTAAAGATTTAATGAAGAGTGACCAAAACAAAAACAATTTAGAATGTTAGTGACAAAATTAATTTTTTTTATAATTGAATAAATAATTGAGTGAATAATTTTATAATTTTACAAAACAGCAGAAATCTTTCTAAATTCCTTCTCCCGTTTATTTTTTCTTAGTAAATAAATGAAGAATAAGGGTTAAATGGAAGAGATTTCAATAGTAAACTCTCTTACTCTCACATTGCTCTTCTTGTACCGGTTGCTCGACTTGGAGCTTACGTCTTATCAGAAAGATTTAATGTTTTATGAAATTTTATAAGTGATTCGATGCATGAATTAATGTAATTTGTTTCAATGGGGAAGCATTTAATGATATGATGCTCATGTTTCTATAAAATTTATATTTATT
Source organism: Gossypium longicalyx (assembly GCA_025698465.1). NCBI lineage: Eukaryota > Viridiplantae > Streptophyta > Magnoliopsida > Malvales > Malvaceae > Gossypium > Gossypium longicalyx. Next base: position 11,538,165 of record CM046995.1, on the reverse strand, counting down.
TTTGGTGTCAAATGTTTTTGGTATGACTTGATTTTAGGCAATGATACGATGTTGTTTTTGGACTTAATTTTTAATATAATCAAAATAATTGTATTAATTTACATATCAATAAAAAGAAAAAAGATTTCTATTGCTGAAATCTGAAAAGAAACACAAAAAAAAACAGGATATGGTAAGTCTAAATACATCATCAACCACCCAAAAGATGGTCGTCTTCTCTCAACTCCACACCATATTGAGGTTCTTACCTAATTCCAGCTCTGGTCTTTTATCTAAACTAGGGTTGAGGTTTTGTTTGGAATTTCATACCCAGATTCTCCTCCCAGTATTACTATTTGTTTGGGTTTACAACGAAAACGCTGCAAGTCAAACAAAATAGACCAAATAATTGACCTTTTCTTTTGACAATTATGATGACAACAGTAACAAACAAACAGTACTTCCTACTTGAAGAAAATGAAGAAACCAAAAATAAAAGGGTTAACAAGTGAAAAGAAGGACAAGCCTAGGGGATTAAAAAAGAAATTAAGGAAGGATATAGGAATTAGTATTATATTACAATAGCAGTGGCTGTGTACTGATATGCACTCTCCCTATCTCATTAACACTTTTGTCGGTTTTTAGTTGATCATTCGTCCTCCTCTTTTCACTCTCTTCTTCGCTAATATCCTCTCTCGTGGAGTTCGGGGGGCATATTAATTACTTCACCCTCCCCTGCTTGTCCTTTCTTCTTCCGTTATTCCTCATTTTTCTGCTCTGGAAATCTTCTAGGCTTGTAGCTAAGCTAAGCTAAACTAGACTTCGAATACATGGATCTTCTTCACTCCTTTAGCTCATTAGCTCTTATTCTGTATCTCATTGTCTTAACTCTGAACTCTAAAGGTAACCCAGCTCTCTCCTTTTTTCTGGAAGTCTCTTAAGCATCGTGGTTTCTTATATTTACACTAAAAACCCCCATCTGTTTTTTTTTTCTTTCTTTCAGGTGCATTAGGTGCTTCTTTCACATTTGTCAATCGATGTGGCTACACGGTGTGGCCTGGGATATTAGCAAATGCAGGCAGTCCTACACTCGACAGCACTGGGTTCGAGCTACCAAAGGACTCGTCTCGTTCATTTCAATCCCCAACTGGCTGGTCGGGTCGTTTTTGGGGTCGAACGGGCTGCACATTTGACGAATCCGGGTCTGGTACGTGCGTAACGGGCGACTGCGGGTCGGGTCAGATGGAATGTAACGGACTCGGAGCTGCTCCGCCCGTGACTCTGGCTGAGTTCACTCTGGGAACAGGAGGGCAAGATTTTTACGACGTCAGCCTTGTTGATGGCTACAATATCCCCATGATCGTTGAAGGCAGTGGTGGGTCAGGTCTTTGTGCTTCGACGGGGTGTACAACTGACTTGAACCGTCAATGCCCGTCGGAGCTCCGGGTCGGGGACGGTGACGCTTGCAAGAGCGCGTGTGAGGCATTCGGGAGTCCCGAGTATTGTTGCAGTGGCGCGTATAGCACACCTGCCACATGTAAGCCTTCAGTTTATTCTGAGATGTTCAAGGCCGCTTGTCCCAGATCTTACAGCTATGCATACGATGATGCTACAAGCACTTTCACGTGTACTGGAGCAGATTATACGGTCACCTTTTGTCCCTCTTCTCCTAGGTAAATGATTCACTTGCTTATTTAAAAAAATAAAATAGCTGTCTAAACTCTGAATATGATGAAGATTATAGTGATTATTAACCCTTTTATGTTTCCAACGATGTGGGATTTTGTTGCAGTCAGAAATCTTCGAGAGATGCTACGCCAGCTACAGAAGCTACCCCTGTGACAGGCTCAACGTCACAAGGGTCAGGGACACAACCCGGGTTAGCTTATTCTGGTAATGGATTTGGATATTCAGTTTCAGGGTACGGATACCCTGGTTCGGGTTCAAGTACTGGGTCAGGATCTGGGCAAACCATGTTGACAGATGGATCATGGTTAGCTGGTTTGGCAATGGGAGATTCACCAAGAACAATACCATCTCCCACTTTTCTACTACCATTTGCACTCATGGCATCAACAGCTTTGTGTTTCTTGTTTTCATTAGTTCACTTGTAGCCCATCCCTATCCTTTTGTATTATGGCTTTTGTTAAATGTGAATTCTTTACAGATTTGCAGCTTTGATGGGTAAAAATGGGGTTTTGGCCTTTGTTTGAGGAAAAAAAAAGCTGACAGATTATTGGTCCAGATTGTAAACCATCATCAGCTTCAAGATTCCCCAATGTTATATAAACATTTAAAACTGTTGTTTCTCTAACATTCTGGGATTTAGAGATATTTTGGTTATGTGTTGTGTTGTATTGTTAGCTTTGCTTTTTCAGCTTTGGTTGTTTGTTTCTTTTTTGGCAATTTGGATTGTAAAGAGAAAGGTGAGATCTTCTTCCTTAAAAGCTTGTTTGTAATGTGGAAATGTGAGGAACTTGGGTGTTGTATGTGAAGGATGCCCTAAGTCTCAAGTTTTCAGCTCAGCTTTTTGCCTTTGTCTGCCATGAATGATTGGACTTTGGACGTCGGTGGAAGAGGAATCAATACTAGTAAATTTTAGGTCAAATACTACATAAAGTCCTTGCACTATGCGTTTTTTGAGTTTAGTCCCTCTACTATCATTATTGCACATTTTAAAAAGATGTACAAAATATATCAAGGAGCATATGTTTTAAAAAACAAGCCGATGAATCTTTACAAAAAAAATAACCTTTGAATTGAAAATATATTTCAGAAATAAAAAATAAAGATTAAATCTACCAAAAATCCATAGTGCAGGGACCTTCCATAGGATTTTACCTAAATTATATTCAAATGTGAGTTGAGTACTCGAGAATATGCCTAAATAATCGTAATGGGGCCTTAATAAAGTGAATAAAGTCCAAGTGGTGGGATTAATTTGCTTTGAAAATTTTGGCAAATGAAAGACCTTTTGGCAGTCGCAAAATTTGATCCACAACATGCAACTTTTTGACCAATTTAGGTGGTACAATGATGATGAAATGTTTACCATATGGTTTGAACACCTGAAAATACGGCTCAATTAACTTAGAACGGAGCCTGAATAATTGCCTTCCATAATTTCTTAATAATGGAGATGCATAATCATACACATACTGTTGCTTGTTTAATTCAATGTTTCAGTCAGGGCAATCTTTTAAGTCGGTATAGAATTTTCACATGTATTATAATTCTGAATTTCACTATAATTAATTGCCCATTACCCTATAGTTTATTATCATCCTCCTCTTATTTTTGTTTAGTAGGTGAGCTTCCAAGTTTCTTTTCCCTTTTATCAACTTTTTTTTTATTTGTTCTATTCATTTATTCTATTTATTTCTCTTTTTCTGTTTGTAAATCTATTTTGTAGGCATCTTTATTGTTTTCACAAGTTGTGATACATAATGGTGGTGTCTATTGTTGCTGAACATCCATCGATCACTAGCAGTTTCTCTTCGATAGTGCGTTGATCGTAGATACTCGAATGGTGACTCTTCATCGACTTCTTAATCTACTTAAGTTTTGAGACTATTTCAGAATCATAAATGATTCTATGTGTCAGTTTCGATCCGTGTTGTCTTAAGTATTATATGTTTCTTTTATTGTTTAATAAGTCTGTAAGGACCCAAATTTGCCCGGGCCCAAACCAACCAAAAAATAAACCAAAATCCAAAATAATAACAAAAGTCAAATTTTAACAGTCCTTTTTACAAATTACAAATCCAAAACCGAATTAACCCTAGCCCAATCCCGAACAGCCCAAAAAGCCCAAAAAATTAAAACACCAACAGAAACCCTAGGGTTTCCCTTGCGCCGCAACAAGCCTCCAGCAGCCTCCAACGCCTCTGTACACCGTACGTCGTACACCTCCACGCCAAGTGCCAGCACATGCCCGTACTCCGTACCTGCAAACAAACAAACACACAGCAACAAAAAAAAAACACAGAAAGAAAAATTGTATTTTTTTATTTTGAATATTCGGCTATAAAGCCTATTAGTTTCGATTGTAAAGGGGTTCTTTTCTTTTTAAAAAGGGACGCATATCATACATAGGAATAAGAAGCAATCAAAGAGAAAGCAAATATTTTTGAAGGTGGTTCATTCACCGTTCTCCTTTTTATTTATTTATTTCCTTTTATTTCTCGCCTATTTTGTATCTGTTTTACTAAGACACACGTACACACAAAAAAGGGAAAATTTCTTACCTGTCGATCGGTGTCGACCTAGTCGGTGGCCGCTTCTCTGGATCGAGAAGCATACGGATCCTTAGGGGTCCATTTAGAGCCGTGATGGAGACGGGGCATACTTGGCACCACTGTCGTTCGCAAATCGGCCATGGCGGGGAGGGGAGAGGCGTATCGAACGCCGATGAGACCCATAAGCCGGCCGAGAGGAGGTTAAGAGAGTTAAAAAAAAGGGGTTTTGAAGTCTTTTTTTGAGAAAGCAATCTGCCAAATAAACTTTTTAGGGTAAATTTCAGCTTATGGGTATGAAACGGCACCGTTTAGGGCCTGTCTCAATGGCTCCAAAACGGTGCCGTGTAGGGCGACCCGTTCCAACCCGACCCACTACCGTGAGGATCCGCACATCTTGTTTAAAAGGAATATTTGCGCACGTAGTCCCTACCCTCCTGCATCGATCTTTAATTAGGCCTCAATCGTGTTTTTTTTATTACATTTTCTCTGTAATTTGCGCGTGTTTGCGCTTTAGTCCGTGTCTTTGCTCCGCGTTTTAGAACTTGGGTTATTTCCAGTTCTGGTCCTTTTACATTGACGTGCATCACACATTGGCCCTCTTTTGATTATTTTATTTATAAACTAGCCCATTCATTTTAATTGTATTTTAATTGAGTCCATTTGATTTGTATAGTTTATCATTTTTTAAATCAACTTAATATTTTCTATATATGTATATACATGCCTTTTTTGAATTAGCATGATAATATTACCCCCTTTTTATATAAAATCTTTATTTTAAAGTTTTCTTTTTATCATATTGTTTTAAAATTTTTTGTATATTACTTCATTTTATTCATATAATACTGTGCATATATAGTTCATGGCAAGACTAGTTTTTTTTTATTAATTCTACGTTACTTTTACATACATAATTCCTTTTAAACCTACTTATATATTTGTGTTTGTGTTTTTTTTAGCCCATTATGTATATAATTTATTTCTCAAGAACACATATTATTATATATATATATATATATTTAGAACCTTTCACGTTTTACATATTATTTAAATTGTCTTTCACTATATGTACATATTTAAGTTCTAGTCATTTTTCCATATTAATTTAAAATTTGTCGTATCCTTCACTTTTAAATTATTTTATTATTAATCTAAGGTTTTCATATATTATTTATTTTAGATATATATTACTTGTTTTGTGTTGTTACATATTTTCCATTTTAAAACTTGATGTATCCTTAAAATCGTTTTATCATTCATTTAAAAATTTTCATATATTTTTATATACATATTTATATTTTATCCTCATATTCGGTCCCTTTTTATATATAATTTATAACGAAGTTAATTTAACCCTAGATACATTACTAAAAGTGCGTATTCTTCACAAATAATTACTTTTAAATCTATTTATACATATATATGTTTTTTATAAACCCATCGCATGCATTTCTAAAGATTATATTTTACAATATATATATATTTTTTTATTTCTTGAATATACTATACACTATTTAAATTTTCATGTGTATATTTTAATAAACACTTTCCACCCTTTGTGTATTCCTCGACTTTAAAAATACTCGTTCTATAATACGTTTTCTAATAATGGCATGTATATATCTAGTTTATCTTTACAAATGGTTTCCAATTGATCAATTCGCCGATGCATATATCATGTTCATCATTATTTGTAAATTTGTCTTATACCATAGTCTCTTTTAATTATCATTTCATGTCTTGTATTAATTATATCATATTAGGCTTTGTATATTATTATGGCATACTATCGTGTGTATTGTTTTGTCTTGTTTTATTGTAATGTATTGTTATATTATTCATTCGTTATTTTGTATTGTTATATTAGTAATTCTCCGTGCATTATTGAAATTGGGTTATACTTTGAGATGAATCATATTTAATTATGTATTTTGTTAGCCGATTAAATAAGATATATTATCTTCATTCATCCATCATTGTATTTTATGCATACATATTACCCTATGCTTTTATTTTTGCCTTTGGTCTACGAAACATTGTTTTACAAGTTCTAATTCTTTAAAAATAATTATTCCATTTTATTTCAAGTCAAATTAATGCGTTTTAAGTTGGTTTTACGATTATTCATTTAAAGGTTCTTTGAAACGAAGGCGACATTCGATACTTGGTAATTCGCGGAATCGTGCCCTAACGTGTTGGGTTGCAATTTCTCGTTTGTTCAAAGTAATCGAATGTCCCTTTAGAATTCCACCCATGTCTTCTAAAAATCCTTTAAAACAAAGGCAATACTCGGTGTTTGACAATTCGGGAATCATGCCCTATCGTGCTGGGTTGTGATTTCTCGTTTATTCAAAACAATCGGATATTCCTTTAGGTTTTCACTCATGTTTATTAAAAAACCTTTCAAAACAAAGGCGATGTTAGATGTTTGGCGATTTAAGAATCGTGCGCTATCGTGCTGGGTTGCGCTTTTTCCATTTGTTCAAAACAATCGAAGATTCCTTCAGAATTTCACTCACGTTTTCTAAAAACTCTTTAAAACAAAGGAAATACCCAATGTTTGTCAATTCGGGGAGTAGTGCCTTATTGTGCTGGGTTGCAATCTCCCATTTGTACCAAATAATCGAATATCCCTTCGGAATTTCACTCGTATTTTCTAAGGCGAGGCAATGTTCAATGTTTAAAAATTCGAGGAATCGTGCCCTACCGTGCTGGGTTTCGATTTTTCGTTGGACCAAATAGCTGGGCATCCTTTTGAAATTTTTGAATTATAAACTTCCAGAAGTCGAAACAAGAAGATTTTTGGCAATCAACTCGAGTTACTTAAAAAAAAGAACCACATTTCAAAAACATCTTTAAATCTTAGACATAAGGACAATATTTAATCGATTCGGTACCAATTTTGGGCGTAGTGAGGGTGCTAATCCTTCCTGATGCGTAACCGACTCCCGAACCCGTTTTCTCAAAAGTTCGTAGACCAAAATCGTTGTTTTAGTAAACTAAAAATGTTCTATTAAAATAACCAAATTCTTAGGTGATCCGATCGCACCAAAACAAAAGGATCGGTGGCGACTCCATATTTCATTTTCAAAAAGTCGATCCCCTTTTTTCATAAACCTTAAAAGTTGTTTTATACAAAGTCTTCATTTTTGAAAATTTTTGTCTTGTCTTAGACAAGTTTTTTTTTTATCTTACTTATGCATGAAGCCTTTTGCTAGTGATTTTAGGGTTGATTTTATAGTTGTCCTCTCCAAATTGGTGGATGATAAGTTTTTTTGCTGATTTTTTCCCCACCACTTTGGATCAGTCAAGATTGATTTCCTTGTCGTGTTAAATGCTTGCAATCACTCCTGATACATTGTGTTTGAGTTGTGACAAAGTTAGTTATCAATATACCATAATATTTTATTAATGCTGAGTTCAAACTTTTGTTTGTTGATGAACTGCCCTTCACTACCTACGATGACTGATTTTTTCTCGAATAGTATGGTTCCATTCATAAAATGAATTAATGAATTTTACTTTTGAAAAGTATTATGATTCAAATTTCCATTAATTATATATATGGGTTAGTATTTGGTATATTGACAATATAGTTTTCTTTTATTCCACAAGTAGCCTTAAAAAATTAGCATGCATATCTTTTTTTTTAAATATTTATTTTTAAATATTTTATTATACCCTATACAACTCTCTGATCTTGCTTGTAGAGTCTAAAAACTCCAATGGGCGGTGCACAAAATATTTTCTCTATTTATATTTATACTATATATAAAGATTTTGATTGAGTTGATGTCACTTATAATTGGATTCCAACTCTTGTTAAATAAGCAAACTCCTGTCTTAACAAAGCAATAAATATTAATTGAAGGATATTTTTTTTATTTTTTTATATAAAATTCAGAAAAAAAATTTATATGCTTATGATGATGAGTATAAAATTTAAACCCAAAACATAAACCATACACTTTTAAGTTTGAAATTTATATAATTATTGTCACCTATATTATAAATGTAACAAAATCTAGTATATTTTACTTCTCAAGGTGTTGTGGAAGGTTGGTTTTGGGCTTTCCTTTTACAATCATAATATCATTTTGGTGTTAGTTTGATGAAATGGTACCAAAGTTGCAACAATGACTTCATATTTAGGAGGTAGGTTTGAATTTGGCGAACCTTAAAGTGGGAAAGTCTTGAGGGGTGTTTAGACGTTGAGAGAGAACAAGTCTGTTTACTCATGATGCAACGCGATTAAAGGAAGTGGTAATACTTGCCAATTAGCATCCCAAGTTTGTTTAAATGACATGGGATGGATCTGCTTTTAATGTGAACGGTGATAGTGTGACTTTGAAGAGTAAGCACAAAGCAATGTGTGATTGAAGCTGCCTGCCAATGGCTTTGTTTGGACAACATATTCTGTTTCAGTGGCTTGCTGATTGAACTCATTGAAGCCACGTAAATATTTATTTGTCCCTAGGACATTGCTGCTGAACCAAACAGCTTGAGCCCAATATCCATTGGATAGGGGTGGCAACTCGTCCATACCCCGAGGTAACCTTAGGTTTAGTATTTAAACTTCGAATCAAAACATGTGTTTGTACTCTTGAGTACTGTTTAAAATCTAAGTTAAAATTTCCATATACAAGAATCATGGGTGCTACAAATGAATGCTGAAGTGTTTAGTTTCATCGCTACGGGGGAGTGAGAAAGTAGAATTTGCAGCCCTGTCTCCATATCCGACATTGACCTTGTATTCGCCTAAGAATCCATAAAAGCTGTATGAACCATGCTCATCTGTTACCCCCTTCATCTCCCCGCTTTCCCATTCTTTCAGCAGCTTGTCAACCACATCACCCGCTGGGAGATTCTTAAAATTCTCATCAGTTAAACACATTTCGTAACACCCTTTTGGATGGAGAGCTGTCCACAGCATTATCCCATTCACTGAAGGGTGTGAAAACCCTTCTCTTAGTACCTGTTCTAGGTACACCCCCTGTAATTCTTTACCAACCGAACTGCTAATATCTACCTCTGTTAGCCATATGGGGAGTCTGAGGGTAGCCAATTTGTCTATCACGGCTCGCATTAGAGGAAGGTTTGGCACTGTAAAATGACTTTCCAACCCAATTCCATCCATGTACATGCCACCGCGTTCAAGCTTTCTTATCCTTTCAATATAAGTGTCAACTGTTGATTTAACATCACTGCAGGTTTCCACAACATTAAATTCATTCATGAACAGGGTTGCTAAAGGGTCCGATTGATGTGCAGTCTCGTAGAAATGCAAGGTTGCATCAGGTCCAAGTCGTTGCTCGTAAAAATCAAAGTGGAGCATCTCATTACTGACATCCCAGTGTATGAATTCTTCTTTGTATTTACTCATTAAGCTCTGTATCCTGGAATTAACTGCTGATTGTAGGTCAGGGCCTGTAAGGTTCCGAACCCATGCAGGCGTGTACTTGGGGTCTTCCCAGAATATGTTGTGGCCTCTGGCTATTATTTGGTGGGCTCTAACAAACTCCAGCATTTGGTCAGCTAAGGTGTAGTTGGTCTTCCCTTGATCTGGTTCTGTTGCATACCATTTCAGTTCATTTTCAAACACTGCTGCATTGAATCGTTCAACAAACCAGTTCTGGAAGACAAAAAGAAAACAAGATCAATTAGCTAGCATTGTCCGACATGTATTAAGAAATGAATATGAGCACATACCTGATAGGGCAAATTCCCAAGAATGGTGTGTGCTATTGCAGAACCAAATGGAAAATCCTTTGAGACTTGGTTTATAGTTATTGCTGCTCCTTGCAACCTATTACCTTGTTGATCTGAGACATGTATTGTTACAGCACGCTTCCTTTGCTGGGGAAAAAATAGACAGTAAGTAATTTTGTTAAGATATTGGACATTACCATTGTTGAAATATCATTTCACAAAGTGTGTCAACAGTAATTACAGTGTTAATCATGAATTGCTGGTTGAACCTCCATTCTTGATCAGTAAATGGCTGTAACGAGGAACTATCAATTGTTATATCAATGTCTTTATCATCTGAGTTCTGCATATCCAGGACATTAGAAAAAAAAGGTTCTTAGAAGCAAAAATCAATGACAGCATTCATGACCTAATGCTCAATCTTTTTCACATATAAAAGCCTAAATATATATTGGTTTGAAAACAGGTTCACCTGGAATAGCAGTAAAGCTAAATTTGAAGGTGAATCAAGAACAAATCCACCTTTGAGAAATGACCAGCAACCATTCTTAGCCAAAACAGTCCCTATACAATTATATGTTCTGTTTTCTGTCTTCAAGCTTGCCCTAATGAGAGCTGAATTTGCACCTTGTATTTTGATCCAAGCTGTAATTGCACCAAACAGAGTAAGCCAATCCTGTAATGTTTCAAAACACAATTTGTCTGATATTCACAGTAGAAGTTTTTGTATATGTTAAAAAGTCAGTTGCCTCTACAATAGGGGGATGTTCCTGAACTGGGGCCATATCTAGCATTTGCATATGTCGGTTGCCACTTTATGTGACAAATCCAAATCTTAAACATTGCCACTTGTTGGGCCACGGGTGATACAGTGTGACATGCCACTAAGTCAGTAACAGGTACATTACGGGTTCACCTATGTCGATGAACTTGTTTATTCTTTTTTTGAAGTATTTGTGTTTTAATATTTGTACCCGAAATTCATATGGATGGAGAACTTAACTGGAGAAACAGTAAAAATTGCCCAGGGTGAGATTCTTCAAGAGAAAAGCTGGAGTGTAAAAACCAGTTGCAGTTTCGCCAATAATGGCAGGTTTCATAATGGGAGGCTCATCTTTCAGAATCCCTCCTTGGTACAGTGGCTCCTCTGGCTGTGCTTTACACTGCAAACCAACAACATCATCAACAATTGTCATGGACATTGCGGTGAATCAAATAACTTCGGACTACATATTCATAATACAGTCAATAAATAAATGATCTATTCTCAAACTGTTTTACCTCTGTGTAAGCAGTAAAATCATATAAAGGCCCATCTGCAGCAATAAAAAGAAAAAGAACCCACTTAAGTTTACAAAAAAAACCCCATTAGAATGTTTTGAACAGTCAAACCAAATGTAGAAGGGGAGAGAGAACCATATGAAGCAACCAAGGAACCACTAAGAAGAATGAAGAAAGCCCAGAAGCCACCAAAAACAAGAGAATGTTTCATGTTCCTGTTTTGAACAAACTGCAATTGGATTGAACAAATGCTGAAGCTTACATTATATACCATACAGAAAAAAAAAATGAAATGATTTCGGATATCAGGAGAAAGAGGGGGAGTGTACCTAATTAAGGTTTGTGGTGGGGATCACAAGGGAACAGTGTCAGGCCTATGAGCACCCGTGCCTTGCTCACATGTTTTACTTAAGGGTTTCATTTGATGTGAACTTTAAATAAACTTGTCTTTGCTGCTAAATGTCCAGATATGGTTACACAGGCTTAGACTCAACGTTATATAAGTGGGAAACTTATTTATTTTCTATCCACCCTTACTTAATATTAGTCACTTTAGCTTTAATGGAGAGTTGGCTTGTTGCTAAGAACAAGTGATGAGTCCAAGTTAAATGTTTTTTTAATCTAAGATTTGGTTGTGTGCCAAACTCTGGTTTTTGTCAGCAAACTGAAACAATGTTCGTTTAACCAATATTATTAGAACTTGGGTTGCTTTTGGCGACCAACTTGGGCTGCTTTGAGAAGTGTAAAAGAAGAAATTTATACAATGGAGGTTCGAGGATTAGGTGACCAGTGTAACCAAGCACTGTTGCTAATACTGAGAGATTCCGAAATTAGTGTTTGGGGGATAGCTTAGTTTTTGCTTTGATCATGGAGATTGGAAAACAAAGCACAAGTTGTACAAGGATTGAAGATGGGTAATTAATGGGAAGTGGGTTGGAAATAGGTGAAGTCTGCTTTAGATTAAAGTCTAGTCCTCCATTGTCAGACCAGTTTGATTCCAGGGGTGCTTCATTCATGGCTAGAACTTGCACGCGTGAAGCGTGCATGACATTGGGACCATGCATTCACATGCTTTAAAAGTCAAATCACATTGAATGCCCAATCCCTCGGTTCCTCCATGGACGTGGAACCTGTTGGGCATTGAAGGAAAAGGTGAAGACATTTTCATTTTCACTGCAATTCTAGTATCACTGTAGAGTGGCCTTCAACCTGCCAAACCCTATATTAGAAGAAGGGGTGAGTATTCAATTTAGACGAGTCGAACCGAGTTAAAAAATTCTGAGTTAGTCGAATTAATGAATTTTATTTTAATAATTGAATTCAATTTGAATTTTTTTTATCGAGTTAAAAAATTTTATATGAACCGATTATTTAACTAGTAGATTTAACTTGATAGTTTTAACTTTTAACTTTAGATAATGTAAACATTTATTAAAACGACGTAATTTTATCTTTTCTTATTTGGATTTTCGAATAACTCGAATTAAGTGTGAACTTTCGTTCAAATCGAGTTAAATTGTTCGAGTTAAATTAGAAAAATTAATATTGTCAAATTAAAATCTTGTTACAGTATAACTATTTCCTTGTTAGATCATATAAATTTGAAACCATATATATTTGCAAACTAGTTTAAAGCATAATAATAATAAGATATTTTAGTACGATAAACTTGAATCATTAATCACTTAGATTCCAAAAATATTATTTTATAAAATTTCTAAAATTTCAACTTTTTTATATATATTTTTAGATTTTTTAAAAAAAATTATAATTTTTTTAAAAATAAAAATTTTAGAATTTTTATAAAAATTTTAAATTTTAAAAATTATTTTAAATTTTTGAAAATTATTTTGATATTTTTTTGTAATTTTTGTTAAAAGAGAGACTAATTTGCTCATTTTCAAAATTAATAGGGGCCAAAAGGGTATTTATACTAATCTGTTATTCGAATTATTCAAGTTATTTGAATTGTAAAAATTCAACTCAACTTGAACTCGAAATCCAAAATTTCTTATTCGAGCTGACTCGAATAACTTGATTTAATTAACTCAAAATTTAAGTTTTTTTATTTTTTCGAATCAAATTGAATTTTGTTCACTTTCAATTATAAGGATATTTTTCAAATCAAGATGGTGTCAAAATGTGGGCCTCTAAGACCATATTTTTGTAGCCCACAGGCTTTAATCTGTCGATCAATTAGATACCGAAGACAAACTCGACTCATGTGACCCAAAAACACAAACAAGACTTTCAGAGATTCCTTCCCTATTTTCTTAGACCAGACTGGGCCAAATGAACCATTTTTTATCATGGGCAAACCCAAATAGCTGCAAGATTATTTGAACCAAGAACATTAAAATATATCTTGATAATCGTAGTAAATGCATTTAACCAAATGACATGCCTACCAATAGATCAATGAAGGCATATGCCATATGTTGCTATCTTAACAAGAATTGAACAAAATTCTAACAATTTATTACTATTGCACGTTTTCTTTCGAGAGAAAAATCATACAATCATACTATTAATACAGTACTGGTGGTGTTCTAGAATCACTGGTCACCTTATAAAATGATGAACCAGCTAATGGCTAATGGTGTATGCAGGATATCACTGAGCAAAGAGCTCATCAATCCTACAATTCCAGCCTTACCTTTTCTGAAGAATTGTCTATCATTGGCCATTAGATGCCGCCAAAGATTTCTTCGGTTTCCGACTGTTGAATATCTTGGTATAAATGTTCTTGGTTCTAATTGCCAGCAAAACATCCAACCCAAATCCAATAAGGGAGGCCATAGCCATTATGATAAACACGAGGCCGTAACAATGGGCTCCCACACAGGTATTCCCACCTCCTGGTGTTGGAGTAGCTTGTGCATCATATAGGTAGCCAGCAAGCAGGCCAGAAAACAGGAAAGAACCTATGGGAAGATTGAGGATTAAAATGTTGTAGAGCAGACCGTAGTATTTGAGACCGAATAGTTCCGAGGCAACCGGGACGGTCACTGCTAGACGGACTCCGTAACACATGCCAACAACAATTGAACCAATGTAAAGGCAACCAGGCAATGCCAATGCCATGAGAAGGAGCCCAACTGCCATCAAGATCTGAGATGCTGCATTCCAAAGTGGCCTAGGAGTTCCTGCTTTCCTGTTTGAAATCAATGCACATGGAATATAGATCTTATTAGGCATCATTATGAGCCAAGTGAAAACTAGTCCCTATCAAGCTATCCAAATTGGCCAACCCTGCCATGACCTCATCTACGTTGTCCATTTGCAATATTAGTTCACCTACTTTGCAACCAACACTCGGTTTCAATCATTCTTAGATTTTACATTGAAACCTAAACCACATATATTATTTATTGATCACAATGCATTTAACCCAAACATCCATTAAAGGAACAAAAGCTGTCTAATCACAGTATTAAGTGAGGGCAAAACATTCTTTTTTTTTTGCTTCCAAAAGTTGGAAACTTATTAAATTACGTAACAAGCAAAACAAACAGCAACAGCCTTTCGTGACAACTCAAGTTGAAAAACCAAACCACAAGCGGATTCAAACCAAGGTTTCTTAACCAGAAAGAAAACGTAAACCAGTTTTTTTTTTTTTAATAAAAATAAATTATGCAGTTTTGCGGCTCAAAGCACAAAATATTGCCTTTCAAGAAAAGAAAAAAACCAACCCATACTTATTAAAATGATGTAGAGATGTACCAGTTTATATATTGCTAAAATCATACATATCTAAGACTCCAACACATATTTAATAAAAGATAGTTAAGATCATCGTTAAGTAAATTTTAAAAGAAAATATTTTTCTTACATAAAATGTTTTCTTGTGGTTTATTTTTAAAAACCTGTATGTGATGTTTGCATACATTTGACGAAATTAATAAAATGATTGAAAATAAACATTTTTTAAAAAAAAAAGAAAAAAAAAAGGAAAAAGACAAAATGTCTTCCATGTTGTTGTTATGAACTCATCGATCAAATCAAAGAATATGGAAAATAATAAATAAATAAAGGTATCAAGTTGCATATTACTAATAATAAACCGATGTCGACCTGAATCAATCAATAAATCAATATCCACCAACTAAAAGTACAAAATCCTAAACAAAAAGTCACAATCAAGCAAAAGTTAAGGTTTTTGGCAACCAAAAAAAAAAAAAAAAACAGAACAAGATGAGGTTAAGGGCAAGGAATGGAAGAAGCTTACTTGAGAAAGTACTCGGAAACAGAGCCGGAAATGATTCGTCCAAAAAAGCCCCAAATACTGGTCAATGAAATGAATATAGAAACGTCGGCGTGACCCAAGGCTAACCCGATCTGTGCCATGTTGTTTATCACCGCCATACCTGTTCCCACCCCACAAAGGAACGATATGAACAATACCCAAAAGTCCCATGTCTGCATCGCCTCCATTATCGTGTGCTCCTCTCCTATCACCGGTTTTGTCTTTTCCACTAACACCGTCGCGTCATCCGCCGAAGCTGCTGCTGCCACTTCGGTAATGATCTCCTTTGTCTCAGCCGGCGGCGACGTAGTTTCCTCTTTCAGCAACGGTTGTTGTCGCTCCATGTCAGCTTCGAACCCGACCAAGCGCCAACTCTTTACAAAAGCATATATCGGCACCGCCAACGGACTAGCTAATAAAATAAGAAGTATAACCGCGAAAACAAGCGAAAACACTTGATTGGTTGAACCGATGAGGTCGTAAGTTAAAAGATAAACAGCGACGATGACGGCGACTATGTTGAATATTGCGAAATAGCGGGCTTCTTCCTTCTCTGCAGCGACGGAATTAGATTGGGGGATTTCACGGAGGAATAAGATGGCGACAAGGCAAACAGCAAAAGGGATGACGGCAAGCATGACGAGGAATCGTGCTGGGTCATCGGAGAAGAGGGCAGAGCATAAGTCTGTGAAGATAGCGGTGCTGAGACCGACATACCCTTTTAAGATTCCGGAGACTGGACCACGGTTTCTCCGGAAGTTGCGGATGCAAGTGACTAACACGGCAGTGTTCATCCATGTGGTGCTGTTGCCTCCCAAGCACATAAATATACACATCTGCCAATAAGGAAGTGGTTGGATTTTCTGACTGACGACAAGCCATTGAGCACCATACCCAATCAAGCCTTCAATGGCACCAATAAGGAGGATGACGGGAGTGGGCAAACGATCAGAGGCAAGACCAGCAAGGAGACCAAAAGCCTTACCAACATCTTTAGCCACTGACAAATTGTTAAGCTGAAGCTGGGTAAGGTTCATAAGCGTCTTGATGGCATCAGAGTAGTTTGAGAAAGTGTAATTATTGCCTGAAATGGTCTGCACCCATACCGCAGATACGAAGCCTAGCCATTTCCAGGCACTGAACGTGTGACTTTCTCGAATCCCCATCAGAAAAAGCTCGCCGACAACCACTACACTTTGTACGGTCGGTGTGGGATGGACTTTTTAAAGTTTTCAGAGCTCGAAATTTAGAGCCTTTCTGTATTTGTGACTTGCGGCCTTGCTTGGTTATTTAAAGAGTAAAAGTTTGGACCCATCTGTAGAATCCGTAGACTTCGGTTAATTAATAATAATAATAATTTATACTATCAGTAATTCAACTTTGATATTCATTTAATTTTTAATTTGATTAAAAAAATAACTATTTTTCATTACAAATTAACGAAAAATTAATGTGATATTTAATCAGTCATGTTAGAGTTTATGTTGTCATTTAAACAATCCCAATAAAAATCCTAACTGGGCATGCATTAGAAAGAGAAAATTAAATGTCTATTATCAAAAATTAAAATTCTTTTCAACTTGTTTGTTTATCTCTCTATCTCTATTTTTTCTTTTTACAACAATCCATTCATCCAAAAAACCAATAGAATTGTTAACAAACCCCTGGTTCCAACGATCATGAAGAGAAAATTGAGGGGAAATCCAAATATTCTTTTATTATTTTTCCCCAATTTTAATGCTTTAATTTCATGAAAGCTGTATTTTTTTTGGTTTCCTTTTTTATTTTGCATCAAACTATTATTTTTACCTTCTTATTTCCTTTCTCATTTGAAAATAAAAATTTAAGGGTTTCATTTTTCTTTTAATTATTTGACTTCTTTCTTAAAATTGAAGTGTTTCATTTCGAAATTAGGGTTTACTTCTGGGTTGTTGTTGATTTTTGTTTTGTTTTATTTTTTATCTTTAATTTCTCTTTGCTTAATGGAAAACGAGTATAATCAACATGGTTTGGTGGTAAAGTTTAATTAGTATAATATAACTCAAACATTCAACTTCAAAATCAAACTCTATCAAATAAGATTATTCCAGATATAAAATACAAAAATAAAAAAAAAATAAAGAAAAGAGGGGAAAAGAAAGAAGGGACTAGCTTTAGAAGAAGAAGACCCTTTTGCCCCTCATGTCCAACATGACAGATTAACTGGCCAGGTCAACTAATCCGTTACGCCTGTAACGAAAAATGTTAACTAGGGATTGATTTGTCACTTTTTGATAATGTTAGTGATCAATTTGTTATGTTTTGAAAGTATAGTGATTGAATTGAAAGTTAAGTGACTGTTTTGTCGTTAAGATCAAAATTGAGTGATTGTTGGTACAATTTACCCTTAAAAAATATATAAGTTATTAGAAAAAAAAACTGGTTGGGCCATCTTTGAAAAGAAAAAAAAGCTGGTAGGACCAAGTTTCGATTTTTATTATTTTCTATTCACAACAATTTTTCTAATAAAAAGAGTGGAAATGAAAGTTATTAATTTTTTTCTTTTATTTATTTTTAATAAAAGGAATTTTGATTTTTGTGAAAAATAAAACAAGAGTTAATTGCATAAATATTCCTGAATTATAATTTATATTTTAAATTAATTTTTAAACTTTAGCCATCAAATTTTGACTTAAATGTTAGCTTAGATCTAATATTAAATAATTAATCAAATCTATAAAGTTGAAGTTCAGACCAACGGTATAACCAAATTGAAATAATACTGGATTTAATAAAATATTAAAAATTTAGGAACCATTTATGAATTAACTAATAATTTTGAGGATGTAAAAGGGTGTTCGCTTTTGTTAGGCTCCACAACATACAGGCGTACGGTTCGCTATTTGTTTTTACTTGCCGCTGAATTGGACGGTCTGCACTGCAGGAGCTAGTGTTACATTTTTTATTTTTGGGTAAATTACTCCCCAACTTCATTCAATTATTACTAAATTTACATTTTAGTCATTCAATTTCAAAAACTTATCAAATAGTAATTGAATTGTTTGAAAGTTTCCATTTAAATCACTAGACTATTAAAATCATTATTCTATGGCCTTCTTTGTTTGCATCACTTACACCAATTAAAAACTCTCATTCCTCTTCTCTTCTGCAGTTTATTATTTTAATAAAATAACTTTGAACGTCATGAATTTATGAACCAAAATCTAAACAACTTTATTATCCCATCTCCTACATTGACTTTTAGACCAAATTGGATCTAAGATATGTTATTCTAGTTATCAATGGGTACTTATCCACTATACCAGTTGTTAAATTGTCACTTGAAACTCACTAGCCAAACCTTAAAAAAAAACTTAACAATCTAATAACTTAAATGAAATTTTATGAATAATTTAATAATCATTTTGTAACTTTATTTTGTATAACATTTAGTGTACATATATTAGAGTACAAGTTGATTTTGTTTCATCAACTAGAATAGAGCAATGGGATGTGGTTGAAGTGGATACAGCTTCTTGCTGTATAACTGTTTGGTTTCAATTACTGTGGGATGAGACTTTGGCTCAACTAAACCATAGGCTCCACTTCAGAATTTCCAGACTCTAAATTCCATTTTGTTATATCTTTTATCTTTATATTTAATAAATTTCAATTAAAAAAATGAAAATACAATCATTTACAAAAATCATTTTAATTATTTTTAAACTAAATTATAGATTACATTATATTAAACATAATACAATTTTTAAAATAATATATGTATGTTCATTTTTTAAATTACAAGTACATCATAATGATAATTAAAAAGATGCATCCAAATAACTATAATAAAAATATATCATTATAAAGCACCATTGGAGTGATAACCATGAAATATCAAATAAATTTATACAGAGCCTACAGATAATGAAACATAAATGATAATAAATATGAATTGTGAACCTAAATAAAATACGGCTTAAACTTGAAATTTTAAAATTCTTTAAGTCATTAAACTATGCATAATTTACATAGAATATAGTTTGAAAAAATATCAAATTTTCTCGTCACCGTTTTCAACGCTTAGCTACATTAATCATATAATTAATGGACTTTAAATATGTAATATTCAAATATAATTAATTGAAATTTTAATTTTAAATTATTTAAAAAATATATAATATTTTAATCATGAAATAAAGAACACGCTTAGATTATTCTTTGATGCTAAGAATATGCCTAATTCTAACAAAAATAGTTAAAAGAAGAATATGAATCGTAATGTTGTCCACCATTGTGCCATTGACCATACATAGTTGTACGACACTTTCCATGTACTACTCAACAAACATTTATGACCCAAAAAAAAAAAAACAAATATGATAAGCTTTGGGAAATACCATTAAACAAAACTTAGGATCCCAAAACTATTTTTGTATGATATGATGACCAATGAAATTATAGGAACATGTGGGGTATCATATAAGCACACGTCCTTATTACACAGCAAAACCACATGCTTCATGCATTTCTTTTATTTATTTATTGTCTCCAATTGATGAGATCTACGTTATTTGACTGATGCTGCATTTATTTTTAGGTTGCGTTTTACAATTGGATTTCCTTTCTCTTTCAAAAAAAAAAAAAAATCATAAAAACTTGTTTTTTTTTTATGTATAAGTGAATGAATTGTTATTTTTGTCTTAAATTCAAATTTCTTTTCTCTTTCTATTACTTTTGGTACTAGTGCTCAACAAGAATGAGATAAAAAAAGAAAAAAATTAGTTATCATTTTACTTGTGACTGGTGGAGAATTTGAGAAAATGATTAAGTAAGGAAAAAGAGAGGTAGGAGAACTTAGGGAGATATGGGAAGGAGGAGGCGATAAGAGTTTGGGTATCAAGTAGAATGGTTAAGGAGAAAAAAGATCATCCGCTCTTCGAATGTTGGGGTATATAAGAGAGGTCCCCTTGTCATGTAGTGTCATGCCATCGACAGAACTTAGGGAGATATGGGAAGGAAGAAGCGATAAGAGTTTGGGTATCAAGTAGAATGGTTAAGGAGAAAAAAGATCATCCGCTCTTCGAATGTTGGGGTATATAAGAGAGGTCCCCTTGTCATGTAGTGTCATGCCATCGACAATACAAACGGTGGCTCACTCATATGGTTGGTCAGGTGATAGGTTTGTTATATGTCAGTTGTCGTCGAACCTAATATTGTGTGATCCTACTCTAACATTCCCTTTGTTGAGGTAGTACAAGGAATGATCCCCATGGATAATCCGTAGCAAGCGGTTGAAAGTGGGTGGATGACAAGAAGTGACCTCCTTGAGGGTGGTGTGAGGTATGCGAGTGACAGATTATGAAACTAATGATACAAATCGAATGACCATTCACCCCTTATGAACTATCTCATGTTGTCACGTGTCTACAGTGATAAACAAGTATAACAATTACATCGAAAAAAAGGAATTTCACAATAATCGAACTTTGTAGAATATGTCAACAAAATGCCACTAGTAACTAAAGTTGTAATATACAAGTGTAATAAGGGTTCATTTGTTTGCATGTAAAATGGCTTCAGGAAAATGATTTCTGGAAAATGAATTACTTTTCTAGAATAGCTAACATTTTCTGGAAAATAATTTATTTATAAATAAATACAAATATATAATAGTACCCAATTATTAAGTTAGAATATTAACAATCATAAATTGAAAACAACTAAAGCAAATAGATGAATCTTGATTATGTTATTAAAAAAAACAAAGATCAAATAATAATAAATTCGTTTCCAAACCACAATTAGTACTACAAATTAATACTAAAACATACATAACATAGAAACGTTAACCCTAAGCCCTAAACCTACCTAATGTTTCTAGTCATATAATCATTCCACATAGATTGTGCAATTTCATCTCTCTTAGTAGATCATTCTCTTACTGCTTCTATTTCTTCTCGCTCCGTAAGAGTTGGTATTATCAAATCAAACTCAGACTCCTCATATAATACTTGATTAATTAAATAATTAGGATCAACTCTCATTATATGATTATGAATGATACAACAAGCCAACACTATATCTACTTAGGTTTGGAAATTCCAAAATGGTTCAACATGTAACACACGAAACCATTTCTTCAAAATCTCAAAAACATGCTCAATAGTGATTCACGATGATGGATGACAAAGATTAAAGAGTTCTTTTGCATTTTCTGGCCCTTAATCACAAAATTCTTTTAAATGATATTGAACACCACAATATGGAGTAATATATTCATTTCGAATGCCATATCAATGATGAAACATTAGTTAGGCACTTAGGATGGATGTTTTGACATGTTTTGAGCTTGTTTAATCGTGTTTTGAGTAAGTCTATTTGATGGAAATTGGGTTGCTTAATGTCCAAGTAGGTATGTTTTGGTAAACTTGAATTTGAAGGTACAAATTAGAGCACACGGCCTGGGACATGGGCTATCACACGGCCATGTGCCACACACAATCACACCATACGTTCGTGTGTCATTGTTGTTTTAAGTGCAGGTTGGTCCACATGGACACTGAGAGTTACACGGCCATGTGACCTCGAGCTACATAGTTACAGTGAGTTACATGACCTGGCCACATGGTCGTGTGACCTTATATTACACAGACACAATTAGTTATACAGTCCATGTACATGGGCATGTGAAGTAGCCACATGGGCGTGTGAAATAGACACATGACCATATTTTTTATCCACACAGCTTGGGCTTTCTCGCACGGCCGTATGACCCATGTTTTCAAATTTTCCAAGTTTTTATTTTTTGTTTCAAAATGACCCTTGATTGTTTTCAAATTATTTTTGAGGCCCCGTTGGCTCGATTTAAGGTCCATAAATGTAATTTTACCTAGAAATATATATGTTATGGAATGTTATTATTTAGTTTTGTATAGTTGTTTCTTTATAAAGTTAAATATTTTGTATTGTACTATAACACTTCGTAACCCTAATCTGGTAACGGAGACGGGATAGGGGTGTTACACCAAAAGCTTATACGTGCGATAGGTATATCAATAGCTAAAAGGGAGATGATTTTGTAAGGTGAAAATAAATACCATAACAAGTTTTAAGTTAGTTAAAGAACCTCTCAATATAGAGGTGTCACAAGATTAGTGTTTTCCTTTAATCTTTTAATCTTGTTGCTCGTACATGCTTTCCCTTAAAACTAATGTTTACAAATATCTATCCTATACATTTGGAATTTCCCATGCTATACGAACTATCCTATTACTTAATCACTTATTCACATTAACCCCTATAAGCCTCATTCTCATTATCTCCTTTATTTTTTCTTATAATTTCTTGTTCTGTGTTCCTCAAATTCATGAATTGTCTACCATTTCTCTCCTTTCATATCAGGTAAAGATGTGCACTCTATGCCAGTCTCAAAATGACAGTAATAAGTGCCCTTCCCTTTAGCTTAGCACTAGCCAAATGAAGCTCCCATTGCCAACTCATTGGTTGTCTAGTTAACGGACAAAGTTGTAAGACAACAACCCAAACAAATTTTGAGTATGCACACTTAAAAAATAAATGTTTTCTGGTTTTTGCATCAACGAGACACAAAGAGCATTTTCCACCAATGTTCATTCCTTTAGCAATAAGTTAGTCACAAGTTGGCAACCTATTAAGAATAGTCATTCAAGCAACCATTGTATGTCTTGAAATATGAAGAGGAAACCATAAAAGCTTGCACCATTGAGCTCTATCTATTTTTGGTCTAATCTCATTCCATACTTTGCTAACCAAATACATTTGTCCCTATAGAAACCAACTTCCATTTGAATTATGTTGAATCAAGGTTTTTGGAAATTCTGTAACTACTTTTTACACAACTTTCAATTGAAACGTCTCTATAGAGAGGAAATGATTACATATAAAATAAGATGAAAAAAATAGAGAGGGGAAAAAAGAACTATTGTAATAACTAAACCCAAGAATTCTTCACCTCATCATAATTGTTTTCCATTTTTAATATAAATCGCTTCAACTCAAACAAACTACCAAAAACACCCTACAAGAAAAAATAATCAGAAACATCAAAGTTTAGAAAGCCTAATTATTTTCATCAATGAAGCATTTTATCAAACACTTTCTAAGTTGAACCTAATCCTTATAGAATACAAAAGAATCCCAAGTAATAATAAGACCTCCAAAATTGCCATTAGAGGGCCATAAATATTTATTAACTAATCAGCACAGTTTCCAATCTTGGACTCCTTAATAATGAAAAATTGTACTTTCAACTCAGCAACCAGTTGCTTAACCTTTCTTTTCTTTGTACTCGATCCTAAGCCCCTTAGGTTCTAAGATAAAATACAAACCTTATTCAATACACAAAACTTTAGTACAACAATAGAGACAGACTTGAAACAAAGATAATAGAAGCAAATATCAATAAACTGAATAAGAAACCAGCTAAGTGAATCAAAGCAACCGAGCCGACCCAAACGCTACCCAAAAGCACTAAGAATAGAAAGAATGGAGTTGTACAAGATATATTGGCAAACATTTCTTTAATTGATTTATGCTTATCAATTTAGCCAAAAGTAAAAAAAAAAAAGTATTATAAGAAAAATAATAATAAATTCACCTAAAAATAAACAGATCCATTTTGAATGAAGCAAATAGCTTCCATTTCTATAAAAAAAAGTTAGATGCAAAACCTTGATAAGAAGAAAATAGTGATATACCTTGATAACACTGGAAAGATTGTTTTTATTTTTATTTTTGAGATTGTTTTTATTTTTATTTTTGAGGGTTTCTTTGAAATGCAGACAAGAAAGAAAGACTTGATAAGGACAACGGTCGATGGACAGAGATGATAAGACAAATATGAAGAGGTGAGGCCAACAGACAGAGATGAGGAGGAGAGGCAGAGGCCGACGAACAGAGATAATAAGGAAGGGAGAATGACTGTTATTCAAGTTAGTGATGAGAGTGAAGAGGAGAAGGGAAAATGTCTTACGGGATGAAAATTGGTAAGACATTTTCCTTAAAAATGCATTGATTTTACTTGTGCTTTAGAGAATGTTATCCTTTAAGAAATTATTTTTCACCAAACAAATACCATAAAACAATGAATTATTTTATTAAAATATTTTTTTTGATACATAAATAAATTTCTATACTCAAACTTCTTCAATTGTCTCAAAACCTTAAAAAAACTTTTTAACCCAAATTGGTTGGTGATAGAATTTGTGACGATTCAAGTTTGATATGTGTTAAATTTTGTAATTCAATTTTCTTTCTCCGATTATGTAATTATTAGTATGAAAAAAAAAAACAAATTTCCTCTGAGATTCTATTTCTATTAAAATAGTTCCTTCTTTTTTCAAAAACTTGACAAATATATTTAATCTTTATTTATAAAAAAAAAAATCTAACACAAATCACACAAATCAAAAATAAAAAATTATCAATTTGTAACTCAATATTAAAAAAGAAAAACTTAGAGGCGCAATTGATGCAATTGAAAATTTGATTGGCCCCCTCCAAGTTGCTAATCTATTTAGAAATGATATGGACCGTATATTATAATGGGACAAACTTGTCTGTCATAAAATCACGTGGATTAAGACTTTAATAGGCTTCTTTTGAGACCACTTATGATTGGATCTCGGATCCTACAATAAATATTTTTCAATAAAATTATTTGGGTTAAAAAAATTAATATATATATATATATATTCATGTATTCATAAAAAGCAAATGATATTTTAATTGAAATGATAAATTTAAATATTTAAAATTTATCAAATTTTATTATTTGTAAAATTTTAAAATTATAATATATAAAAATATTTTTATGTGTAAATTTTTGTGGGTTGATGTGAGGAAATAATTAAAAAAATTTAAATCAAGACGTTCATAATTGATAATAGTAATTAATTTCTTTATTACTTATGAGTGTTTTTAAAAAAATAAACGACCGATCTTGACATATATTTCGTTCTGATTAGAAGAAATCAAACATAGTTTAGGAATATAATTAATAACCTCACGAAATGGTTTGGATTAGAGCTAATTTTGGTTTATGATGTTGAAGGGGCGGCTAAAATTGGGTTCGCCTTCGTGTTTATGTAGTCTTGTTTCTTTCCATTGCCAACAAATTTATTAATTTACAAAGAGTGACCAGCCTGGCAATTTTTGGCAGCATCTGCCCTCAGAATTGTGGGTCGTTCGTTAAAATCTATCGCTGTCTGGGCAGATACGGTGGCTACAAATACTCCCAAGGGTCATTTTATAAGCAAATGGCTTGATAGGATTACTCTCTACTTTGGTTTTAATATTTAATTTTACATTTGAATTTTTTTATTAACTACTTATTGAGATAAAATAAATAAATACCAAATTAAATATTAAAGCTAAATTAATATACTTAAATTGGGACCAAATATCAATTTGTATATTGAAACCAAACTCAAATATCAAATAATGTATTAATGCTAAGCATAATAATACCAAATCAAAGGTAAAAGTATCATGGAGGTTCCTATAATAGGAGTCAAGTTGTATTTTGCCCCCTCTACTAAAAAATAGGCATATTGGTCCATGTACGTTAGATCAAAGAGCAAATTGGTCTTTTAGTTTAAATATTTCATTCATTTTTACTGTTAAAATTTAGTCCCTATATGTTAACATAATGTATATGTAATGCACCACATGTTACTGTCTGATTATTTCATTAAGCATGCCGATCTTTAAAAGTAAAAATAAATAATTTTTTAATAAAAATAATTAATTTAACTTTTAATTTAATACACTTGAATTAATTTACTTATTTTTCAAATAAAAAAATAAAAACTAATTTTTCTCTTAATATAAGGGTATGTATATTACTTTTACCCAAATCAACCTACCTTATCATTATTTTCTTTCCTCATAAATGTATGAATCTAATATATATCGGTGAGTATTTATTACCTAGCAAACATATAAATGATTTTTGTACTTATTAGAAATCGCATTATATCAAACATAACGACATAATTCAATTGGCAGAAAATTTAGCCTTCCTCATTTAGAAGATCTAAAGTGGATTAAATGCATCACATCATAACAAACATATAAATATGTAACTATCATGATTTCAACTCCTTATTTCAAGGTTATTTGTCTATTCTCTACCTAATAGATATTCACTTTTTATGATTGTTTTTGTTATAATACACGTCCATCGATAATAACAATGGAACAATCACAAAGTAATAAAAAAAATATATAAATTTTACGTAGAAACATTTCGTATACTCACTTCATATAACTAATTCTATATAACTTAATCATATACTCATTTATATAACTCTTTCGTCTACTCGTCTCATATTACCATTTCGTTTAACCATTTCGAGTAATCATTTCATTTTACACATTTAACACGTAATCATTTTGTATATCACATTTCATTTTAATAATTCATATCAATTTCTCCATTCAATGTCCCATTCCATGTCCCATTCCATATTTCTAATTCATATATTCTTTTCATTTTACACTTTTATCACCCGATGAACCAAATGAAATAACGTCGGATACGCGAGAACAATGTTCATACAAAGTGTGACTGTAACTGTAAATGCTCACACGAGCTGTGGGTCGGGATGTTAGTCTACACGACTCTACACATACGAGCTGTAGAGAATCCATAACAAATGCAAGATCTCAACCATCGGTAAGACATCCAAAACTAGCACCCGAACTGTAATAATCCTAATGACATGTTATTTGTATCCTAAGCATTCACGAGATTCATACAGGCCGTGTTTCATATCTATTTCATTTAGTCATATACACATTATTTCATCACAAGAATTCATCCATGTAGTTTCTCATTTTCAAGCATAACCTTTAATTTAATTAGCATTACAATTTAGTCTATCTCATCCATTGCCATTTAACTAGTAAATGAACTCAATCACAACATATATAGATAAATATTATATCACAAAAAAATAGTAACTAATTAGTTTAACCAAGTTATGAACTTACAGAAATACTGTAACGTCCCATAAGTTGGGGGTGTCAGGAAATATACTTTCGGGATCTTGCTTTCGTGTATCGAGTTTAGAAATATTAATATTATAATTTCGAGAGTTACGTTAGAAGTTAATTGAATATCAAATGGATAATTTTAATTGTTAAGGACTAAATTAATTATGAGAAAAAATAGTTGCAAGGACTATTTAATTAAATAATCTAATTTTTTATAGTCACATGGGGTTAGTGGATGTGCATGAGAATAATAATATATATATAAGTGATATCATTAATAATTATAATAGGATAACTATTATATGTAAGAGGAATAAATAATATAAATAGAAATAGAAGAGTGGGTAGAAAAAAAAGGAAAGAGAGGGAGTAAGTAAGAAAAAATTTAAAAGCTTCGTTTTTGCTCTTCCATGCCGAAAATGGCAGAATATTTCAACCACATTTTTCATGCTTTAAAGCTCAAATTGGTTAGTAATTTTTTTTTCTTATTTCATGAATTTTGTGTTTTTGGAATCTTGAGATCATGAGTTAGATAACCCATGTTGAAATTTTTACAATTGTTGTAATACCCCAAATTCAGCCTAGACGTTATGGTCGGATCTAGCGATGTCACATGTTAGGGTGTTTGAAAACTGTGCCGTCGCGATAAAACCATTTCCATTAAATTACTTATCTTAATATCTTATTAGTTCCAAAATTGTGTTACTCATTTAGTTGATAGTTTTAAAATGTTATTCGTTGCGGAAGCTTTTAAAATAGTTTAAACAATCGGGCGTTTCCGAAAATCATTTATTTCTTTTGAAAACCAAGGTTTCCTACTACTAGCAGTTGTAATCCATAAGGTAAAGATAATTAAAATCCAAAACCAAACCAAAGTCCGAAAGTTCAATTACAACCCAAAAATTTAACCAGTAAACGTAGACTAAAAATAAAACCAATAATTATAAATTAAAACCATGACAGTCCAGAACTGTGGTCACCATCTAGTCCTCCGCTGCACCGATCCATCTAGGTTTGAGGATTACCTATGCATATTAATCAGAGAGGGGTGAGTTTTCGTAAACTCAGTGTATAATCTCGCAAAAAATAACAAACAATCAATAATCACAGTTCACAGTCAAACAGTCTTGGGCCTAAGCCCCTTCTAGTATCAGTAACGATTTGGGCCTTAGCCCATTTTAGTATCAATATCAGTCATGCAGTTTTCAGTAACAAAGTCCTACCCAACCAGCCTCTACACACTATCTCTGTCCAACCTTACACTCTATGTGAGGATTAAATCAACCCACTCATCCCTACACTCCAGATAGTATTAAATGCGGCATAAAATAGTAATTTGCAACTGAGTTGCCAGTATATTAGGCTTAAAAGCCTTTCAATACACTTCCTCCAAATAATATCAACCTAACTCAATGCAATGCAACATACAATGAAATGTCATGCTATCACAGGTTTGTCAGATGCACATTCAGTTTAGTATACATGCTTGTATTTAACATGCTCAGTACATAATTCACACAATCAATATCACACAGTTAAGGGTCTAAGTAGTGCTTACCGACCCTACGGAAGGTTCACAGTTGACTTGGGTGACCCGTGCAACCTTAATAGTTATTTTAGTAAAAATGAGCTCACACGCCCATGTGGTCTGCCCGTGTGGGCCCACAAAATACTCGATCTCACGTCTCTTTAAATTCGTATAAGATTTCTGCCTATCAGAAACTGCTTTCAATTAATCCCGAATCAATCTAACATTATCCTCTGTCTCAAAAACCAACTCAGGACCCAGAACATGTCACTCTCCCAACTCAGTCCAACATAAAGGAGTGCGACACATACGACCATACAGTGTCTCGTAACGTGCCATCTGGATGCTAAACTGGAAGCTATTATTATAGGCAAACTTCGCTAATGACAGATAGTTTTCCTAACTTTCTCGGAAATCAATAACACAGCACTTCAACATATCCTTCAGTATCTGAAAAACCCTCTTAGACTAACCATCGGTCTGAGGATGGGATGCAGTACTGAAGTCCAACCTTGAACCTAGAGCCTCATGTAGCTTTCTCCAAAATCGAGACATGAAACGAGGATCCCTATCAGAGATGATCAAAACTAGTACCCCATTCAATCTCAATATCTCAGAAATATAAAGCTTCGCCAGCTTCTATAGAGAATAATCCACCTTAACCGGTATGAAGTGCGCAGACTTGGTCAACCAATCCACGATGACCATACTAAATCCTTCTTAGTAGGTGTTTACTCGTTCCCATTTCCATAGAGGAATCTTAACCGGCTGCAGCAAACCCGAAAGTAACTGATGCTCAGCCTTAACCTGTTGGTACGTCAGACATCTTGCCACAAAATCAGTAACCTCACGTTTCAACACTGGCCACCAATATAACTCACAGAGGTCTTGATACATCTTATTTATGCCAGGATGCATAGCATAAGGGCTACTATACGCCTCTCTCAATATAGACTATCTCAGATCAGTATTATTCGTAACACAGATTCTTCCACAGAAACAGAGTACCCCATCACTATTTAGTCCAAAATCTGTAGTGCTACCACTCTCAATCTGTCAGAACTGAAGACCTAAATACTCGTCCTCCAACTGCATACCCTTGTCGGCTTAACCTGAAGCTCGACTAATAAGCTACCATAATTAAATAAGCTTAGGCAAGTAAATATCGCCCTCAAATCAATCATAACTCTACGGCTCAATGTATCGGCCACCACATTGGCCTTGCTAGGATGGTACACAATGGTACAGTCGTAATCCTTAAGCAGCTCAATCCATTTATGCTGCCTAAGATTTAGCTCCTTCTGAGTAAGGAGGTACTTGAGGCTCTTGTGATCAGTGTAGATGATACACTTCTCACCATACAAGTGATGCCTCCAGATTTTTAGTACAAACACCACAGCGGCCAATTTTAAGTCATACGTCAGATAATTCGTCTCATGTGTCTTAAGCTGACGAGACGCATATGCTACCACTTTACCATTCTACATCAACACACATCTCAAACCGATATATGACGAATCAGTATAAACCGTGAAGTCCTTTCCAAGTTCTGACTGTATCAAAACATGGGCCTCAGCCAGTACAGTCTTGAGCTTCTTAAAGCTCTCTTGTTGCGCATCAGTCCAATCAAATGGTACACCCTTGTGTAGCAGCTTAGTTAAGGGTATTGTAATCAATGAGAAACCCTCCACAAATCGTCGATAATAACCTGCCAGCCCCAGAAAACTGCGGATCTTCGATACATTCCTAGGCTGTTTCCACTCCAACATAGCCTCAATCTTTAGAAGACCAACTTGAATCCCCTCAGCAGAAACCACATGACCTAGAAATGTCACCTCATGCAACCAGAACTCGCACTTACTAAACTTAGCATAGAGCTGTTTTCGCTCAAAGTCTGTAGGACGACTCGAAGGTGCTCATCATGCTCTTCCTCAGTCCTCGAGTAAACCAGTATGTCGTCAATGAACACTACCACAAACCAATCTAAATAAGGCTGAAATACTCGGTTCATCAAACTCGTGAAAGCTGCCAGTGTATTAGTCAGTCCAAATGGCATCACTAGGATCTCGTAATGACCATAACGAGTCCTAAACGCTGTCTTATATATGTCAACCTCCTTAACCCTCAACTGATGATACCCAGATCGAAGGTCAATCTTAGAGAATACCGAAGCTCCTCGGAACTAATCAAACAGGTTATCTATCCTCGGTAACGGGTACTTATTCTTAATGGTCAACTTGTTCAGCTGGCAGTAGTCGATACACATTCACATGGATCTATCTTTCTTCTTCACAAACAGTACCGGTGCTCCCCACGGAGACACGCTAGAGCAGATGAACCCATGATCCAATAACTCCTGAATCTGAGCCTTAAGCTTCGTAAGCTCCTTCGGTGCCATTCGGTAGAGAGCGATGGACACCGGAGCTGTACCAAGAAAGAGCTCTATCCCAAACTCCACATCACAATTCGGAGGCAACCAGTACCTCTTTAGGAAAAACATCCGAAAAATCCTTTACCATTTTGATGTCCTTAACAGTAGAGTCCCTAGAATAAAAAACACTTATGTAGGCCAAAAATGCCTCACATCCCTTATGAACCAACCTCTCCGCCACCAGCACAGAAATCACATTAGATAAATAATTTCGGTATTTTCCAACAAAGACTACCTCATTATCCTCCTCAATCCTCAATACGACCCTCTTAGTCGCACAGTCCAAGCTGACACGGTACTTGACCAACCAGTCCATCCCCATAATTAAGTCGAACTCCCCAAATAGAAGCTCCATCAGGTTAGTTAGAAAGACTGCCCCTTGAACTTCTAAAGGGATGTTTCTAAATAACTTGTTAACCATTATAGATTGCCCCAACGAAATCAGTACGGTAACCTCACTCGTGGTGCTTTCAACCAAAATCCCCACGTTTTCAGACACAGTACAGGCTATATAGGAGTGAGTGGATCATATATCTATCAATGTAGTATAAGATACATCATGAATAAGGAACGTATATGTAATAACGTCTGGAGCATCTCTGTCCTCTCGGCGACGTGCAACGTATACTAGAGCTGGCTGCCTTACCTTAGTCTGTCCAACACCTTTGCTCAGTGCTCTCTGTCTACAGTTCAAACCATTACCACCCTAACCTGACCACAGCCTCTCGGTGGCTGCTGTGCTATCCTCTGTGGCTTTACATTATAAGTACCCTGAGCTTACATCTGATCAGCCCTCAGCGAACACTCCCTGATGCGGTGATCCAATGATCCACACCTCAGACATGCCCCAGTCCTTCTCCTAAACTCGCCCTGATGGCGTCTACCACAATCAATCCATGGCTGCTATCCAGTAGCAATAATAGGGGGCCCAACACTAATCGGCCCATTAGCTCTGGCCTTTTTCTTAGGCCTCTATACAGAACTAGAGAGCTCTAAATCCCTCTTGTTCCTACCTCTCTCTGTCACGATTTTGGCACTCAGCGCGCTTAACTTTCTCGATGATCTTTGCCTTCTCAACTAGTGAAGAAAAATCACGCTCCCGCTGCAGAGCTATCAGAACTCTCAAATTATCCTTGAGGCCATCCTTGAAGTAGACACATCGCTCATACTCAGTCGCCACCAAACCTTGCGCATAGCGGCTCAATCGCAGGAATTCGGCCTTATACTTAGCCACAGATCGATCTCCTTGAGTAAGGTTCAAGAACTCCCTCCTATGGTCATTCACGTAGCTCGCCCCTATATATTTCCCCTAGAAGGCAGTCTTGAAGAACTCCCAGGTCAGATGTTCGGGTTGAGTGCCCTCCTTAGAAGTCAACCACCACTGATAAACTTCAGTAGTAAGACTACACCCTTTAATTTTTGCTCAGGGGTGCAATCTAGATCATCCATGATCCTTTCCGTGACCTCAATCTAGTATTCAGCTACATTAGGGGCGACCCCAATAACACCCCTAAAGAGCTCAATCCCCATTGGACCAGAGTCGTTCTGTAACCAACCCTCGACCCCCAGATCCAATATTGTGCCCAACGACCCTCTTCAAAATACTTAGCATAGCATGTGACAATGCGTCATCCCCAACCATGCGATCTTGAGACCTAGCCTCAGTAGCCGGTGGCACTGATGTCTCATTCGTGTCCAAATTAAGCATGCTGCTAGATGACAAAGACTCAGCTTGAGCCCCTCTACGGCCTCTTTCATGCCTTTAGTACCCCGTCCGTGGATACCTCGTGTGCTCATATATAATCGAATTTATCTGTATTAAAAGTTTCATGAATTAGTTACAGTTCCAGTGTTTATTAACAAATATTTTATGTAAAGCAGTGCCAGAGTTTGTTTTCGTTTGTCAGAGTCTCTAGTAGTTTACTATAGTTTTGGTTTAACTACAGTTTTCAATATATACTAACTAGCGTATTTTCACAGTTTACTACCTACAGTAGTTTCAAAATATCAGAGTATTTTCAATTTAAGCAAAAATCAGTTTCAAAATACTTACAAGATCGGCGCTGGAGACTCAGTGTACCACATACTCAGTAGAAATATTTTAAATCATTTGAAAATCAATCCTTCAAAAACCAAATTTTAAAAACCCATAATCCACAGCTGAGTTTTGTAACCTAGCTCTGATACCACTAAATGTAACTCCTCAAATCCAGCCTAAATGTTATGGCCAGATCTAATGATGTCACATGATAGGGTGTTTGAAAACTGTGCCATCGCGATAAAACCATTTCCATTGAATTACTAATCTTAATATGTTATTAGTTCCAAAATCCTGTTACTCATTTAATCGATAGTTTCAAAACGTTATTCGTTGTGGAAGTTTTTAGAACAGTTTAAACAATTGGGCATTTTCGAAAATTATTTGTTTCTTTTAAAAATCGAGGTTTCCTACTACTAGCAGTTGTAATCCATAAGGTAAAGATAATTAAAACCCAAAACCAAACCAAAGTCCGAAAGTCCAATTACAACCAAAAAATTAAACCAGTAAACATAGACTAAAAATAAAACCAATAATCATAAATTAAAACCATGACAATCTAGAACTGTGGTCACCATCGAGTCCTTCGCCGCACCTATTCATCTAGTTCTGGGGATTACCTATGCACATGAATCAGAGAGGGGTGAGTTTTCGTAAACTCAGTGTATAATCCCGCAGAAAACAACAAACAATCAGTAATCACAGTGCACAATCAAACAGTCTTGGGCCTAAGCCCCTTCTAGTTTCAATAACGGTTTGGGCCTTAGCCCATTTCAGTATCAGTATCAGTCATGCAGTTTTCAGTAATAAAGTCCTACCTAACCAGCCTCTACACACTATCTCTGTCCAACCTTACACTCTATGTGGGGATTAAATCAACCCACCCATCCCTACACTCCAGATAGTATCGAATGCGGCAGAAAATAATAATTTGCAGCTGAGCTACCAGTATATTAGGCTTAAAAGCCTTTCTGTACACTTCCTCTAAATAATATCAACCCAACCCAATGCAATGCAACATACAATGAAATGTCATGCTATCGCAGGTGTGCCAGATTCACATTCGATTTAGTATACATACTTGTATATAACATGCTCAGTACATAATTCACACAATCAATATCACACAGTTAAGGGTCTAAGTAACCTTAACAGTTATTTTAGTAAAAATAGGCTCACATGCCCATGTGGCCTACCCGTGTGGTCCCACACGGCCTAAATTGGCCTTGGCCATGACGACCTAGCCTCATCGATCACACGACTGTGTTAGGGCACACAGCCTACCACACGGGCAACCACACGCTTGGGTGGCGTCGATAGTGAGGTTTTCGACTTTTACTGAAACTTCATTTTTTGCACAATTGAGTACACACTTGTATCGTTTTTTTATGCCTAATCACTCACGAGCACTCCAATACCTAAAATCGATAAATGAAAACCCCAATTTCAGTAACATAACCGAGGCTTAAACGGTATTATAACTAGATGTTCATCCATAACTATCCAAACCCTTACCTTCAATCGAAACGTGAAATCCACATACTCAACTCATCGATTGGAAATGATTTTTTGTCCCTCGATCAACTCCTAAACACCAAAAAGGAACCTCTCTTAGAAAGCAACTAGAAATGTTAATACTAGCAAGAACCAAAACTTACCGATATCTTGCAAAAGTCGAATTAACGAGCCACAGAAACTTTAGAAGTAAGAGGGGAATCAAACAAGAAAATCTGCGGCAAAGAATGAAAGGGGCGACGGTAAAAAGAAGAGTGAAAGAGAGAACGTGTGCCTTCAATCGCTGATCAAATTGGAGACTAAAGGAAAAATCGAATAGAGAGGGAGGACAAAAAACCAAAAATTTGGCAGAGAACAGAGAAGAAGAGAAAGAAGAAAAAAATGAAAAAGAAGAAGTAAAGGAGAAGATAATCTTTTTTTTTTTAAAAAGAGAATTCTTGAGAAACTGTTTTACTCCAATCCCACTGCCTACCCTATCTCAATCCCTTAATTTTCTCCCTCAACTCCCACTACACATCCACCACTCAGAATCCTAGTTCAGCACAACTCTGGCCGAACTTTAAGTAAAAATACCACTCCTTGCCATCGCAAAGAATCGAACACAAGACCTCCAACACACCAACACTACACTTAACCATTAGACCAGCTGGCCCATTCTGATATGGTTTTACAAACAATTAAATAAAATCTTACTGAACAAGTGTGAGGCTTAACTTAAAAAAATTTTCAAAATTTTCCAAAGACATGGCTTGAACTTGGGACCTCTCACGCACACCTAGAACACTTAACCACTGAAGCAGATACAGTTAAAATTTACAATAATAAAAATAAGAAATTTCGGGCGTTACAATTGTTGATGTTGGAACAAGTTAATATGATAGAAAAATATAAGTTCTTAATATTATTGGAGTAGATTTTTAAAGTTGGAAGTGGAGTGAGATGATTTGTAAAGTCAACTCATGAAATTGTACATTGAGGATTATTATGTAAAATTTTAAAAATATAGGGGTTAAATTGTTTATTTATGTGAAATTATCAATGTATATAAAAAAATGTCATTGAGATATTTTGAAGTCTTTTGCTTGAAAGAGTTTTGTTTCGGTGCTTGATGTTGAATTTGTGTTATTTTATAGAGTAAAATTTTACTACATTTAAAAATTAGGGATTTTATTGAGTAAATTATAAATGAGATGGATTTTATTATAAATTAAAGATATATATAGGCTGTATATTAAGGGTTAAGTATTCATCAATAGTGGATTATGTGTTAATTGTGGAATTAAATTGGTTGATACGATGGGTTAAATTGTATAGGATGTAAATGTTTTGGGGCAAATGTGTAAAAGTGTAAATAAGTAGCTAAATGTATTGAATTGAATGGTATATGAAATTGAGATTAATATTTATAGAGTCATTTTAGAAACAAGTAGACTGATAGTTTGATAATTTTAATTATTAGTGTTTAATTAAGTAAAATGATTAACTTAAGTGGATAATAAATTAGTAATTAGTATTAAATTTCAAAGTGGGATTAGAATAAGGGACTATTTAAATAAATAGTCCATTAATTTGATGAGTTTTGGTAGTGGATAATTATGAGAGAACTATATATATATATGTAATATATGCTAAGTTATAATAAAAATGAAAATGATATGAAAATAAGAATAAAATAAAAGAAATAAATAGAGTAGTGGGGGGAAAGAAAAAAAGAAAGAGAAACAAAAATTAAAGCTTCACGTCTTGCATGTCGATTTGGGGAGAAGAAAGGTTAGCACCATTCAACCTTTAAGTGCCATTTTTGAAACTTAATTTTGTTGGGATGATTTGATTATTTTTAATTAAATTTTATATTTTTGGAACCTTAAAATTATGTAGTAGATTACCTATGTGGATATTTAGAGAAATTATGATTTTTGTAGAAGTTGCCATCGTTGAAAAACTTTAATGTTTGAAGTTGTTTTGATAGAATTAGAGGTTAAATTGTTAATTTTGTGAAGTCTAAGGACTGTTTTGTTGGATTGTTCTTTGTGCTGTAATTTGAGTTGAATTACTAAGTTTAGTGAGTAATTAAATTATTTTGTACTGTAACAATCTGTTTTTAGGGTTAATCGAAATAGTGGTTTTGGGACCACAATCCGAAGTCAAAATATTTATTTTATTATTTTATTAAGGTTTAAAATATGATAGAATGTTTGTGTGAAAATTTTGTAAAAAAATTTTACGGTTTGAGTGGTTAATTCGGTAAAAAGGACTAAATCGCGTAAAGTGTAAAAGTAGAGTTTTATTAGCTAAAAGTGTTTAAATGTTATAGAATATATAGGAGGAGGTCCTTATATTGAAATTAATCCATTATTGAGTTAGTGGAACGTGATGACTTGGTATAAAAGAAATTTTAAATGTTATTAAAGGTTAAAATAATAAATGGTTAATAAATATTATAATAATTAAACAAAGCCAAATTATCATCTTATTTTTCATTCATCACCACCGAAAATAGAATTGAAAAACCATGGAAGAAGCTTGCTAGGGTTCGGCACACATTTGGCTTAATTAAGGTACGGTTTGAGTTCGGTTTTTAATAATTTCTATGTTTTTGAGCTCGTTGCAGCTTAATTTAGCTGGCCTGTACCTTCGCTTTCGAAACTGCTATAGATTTTGAATGATGACATTGTTGAATGCTTGGATTTTTAGATGTTTTATTATATATTATTAATGTTTGAAGCTAGATTAACAAGTTTTGTAAAGTGATTTTTGACAAAGATGTAAAAAATGGACTAAATTGAGAAAAGTGCAAAATTCATGATTAGATGTGTGAATAAATGAAAATATGGGCTGCTATAAAGTTGTATTAAATTTGGATAGGCTTGGGTTTGGCTAAAATTGAATGAATTTCATTTTACGAGCTTAGGAACTAAATTGTAAAAGTGTGAAACTTTAGGGGTAAAAGCGTAATTTTGCCAAAATGTGTATATAGTGTCAAATTGAATAGAAAGAAAAGTTATATGCTGAATTTGAAATTATATATAGATCAAGATAAGCAATTTCTAGAACTAGATCAAGGAAAACGAAAAGTGGACGAATAGCCGATAATATTATTTGAGCGACAAGAGGTAAGTTCGTATAGCTAGATTCGAACTATTAAATATTTCTAATTGTTTTAAATGAATGTGTATAAGTTAAATGAATAACTCACTTGAAATTTGAATCACTGGTTATATAATTATATTACTGTTTACATGAATGTAAGTGAAATGTTATAAATGTTATATATGTTTCATGGATTCGATATGATAATATGCGTTGTGTATGCAAATTGAGTATTTAAATGTATGTATTTAATTGAATTGAATATATATGATTTGAGAAATTGAATTACTGATTATTGAATGCTTAAATGATGAAGTTGGGTAATTACCGAGCCCCGTTCGAACCGTAGGAAATTGTTGGATACGTGTGACATGTTACTGGGATTACCGTATTGGTCGAGTTCTTGCATTTGTTGCAGACTCACCACAGCTCATATGAGCTTATCGATTCAGCTCATAAGAGCTTACCGTTTTAGCTCATTGGAGCTTATCGATTCAACTCGATAGAGCTTACTTTTCAGCTCAATAGAGCTTATTGTTTTCAGATCAATAGAGCTTACTGTTTATCAGCTTGGGAGGAGCTTACCGACCATGACTCGAAAGAGCATGTATGATGATGAATTGACGGATTACTGACATTGTTCACTCAACTATCTTTTGATGTTCTACATAGTTCAACGAGCATAATTACTCTTACCAATCATATGAATAAGCTATGTTGATACGGATAAATTACTGTTATTACTGATGAATTACTGGTTATACGGATGAACTACTGGTTATATGAATGAATTACAGTTTATACGAATAGAAATGAATTACCATAATATTATGTAAATTACATGGTATTGATGATTTTATAAGCTTATGTATTTGGCAAATTTGGTTGGATTGTATTGAGATGGTAATATAGGTTATAATGACGTATGAACAAATGTTATATATGTGAATCGAGATATAGGTGGTTTAACCACATATATGCTCATTAGTGTGCAAGATACAGATTATTCGATGTTATTTCCATGGTTTAACGGAGAAGATAATGGTACGAGAATTGAAATGATGATATGAATTAGTTCAAGTATACGTGACACGCTCGACAAGTAAGTGATATTTAATAATTTCATATGATATGTAAGTGAAAACCGATAAATAGATACAGAAATTACCAGGTTGTTATTATATTACGTGTTGGTTTTGATGGAACTGATTTATATATCCTCATGTTTCTCTAATTCTGAATTAATTGTTAAATTGTATATAATACATACTAGTCATACGAGCTTACTAAGCTTATTAGCTTACTCTATTTATTTTCCATATTTTACAGTGATTTGAAAGCTCGCTCGGGTTGAAAGTCATCAAAGATTTCATCACACTATCTAGGAGTTGATTTGGTATTGTTGAACTCTTTAAAATTGATAATATGACATGTATAGGCTAGTTGATGATTTGAGATGTATGAGTTATGTAAGCTATTGAAGCTTATATGCATTGATGTGTTTAAGCCATGTGATTTGGCTTAACTTGGTTAAATATTGGGTTATGTTTATGTGGATTAGATATGGCATGTTTTGGTAAGTAGATGATAGAGTGAGGATATGTAAATGGTATAGATATGTAATGGAAATATGGATCGAAACTATTGGAATAATAGTTGGTACTTGGATTAAGGTTGAATTATTGAATAGGTTAGATGTGTATATTGGCTAATGAATCATATTGGTTTGGTATATGTTTGAATGCACAAATGGAATTGATGTGAGTATATAAATGTTTGGTTTTTTCATGGCATATAATGTGTATTTGAAATGGCTGTTTTGATTGCTAAATTGAATAAAATTATGGTGTTATATGTAAGCTTAGGTGATTGAAGTTGGGTGAGGAAAAGTGGCTTAAAACAAGCCTATTTCTCGTCCACACGGTTGAGCACACGGGCATGTGATTCGACCGTGTGTCTGCTGAAGCTTAGTTAAAATAAGTCAATGAGTTACACGGCTTAGACACACGGGCGTGTCTATTGGCCGTGTGTGGCACACGAGTTGACACACGGGCGTGTGGTCGGCCGTGTGACCCAAGTCAGTATGTATACCCTGTTTCCACACGGCCTATGACACGGGCGTGTCTGGTGGTCGTGCGAGGCACATGACCAGGGCACACGGGCGTGTGACCTCTGTATTAAATAAAATTTTCTTAGTTTCCCAAAGTTTTCAAATGTTATCAATTTAGTCCTGAATGCATGTTTTAAGTTATTTTTGCTTGACTTAAGCATGTTATAAGTGTAAATGAATGACTTTGATTGCAATGAGTTGATTTATTGATAAATGAATGTTCTGAATTGTGCTATAAGTCCAATAATGCCTCGTAACCTATTCTAACGATAGATATAGGTTAGGGGTGTTACATGTACCATGAGTTTTGTTAGTATTAGCTTTCAAGGAGTTTAATGCTATAAATTAAATTAGCATGGTGGTAAGTTATAAAATTCAAGAATTTAAGGGATTGTAAATAAATTATATGTATATTTGGTTAATTATGGAATTGGTAAATTCAATGATTAAATTGTGAATTAATTGAAATTATGAGTTGTTTTGAACCTTGTGGAATAATTGGTTGAAATGAGACTTTCTTGATTTTAATTAAATAATATGATGTATAATTGGGGATTTAATTGCATCGAGGGTAAATGTTGAGTGCAAATAAGTAAAAATGTAATTAAATGGTAGAATGGTTTGAATTTAAACTTGATATGGCATTTGAATTAGTTAATAAATTGACTTATTATGCTTTGATCGTGAAACGAGTAGATCGATTGTAAATTGGGGAAAAGAGAAGGTTGCGAAATAATCATCTGTGGTTTTAAGTAAGTTCATAGTCCCCAAACTCGAACTTTATAAATTGTTTTAATTAATCTAGTTACTACTTGATGCCTTAATATATATCCCTAACGTAATTGTTAATTAAATTGAATGGAAGTTTAAGGAGGTATAAGTTAATTCATCTTAATGGAGGTTTATGGAATGTGATATTATGGAATAAATTAATGTATGATTAGTAGATAATTTGAGTGGCAGTGTTATTAAATTATGATATTTGATATTGAGTTATGAAAAGTAAAAAAAAAAATTATGGGCTTGCTAATGAATAATTGACATCGTCGATTCGTTCGACTAGCACTGGGCGCAAATATCGTTGGTTTATCCAACTAGAGCTGGGCTCACTGATTATTCGTCGGTTTATCAGACTAGCATTGGACGCAACTTTTGTCAGTTTATCTGACTAGTGCTGGGCACACATTCGTCTATTTATCCGACTAGCACTGGGCGCAAATATCGTTGGTTTATCCAACTAGAGCTGGGCTCACTAATTATTCGTCGATTTATCCGACTAGCGCTGGGCGCAAATTCTTTCACAGATTATCGGCTAGGCACCGGGTGCCGTGTATCAACTGGACTATACAATAAGGTTTTATGAATGATCTAAGGAGGATGGTTATAGATATTACTAAAGAAGGTTATATTTACTTATGTATATACATTTATTCATTAGAAGATATGATATATTCTTGAGTTTGATTATTAAAGTTGTGAAATAAATTCAAATG
Source organism: Gossypium longicalyx (assembly GCA_025698465.1). Classification (NCBI taxonomy): domain Eukaryota; kingdom Viridiplantae; phylum Streptophyta; class Magnoliopsida; order Malvales; family Malvaceae; genus Gossypium; species Gossypium longicalyx. The sequence goes on along the minus strand of CM046995.1, from coordinate 11,496,489 downwards.
CTTTAGATATACTTGTGGTTATTTGAACAAGTGAAGTTGCTTAATGTGAATTGGTTTGTGCTATGTATAAGTAAATTGTTGATTGATTTATGCAAAGCTATTTATGTAACACCTCTTACCCGTATCCCACGCCGGGACAGGGTACAAGGCATTACTAGACTTAAACACATGCATACAAACATTTTCGGGTCATAAAATTTCATTCAAATTTTAAAACTTTCAAACTTCTTTTCAACATCCCTAATATGGACCTACGAGGCCCGAATCACGCTTTGGAAACGGTTCGGGAATAAATTATACACTTTAGAAAAATTTAAAAAATTTCAATGTAAAGAGGGACACACGCCGTGTGGAAGGGCGACACACCAGTGTGTCCTCTTAACATGGCCATGTTGAAGGCCCGTGTGGCTCACATGGCCTGAACATATCGGGACATGCCCGTGTCCCTAGCCCATGCGGATTTATTTTTCAATTCGAACCTACAGGGGTTTTCACACGGCCTGGCACACGCCCATGTCCCTCACACGGCCATGACACGCCCGTGTCTCAGCCCATGTACAAAAACCTTGACATTTTGTTTCTGACATCATCAACCATTTAGGGGCACACGGCCAAGGCACACGCCCGTGTGCTAGGCCGTGTCCTCTAGACGGTTGAGACACACGGCCGTGTCTCTGCCCGTGTGGTTACTACTGGGCATTTTGTTTTGTCAAATTTAGGTGCAGGGGATACACGGCCTGACTACACGCCCATGGGATAGACCGTATGTCACACACGGTCTAGACACACGCCCGTGTGGACAAAAACAAGGCTATTTACCAAGCCTTTTTATCACATTTACTTGCACCCACCTATAAAAACATCGAACAATATCAATACCACATAAACACATGACAATATCAGCCAATACTTAGGCATCTATACATCATTTCCAAGCTATTTCCTATCACATACAACATCTCCTACTTATCAACACAAACCATGTAACAAACATATCCATTAGAATTCTCATCAAATGCATTTAATAATAATCAATATTAGCCAACATCAATAGCCTATACAAAATGAATATCACATCCATATGAGCCAAACTTATGGCTAAACCAACATGACACTAAACAAAAAGACCAAGTCCCTATACATGCCACGCTCAAAACATTTAAACTAACTATACCAAAAACTTTATGTGATAGTGTGATCAATGCTTCTGACATCCCTTGATTCCCGAGCTAGCTTGGCGGCACTATAAGAAAAATGGAAAAGAGAGGAAGTAAGCATAAAACTTAGTAAGTTACAAGTAAATAATTAACATCGCTTTACCAAGTAACATCATATTCATAACATATCATACACTTGCACAAGATTCTCGAATGACTATAGGCATAACTTACTCATTTTCATCCTTACTATTCATATACATAACCCGAGCTCATTCTTATGAGTTTCATATAGGTACCTGTACCACTTGCAACATAATCATAACTTTTCTCAATCATGATATAATCTTTAAATTACTTGTTAAACCAGTTGGAAAAATAAATGAATACCCGATAAGCCTCATACAAAGGGTAAGATGTCAATGCCATGTCCCAGATATGGTCTTACAATGGTTATCATATATCGATGTCGATGCCATGTCCCAAACATGGTCTTACACTAGCTCACATAACCCTAGTATCATGGCATGGATATCCGATCTATTCCTACGGTTCAACCGGGAGTTTTACCATATCAAATCTCGTCATGCATATTCATAACAAAATCGAAAATTTCATGCAATATCAATTATTTAATGCATAATAACAATAGAATTGTGATATATACGTGCAACTTACCTCGATATACAAAATATGGGCGACCAGTTTGATTTAGTCCACGAGCTTGGTTTTCCCCCGATCTAAGTTCAGATTTCGTATTTCTTGAGCTATAATGACAAAATTTATTTATTTAATCATCACATTAATCAAGAAATTCCCAAAATTCATACTTTAGCAAAATAACCATTTTGCCCTTAGACTTTTACAAAATTATGATTTTGCCCTTAGGCTCGTAAAACGATTTTCATTGAATTTCCATATTAACCAAGCCTAGATGAAACTACTTTAAACCTATAACATCTCACAATTTCAATTATTTCACACATTTGTAACCTATTTTATAAACTTCACAAAATGATCTTTTTAGATGTTTTCATGAAAACCACTTCACAAAAGTTGTTTATTTAACAACCATGATTCATTTTATTCTATAAAAATTTAGAAAACAACATGAATACTCTCATGGCAACACCCTAGACTCTCAACCATTTTGCAAAATAGTCCCCCCATTAGTTAGCTTATACTACAAGGGTCTCAAAAATACAAAAATCATCAGGAAAGACCATCAAAATCACTTACTTGTAAGGGATAGAAGTTGTTGAAATTTTGAGCTCTCAAACCCCCCCTTTTGCTGAAATTTTCGGTTGTGAAGAGAAGGAATGAAAAAGATGATAGCTAGCCTTTAGATTTATTATTTTATTATCAATTAAGTCACCTAACTTTGACCATTCCATGAATTAAGACTCCATGTCCAACCACTAACATTTTATTGGTCTATTTACTCAATAAGGACCTCTACTTTAATGTTCCATAGCTATTTGACACCTTTAGTTAGTAGAACAAAACTTTCGCACTTTATGCGATTTAGTCCTTTTTCAAAATTAAGCATGCAATTACTAAAATTAATTCACCAAAAAAATTTCAAACACTCATATAATCATGATATAACACATAAAATAATATAAAAATAATTTTTCTAACCTCGAATTTGTGTTTCTGAAACTACTTTTCTGGCTAGGCCCAAAATCGGGCTGTTACAATTTATATAACTAGTGATATGAATTGAGATATATGTTCAAACCAACTAAAGATGAATACTTGTGAAAATTGAGTATAGCATGAAATAAGGTGATGAAATACATGAAATTGAAATGGAGATATCTTGTAATTGTATGTTTAGATAGTAGTATGATGATATAATTCAATTTGAGCATTCATGTATCATATCATGTATTAAAATGTTTGGATTATAGAAATATCAAAGAGTTTTACTCAGCGTGTGATTTTGTTTTTCGTGCACAGGTTAGGTACTCTATTTTGATCGCCGACTCAGCATCCAACAACAACAATCCCAATCTAAAGTGTAGTGATGTTTAATTTTGTAATGACATGTACCTAGGTTGTCTTTGGTTGTTAGTTGCTTTGTGAATGTGATGAAATTGAGCCATAAGTATATGTTTATGGTTGAAGCTAAATGTTAGTATGTGTTTTGACCAAAGGCTTGATATGTATATGAAACTTAAAGCTTGGTGCCTTAAGTAGCTTTATGTTAGGCTAAATTGAGTAATTTTGGCATACTTTAAACTTTGATTTAGTTGATGCATTGTTGATGTGTTTTGATGATATATAAATATGGTACCAATGAGGGTACATTGGTTAGGCACCTAGGATAATTGTTTTGGCGTGTTTTAAGTGTGTTTGATCGTGATTTGAATAGGTTAAACGATTGGTTTTTGAGTTGCTTAATGCCCAAGAAAATAGGAAATGGTAAACTTGTGGTTTAAGTCACATTTTAGGTCCATACGGCCAGACATACGGGTGTGTGACTTGGCCGTGTGAGACACACGGTTAGCACACGAGCGTGCGAGGCCATTTCGAAGGGTACATGGCTTGGCATAGGGGCGTGTGGCTTGGCCGTGTGACCCAAGTCAGTGAGTTCCACTGGCATGGACATAGGTTAGGACACGGCCATGTGTCCCTACTTCGAATGCCCACACGGCCGTGTGAACCCTATATTTAATTTTTTTTTTTGCAAATTCTTTTTTAACTTTTCAAATGATTTCTATTTGTTCCATAATGTTTTCAAAAGAACTTTAAATTTAGAATTTAGGGACAATTCACATTTTAATGATTGAATTAGAATATGCTTATGATTACTTACGAATTAGTTGTTAAATGCTTTGATTGGTTGGTAATATCCGTAACCCTACTTCGGAGACGGATACGGTTTTGAGGTGTTACAAATACAATAACTACCGACACCTTGACGATGACTATTCAATAGCTTTTTCTTTCCCACGATATAAATACAATAATTTTATTCAATTAACCAATTCAAATATCATAAAATAATGAAATTTATATATTTGACCCTTAATTGATATTTTATATTTTACCTCAAATTTTTACTTTTTATTCAATTTAGTCCATAAACCCAAATCTTTCAATTAAATCATAAATTATTCCAAAGAAGGCCAACCGAATTTTCTATAATTCCCATATAGCCAATATTCATCATATTTTACAAGAATTTCTTATAACTTTGCTATTTTAGAAATTTAGTCCTTTAATTTAAAAATTAACCAAAACCACTTTACAAAATTATCCTATTTAACTATCAAGCTTATAAATCTATCATAAAACTTCAAAATATCACCAATTTATCAAAGACATAATTCAAAACATTTAAAAAGTTTACAAATTAGTTCCTGAGTTAACTAGATTAAGCTACAACGATGTCAAAAACATAAAAGTACTAAAAACGAATAGAAAATTCACTTACATGCAATCAATTAAACTTTACCGATTCTTTAAGCTTTCACAACCATGGAGTTTAGGCTTTGGCAAGAAATAAAGAAGAAGATGCTAACTTTGTTTCCTTTTTGTTATTATTATTATTTTAATGACCAATTTACCATTTTTAATTCAATTATAATTTCAATTTTAATCATGCATGAACCATCTACCTATTCAAAAGATGGCTAATTACCATATAAAACCATCTAATAATGCTTATATATTCAATTGACACAATTAAATCTATAGTGATAAATTTTTGTAGCTTTTATAATTTAGTCCTTTTTATTTAATTAACTATCTAAACGTTAAAATTTATGGATCAAATTTCAATATATCTATATCGTAACTCTGTAAATATTTAATAAAAATATTTACGGGCTCGGTTTATAGAAACGAGGTCCGGAAACCTCATTTTCCAAAACCACTTGACTTTAAAGACAAATCACTTGTACTTAACTATTCATTCAATTAGCTAAAATTATCAAATTAACATTTAATACAATACTATATTTAATTCGTAAATATTAAATAATAATATTTACAAACTCACTCGTCGAATTTGAGACCCCAAAATCACTAGTTTCGACACTACTGAAAAACGAACAATTACAGAACTAGGTAATGTGACATTGGTATACTATTGATCAAGTTGTTTTGTTCATATTTGATTCATAAAGATTGCATCTTTTGGCTGAATGTATCGTATGAATGTGTAAATTAGTTAATTAGAAAATTGCATGTTGAAGTTTCATTTAAAATTGCAAAAATAATTTGTAACATCGCGACGTCAAGCTAGTGTCATCGCGACAAGATCAAGTTACCATGGCACGACGCAATGTTGTGGAATCCTCGACATCGCGACATCAACTTGAAGTTTTAAAAATGTTATAGCTTAGTCCTAATTCGATCTCGGGTTAGCGTTAGAGCTTTCGTAAGCTCGTATAAGACCTGAAAAGGTATATATATATATATATATATATCAATTTTTATACTTAATTTGCTTGTAATTGAATGTTAATGGTGTGGATTGTATTATAATTGATCGTAGTTGCTCTGACGATGAATATGAGACCTTATGGTTTGGACCTGACGATCGGGTTGGGATTTGGGTGTTACAATGACACTTTTGTTAAGTTGAACTATGCCTTGTTGAATTTTTGTACGATTAGTAAGTTTGTCAAGTATGTATATACAAAGTTCACTATGATATTATTGTGGTTAATTATTATACTAATATGATGAGAAGCGTATTACTTGATATGTGTTTGTTAAATATGTGATAGATAATGATTTTGAGAAAATAATATGTTCATGTCATGTGATAATGAGTTGAGACTAAGACTATTAACACTACGAAATAATGAAATTATCCTATTAAACGATGCTAACAATAGTTAGGGTATAGTTGACATACCATAAGATTCGTACATGTATTGGTACAATTTATTCTGGCACTTCGGTGCATTACATTCTTACTTAATTTCAAGTGATTCTTAATTTCTTACGTACTGCAAAATAGTAAGTAAATGAGTTTAAATCTCAAAATTTGTTTTGATGTGATGAGAAAATCAAAATGATTAACTCAATTAATTAATAATTTTTGAACATTAATCTCATTATAGAATCTTATCATATTTTCTCTTTTTGAACTCACGTCCTCTTGCACGGGCAACAATACCCATGCTAATCGAGCTAAGACTCAATTGACAACATTTTGAAATCAATTATGATTAGATATTGAAGATCTTGAAGATGACTTTTTATTTTAATTATTATTTAATTAGAGGGAGTAATTTAAAAAATGGCGTAGTACTCATATATGCTTTCCTTTTTTGGCACACAGAAACGCTGAAGGCAATAATGTGTTCTTTTGTGTGTTCGCACACAATAAGCAACAAATGAAAGTAGAATAAAGAGCACAAGAAGAAGATAAAAGGGATTATTTATATAGTATGGTGCCTTTTTCAAAAAAGAATTTACTAATAAACAATGATCTAAGCACCATCTACCTTAACTGCTCTAGCATTTAGTCTGAACTCTCCCCTTAACAACCTTTCTTACTGAAGATTGTTAACTAATCCCTCAAAACAAACATAAAATTATGTTATCTCAATCCTCTATTTCCCCGCAAAAGTAAGTCTCCTTGAATATTATAAAATAAAATCCAAGTAGATTGCTTCAGCTCAGAATTATGTTCATATATAAAGTGGATAAAATGCTACCTTGCTTATATAAATTTCAAAAGCTTTATCTTCAACTGTCATCTTTTGTTATTGTAAGTTGAAGCAATTATATTTGATCTTCAACTCTTCAAAGATGTGTTGCATAATTCATGATTCCGTCCAACTTTTTATCTTTAGACAATCATACTTGGTTAAAAGACTCTCCAAAACTCTCTTTTTTTTTTTTTTTTTATGATAAGTATAAGTGTAAATACAAATACGTATGATTCGTTTCTGCATATTTAAACAAAAAAGATAATTACAAAATAAAAACATGCCAACAAATAATTTTAATAAACATGATGTAATTTTGTGTGGTGGTTCCTTTTTATTTTATTTTATTTTTTGTGTTTTCATGTGATCAAATAATTTTTTAAAAACCTTAAGTACTAAAAAATTTTCTTAAAATAATTAAAAATTAATTAAAATTTTAACTAAAATTAACCTACATTTAGTTAAGTTTATAATTGAAAGTTAGCAAGCAATTAAGCTTTTGAGTCTATAAAACATAGTTTATTATTATTATTATTTTTTTTTTTATAAAAAGTGTTGATGAGCCATTAAAACAAAAAACTTAAAAATGAATACACCTAATTTACTAAAATGCAGGAGAGCATCCCAAAGTATAAACTTCAATACCTCTTAACTCAAGTAACATTCAAATCAATTTCAAAATATAATATTAAAATAAAAAAATGACATTTAATTGACTAACTAAAATTAGCTTACAAAAATAAATTCAAATGAGATAGAGGAAATCTGAATGTAAAACCTTCGCAAGTTGGTGTCAACTTGACAGAAAATTTTCCGCAAGTTGATTTTGAAGAGGCGGCTCTAAGTGGGCTGCCCGTCGCTTTCGGGAGGAAAGATCTGAGCGGCTCCGCCTACAATTCAAATCAACCTGTAACCTTATAATTGTTTTCGTATTAATTTAATTAAATATTTTATTTTTCAAAAAATAATTAAATTATATTATTTTAACAAACGCGACTGGAACATTTGAATTCCTGACAACTTCATTTCTCTCATTATTTCATGATTTTTGTAAAATTATATAAATCTTTTTAACCAAATTCAATTAGATGATAACCTTTTTAAGTTGTTTGTATAAATGGAAACTTTCGACAATAATCCACCCTGCATTTAACTTATTCTAAATATAATAAACATGTAAATATATCTTTACCCCAAAAACAGAGATTCTTCTAAATATGGGGCGGTGGAATTCAAAAAAAAAAAAAAAAACACACTCTTTTGTCATGCTGCTTATATATTTCCACATGCTTTCTAGAAACCCTTTGCAGAAAAAGCATTTTCTTTTTCCAATTTAAGACCTTTGAATATATCAAATAAGGTCAACGCCCATTAAAACCCTGATTCTTAAGTTTGGAGAAACCCAGATGTTGAGATGTACAAGTGTCGATGCCATTATAATTTTGATAGATTAAAAGGGTTTTAATACCATAGATTTGAATGTTTGTAGCATGCATACAAATAATAATAATAATAATAATAGAAATTACTTCAATGAGTAAAATTTATAAATTACAAAATAAATATAACACAATACAGTAATTTGAGGTTTTATTATATTATAAATTCTAAGACCCAGCAAATGTAGACATCTGTTTTTACATGTGGCGTATCCATTTGAGTATTTTTTATAGCTCATTTCTTCATTAATCTCTTAAAAAAAATTTTAATTTTAATTTCATATTAGCTAGAGAATATTCTCATGCTCACACTTACCCTAACAATATCAATTTCTTCATTATTATTTTCATTATCCAACATTAACTACACATCATTCTCATATTTCACATTTATCTTATAAATAAGTGATAAAAAAAAATTCATTATTTTCATTAAAAAGTTAATTTTAATCTCACATTGACTAAAGATTATTCTCATAGCTCACCTCTTAACTATTTTCATTAAAAAGTTAATTTTGATCCCACATTAACTAGGGATTACTATCATAACTCACTTCTTCACTATTTTTATTAAAAAATAATTTTAATCCCACATTAATTACATAATACTCTTATAGCTCATTTATTCACTATTTTTATTAAAAAAATAATTCTAATACCTTAAGAAGTTAATTTTCATCTCACATTAGCTTGTGAATACTTCTATGTTCACGTTTATCCTATAAATAAGTGTTAATATTTTCACTATTTTTATTAAAAATTAATTTTAATCTTGTATTGTTTAGAGAACACTCCATATCCACATTTATTTTATAAATAAGTGACAATTTCTTCACTATTTTCATTCAAAAATTAATTTTAATTCTAAATACAATAAACCCATACAAATTCTAATTTACACTATTATTAATTAAAAGTGTATTGACTGTTTTTTTTTTTTTATAAATTATAATCAATATTACCATCTAGACATATTAAATTATTTAAATTTACTTATTAAATAACTTATTACTAAATTTAACTTTTGACAAATTTTTATTTGCATATATTAAATTATTTAAACTTATTTTATTAAATTCAAGATTTGACGGATAAAAAACTAATTATTTTCAAGAAAAATGTTGCTTTCTTTGGTAATAAATGCGATGGAGATATAGGACACTTTCACCTTTTTATATAAAGAAAACCATAGTTTTAATTCATTTTCAGAAAAACCCTTTTTTCTTTAAAAAAAAATTTCTATGCACTGAAATTTGAAAGGTATAATGGTTTATTTTTCTATTTTTTTAGTCTTTAAATTTATATTTTCTTAAATCACTTAAAAATGGATAAAAAATAATTTTTTTTAATTTTACTAGTGTCGATGACATGTTAGTATTTAATTTAATTTTTAAAATATTAAAAATTATAAAAAATATTAAAAAAATTAAAATATTTTTAAATTTTTTAAAATTAATTAAACTTTGACATGTCATCCAATCCACGTGCATACTACACTACTAAAGTTAACAAACGTTAATATTTTCATTTATTTTAGGGTGATTTGAAAAAAAATATAAATCTAAAAATTAAAAGAGACGAAAAATTAAATCAACGGCTAAAATAAAGGTAAAGAGTCAAAAAAAAAAAAAAAATCCTTACGCCAATTTGAAATCATATTCATTCTATAATGTTTTGTCTGCTTACAGGGCTTTAATTTTTTTATATAATTTTAATTATATTATAATACTTTATGATTGAAATAATGAAATTATTTTTATTAATTAAAATTTAATTAATACAAATTTTAAAATAAATTTTTATTAAATCAAATGACAAACTTAAATATAGATTGTATTATGTTAAATTATGATAGTGGTTCTTCTACTACAATGGTGAATCATAGGATTAAGGTTTTTTAGGGAGGTGCTAGTAAAATTTTAAAAAAAATTTAAGGGTTTAATGAGAATAAGTTTTTAAAATGAGAGCCTAAATAAAAATTTTAAAGTTTTTGTGAGATTAAGAAAATTTTTAAAAAATTTTAAAAGAGCTTAATTAAAATAAAAATAAATAAAAAGTATAATGAAAATTTTCAACAATTTGAGGAGACCTAATTAAAGTTTTCTAAAAACTTCAATGGAGAGATGAAATTTTTTAAAATTTTTGAGGCCTAATTAAAAATTTCAAAAGAATTCAAGGGAGAAATTAAAATTTCTCAAAATTTGTTGGGGCAAAGATCTTTCCCAACTCTACTATGTTTAAATTTATGTTTTAATATCCATACTTTAATTTAATATGATTTAGCTTTTCTATTTTTAGTTAGGTTAAATAGTTGCTACTCTTAATTATTTTGTTTAGAATGCTTAAATTGAAATTTTTCTTAAAAATACTCATTTTAAACTTTATCATATTGAAATAAAATTTTTTGTGTGTAAACTGAAATTGTATATTAAAAAAAATTCATGATACCATCGAAATATAATGATGTTAACTTTTTAAAATAATTAATATTATTGATAAAATAAATGATTAAATTATCTCTAATTAAAACACTAAAATTAAATTCTAAATGGTGGCATAGTAGAGGGATGAATACTGAATTTTTATTGTTAAATTGCATAGGAAAAAAAAGGATGTGTCAAGATAGAATCATTTAAGACCTTTTTATATAAGCAGTATAGATATGCTAAATGTCTTTTTTTTTTTTTAAATATACATTATATGAATTGCATACTTATTTTAAATACATATTTTATTCTGAGGTATCAATATATGCTTTATTCTAAAAATACTAATGTATAGGGTATTGATTGTAACACTTCAAATTCGACTTAGACATTAAGACTGGATATTGAGGAATTACATCACCTCGTTTAAAAATTTTAGATTTCGTCTAACACAGTGTGTTTTACGAAAGTATAAAAATTTGACAAAACTCTCGCATATATTTTAAGAAAATCTTTGTACTCAAAAACCCTAATTTTATAGTAATATCGCTTAATCACTTTCTTAGCTTAATAGCGAAAAACTTTTAGAGTTTTAATTGAAAATTGAATTTCAATTTGTCAATTCGTATGATTTTGCAGTTTTACGTTAAAATACCAAAAGTCGTCAAGCAAAACGAAAACGAAAACCAAAAACAAAGTCTAAAAACAGGTTTACAGTCCAAAAGTCTAGAAAAGTTAAAACGTAAACCATCATATTAAATTAACCAAGAAAACAATCCAAGTTCCCGCACGTCGTCTGATCCTAAATTTGCTGAATATTTGAAAAAGTCAAATATAGAGGAGTGAGCTAAGACGCTCAGTGTGTAACTGAACCCAAGCAAAAGCACAAATAACATAATAACCAATCAAACATTGCAGAGAATCTCATCAAACTCGCATGGCAAAATTGTGCATGCATGGTTATGTCATTGTAATACTTTCAAAAATCAAAATGTAGATTTATCAGAAAACTTCCTACCCAACTCTGTTACACACCAAATTAGAGTTCCCCAGAATAGTCCATCCAAAACACACCAACAGATAAATGTGGACTATGCCACTAGAGTTGCAGTTAAACTGCCAGATCAAATATATGTGGTCACACCACTATATTGTAGCTAAGCTGCCAAAACAGATATGTGTGGTCAAGCTACAATAATTGCTGACAAGCTGCTAGACAGAATTGTTGATACACCACTAGAGAGTGCAGATCATTAAACTGCCAGAACTTCTTTCTTACCATATTATCCCAACCTCATGCAAAGTGACATGGAAAGCAAATATAGAATCTGAATGAAAAGCATGTAAGACAAGCAATTGTACAATAACAAAAATCAGAAGGCTTGGAATTCCACACTTTACAGAACAAATGTGTCACAATTTTAACAAAAGCCAATCAGTTTTGCCATAATGTCACATGCATGGTCACGTAGCAAATTCATAAATATACAAATTAACATAATCAGACACCATATGCTCATATACAAACATGGCAAAAGAGAAACATGCTATCAAAATTATCTGTATACGAATCATGCATATAAAAATCACATACCTTTTTTACATTACTTACAGTATCACATTAACGGATATCATGTTTACAAGTCCTATTTATGCAATATGAACCCGAAAGGGCCAAATACGCATCACAGATAAATACAACCCTAAGTGAAATTTCTAAAAAATGGCCCACACACCGTATGGCCCACCTGGCTCAAAAGGTCCAACTTATGTGGCCCACACAGCCCAAATAGCCTAGACTGTGTGGTCCACACGGTCTGGCACATGACCTGGAACACGGCCATGTGTTTTACACGGTTTGCCATACGACCTGCCAAATAGCCTAAATAGTGAGTTTTTTGACTTTTTACCGTTCACTATTTTTACAAAATCGAGCCACACACCTGGATTCTTTCTGAAAAATGTCGATACGACACATTCTCAAACCCTAAAACCAACATCCAAAATGATCTAATAAGCATCAAACACCAAAATTCAAATGCTAACTCGTCCATTAGCATAAGACCTTCAACCTTAATACTAAAACTAGCCCTTCTAGATGTTATGAAACCTTACCCTTGAAGAGAAAAGAAATTGCTAAAATCCTCACTCGCCAAAAGAGTAAACATCTCACGAACCACCCTTAGCAAAATCACAACTAATGAAACCAAAAGACCTTACAAAGATATCAAAACAACTACCCTAAAATGAAACTAACTAATTATACTTACCTGAAGATTTTAAAAACATCAACGCATTCTAAATGGCGGCACAAAAGAAGATAGGTTGGCAACGAAGAAAGAGTAGTAAGAGATAACAACAGGGGAAAATGGTAACAAATGTAAAAGAAACAAAAAAAATGAAAGAGACAGAAAGAAGAAGAAAAAAATTAACGTTAGAGGAACAGAAAATGGGAAAAAAGAAATGGAAGTAGTGGAAAGAGAGGAACATAAAAAATTTGGGGAAATTGCTAAAATCCTCACTTGCCAAAAGAGTTAATGCCTCACGAACCACCCTAGTAAAATCACAACTAATGAAACCAAAAGACCTTCCAAAGATACCAAGACAACCACCCTAAAACGAAACTAACGAATTATACTTACCTGAAGATTTTAATCACACCAACACAGTCTAAATAGTGACACAACAGAAGATAGGTCGGCAATGAAGAAACAATAGAAAGAAAGGAAAATAGGGGAATATGGCAACAAATGTAAAAGAAACGAAAGAAAAATGAAACAGAAAGAAAGAAGAAGAAAAAAATAATGTTAGAGGAACAAAAAATGGGAAAAAGACATTGAAGTAGTGGAAAGAGAGGAACGTAAAAAATTTGGGGAAATAGTTGAAATCCTCACTCGCCAGATGAGTAAACGCCTTACGAGCCACCCCTAGCAAAATCATAACTACTGAAACCAAAAGACCTTCCAAAGATATCAAGATAACCACCCTAAAACGAAACTAAATGGCAACACAATAGAAGATAGGTCAGCAATGAAGAAACAATAGCAAGAGACGACAACAGGGGAATTTGGCAACAAATGTAAAAGAAACAAAAGAAAACGAAATAGAAAGAAAGAAGAAGAAGAAAATAACGTTAGAAGAACAAAAGATGGGAAAAAGAAATAGAAGTAGTGGAAAGAGAGGAACATAAAAAAATTGCAGAAATTGCTAAAATTCTCACTTGCCAAAAGAGTAAACGCATCACGAACCATCCCTAGCAAAATCACAACTAATGAAACTAAAAGACCTTCTAAAGATATCAAGATAACCACCCTAAAATGAAACAAACGAATTATACTTACCTAAAGATTTTAATAACACCAACGTAGTTTAAATGGTAGCATAGCAGAAGATAGGTCGGCAATGAAAAAACAATAGCAAGAACCGGCAACAGGAGAATATGACAACAAATGTAAAAGAAACAAAAGAAAATGAAATAGAAAGAAAGAAGAAGAAAAAAAAATAACGTTGGAGGAACAAAAAATTGGAAAAAGAAATGGAAGCAGTGGAAAGAGAGAAACATAAAAAATTTGGGGAAATTGCTAAAATCCTCACTCGCTAGAAGAGTAAACACTTCACGAACCACCCTAGCAAAATCACAACTGATGAAACCAAAAGACCTTACAAAGATATCAAGTCAACCACCCCTAAAATGAAACTAACAAATTATACTTACCTAAAGATTTTAATAACAACAACGTAGGCTAAATGGCCACACAACAGAAGATAGGTCAGTAATGAAGAAACAATAGCAAGAGACGACAACAGGGGAATATGGCAACAAAAGTAAAAGAAACGAAAGAAAAATGAAACAAAAAGAAAGAAGAAGAAGAAAATAACATTAGAGGAACAAAAAATGGGAAAAAAAATGAAAGTAGTGGAAAGAGAGGAGCATAAAAAATTTGGAGAAATGACTAAAATTCTCACTCACCAGAAGAGTAAACCCCTCACGTACAACCCTAGCAAAATCACAACTAATGAAACCAAAAAACCTTCCAAAGATATCAAGACAACCACCCTAAAATGAAACTAACTAATTATACTTATCTGAAGATTTTAATAACACCAACGCAGTCTAAATGGCAGCACAACATAAGATAGGTTAGCAATGAAGAAATAATAGTAAGAGATGATAATAGGGGAATATAACAACAAATGTAAAAGAAACAAAAGAAAAATGAAATAAAAAAAAAGAAGTAGAAAAAATAACGTTAGAGGAACAAAAAATGAAAAAAAGAAATAGAAGTAGTGGAAAGAGAGGAACAAAAAAATTTAGGGGAATTGCCAAAATTCTCACTCGCTAGAAGAGTAAACGCTTCACGAACCTCCCTTAGCAAACTCGCAACTAATGAAACCAAAAGACCTTCCAAAGATATCAAGACAACTACCCTAAAATGAAACTAACGAATTATTCTTACATGAAGATTTTAATAACACCAATGCAGTTTAAATGGCAGCACAACAGAAGATAGGTCGGCAATGAAGAAACAGTAGCAAGAGACGACATAAGGGAATATGGCAACAAATGTAAAAGAAACAAAAGAAAACGAAACAGAAAGAAAGAAGAAGAAAAAAATAACATTAGAGCAACAGAAAATGGGAAAAAGAAATGGAAATAGTGGAAAGAGAGGAACATAAAAAATTTGGGGAAATTGCTAAAATTCTCACTTGCCAGAAGAGTAAATGCCTCACGAACCACCCCTAGCAAAATAACAACTAATGAAAGCAAAAGACCTTCCAAAGATATCAAGATAACCACCCTAAAATAAAATTAACGAATTATACTTGCCTGAAGATTTTAATAACACCAACATAGTCTAAATGACAGCACAACAGAAGATAGTTTGGCAATGAAGAAATAGTAACAAGAGACGACAACATAGGAATATGGCAAAAAATGTAAAAGAAACAAGCGAAAAACGAAATAGAAAGAAAGAAGAAGAAAAATAACGTTAGAGGAACAAAAAATGGGAAAAAGAAATAGAAGTAGTGGAAAGAGAGGAACGTAAAAAATTTGAGGAAATTTTAGGAGGTATTTTTGGGATAATTTTCTAAAGTTCAAATCCAACCCAAATACCATTAGATAGGCGACATATGGGGATTTAGCAGAAATAATTCCATTTTACCTATGCATGGACTCGAACATAGCACCAAAGAGTAAGATGAAGCCTTACGACTAAATGAGTAGGTCCATCGTTGTCATTAGTTGAGCAAAAATAATATATAACTCTAATATCCAAGGTCAGATGTTGGGAAAAATTTAACAAAATTTCAAGGGAAACCTAGAACCTCACACACACAAGCACAATATTTATCCACTAAACCAAATTAACTCGCTTTTACAAAATTTTCACAACCTTAATTCAAAGACTGGACATGACCAGTCTTAATATCACTAACTGGATTTCTACTAGACCCGATTTTTAGAATGAGACATTAATGACTTTTCTTTTTGGACAATCTTTATGCACTTTTATTTATTCTTAAGTACATGTAGAATTGTATGATCAAATTATATATATGCATGGGGATTTCTTAGCTTAAAGATATTATATGATATCCAAAATAAAAATTGAAAATCTTTTGATATTTCAAGAAATTATAAAGCTTAAAGATACAATTAATCAAATCTATTAAACATCTTTAATTTGTCGCTTAAACATTGTTGAAAATGTTGAATATGATATAAAAATGCTTTTATATTGTTTTGACCTTTTTGATGGGTAATTTACAATAAAATTTAGTAAATTTAGCTATGATTGCTCCATCACCTTAAAACATGTATAATGTACGAACTGTACATAGGTATAACATTCTGTTGTATCTACGTTTACCTTTATATTAGTATCTAGTAATATTTTGATATAATCTTTTAGATACATTCGTGCCATGACATATTTTAAGCTTTTACTTGAATTTTTTGCTTGAATTAATCCTATTAATATCCATTGTTCGTTTACATTGCTATATTGATTAGATGTTATCACCATGTCTTGCGATTAATAGAAATTTCTCTCAGTATAAAACATGGTGTTAATATGTGATGTTGAGTATGCATTTTGATCAAAAGTATGTTTTGTTCATTTAATAAACCATATTTCACTTTTTCTTGTGTGTTTCAATTGTAAATCCTCAAAATTTTGGTTTCTAAGAAAGGACAAGTATTTTAAAGGTGAATTAGGTATTTGGAGAGAAAGTATGAATAATGAAATTTAGTAAGGACTAAATTGTAAAATTTTAAAAGTAGAAGAACTAAAAGTGTAAATTTACCCTTTTAGAAAAGGGTTGAAAATTTAAGAAATATTTTTTATTAATTTTACATAGAGATATATTGATATGTGAAATTGGAATATCAAAATAAGGACTTAATTGAATAAATTGGAAACATATAGATACTAAATTGCAATTTTCCCATTTTAGGGAGGAAAGATCTAAATGCAAATTTTCCAAATTTAATAGATTTTTGGAGACATAATGATGAGATTAAAATCCCTAAGCTAGTGAGGTGTGAAGTGTAGGAGAAAATATGGTAATAAAAGATGAAACTTGTTGAAAATTGATTGGTTGGTGGAAAATAAGGATGAAATTGAAAGAAAAGAAAAATGTAAAATTTTCTATATATTCTTTAGCATGGGGTGGCAGCAATAAGAATCAAGGAGAAGGAAAGAAAAAAAAGAAAGAAAAGAAAAGTAAGAAAAACAGAAAAATAAAGAAAAGTTTTCTATGAATATTCATTGAGTTCTACTTTAAAACCATATTCTAATTTCATATACTAGAGTGTCATGAGATCATTTTCTACCGTGGAGATCAATTAGTTGAAGGAGAAAGTGAGGGAAAGCATAAGATAGTGAAGAGAAAGGTTAAGCTCAAGTGAAGGAATAGGTAAGTACTTAATTAAATTCAAGTTAGTTTATTTTAATTTGAATATTTGAGCATTTAAATTTTAATATGAAATAATTAAATAAGATATGGTTAAGATTATTTAATCTATATATTAAACTTAGTAGTGAATACGTAATTAAATGTATGTTAGTAATGTAAGAAATGACAAAGTGATAATTTAGTGGTTAGTGAATGAATTAAATTATAAAGAGTGAAAGTTATTTATTTTTCATTAATTGAAAAGTGACCAAATGTAGAATAGTGACATCACTATAGAGAGGGCTAAATGATTAAAGGTTCAAATGAATTCAAATGTAATATTAAAGTGTTATAAAAGTAAATATTGAATTTTGGTGAATTTAGGGATTAAAGTGTAAAATGTTTAAAATTTGCTAAGTGGGTTAAATTAGTGAAATATTAAGTGAAGTGTTTTATGAAAGTAAAGTGTTATATGAAAGTGAATTAATATCTAAAGTATAAAGTATTGTAAATGTAACACCCCTATCCCGTCTCTGCCACCGGATTAAGGTTATAGAGTATTACGACACATATCAAAATAATTTACATCATTATCTATTCATTTATTAATTTAAATAACAAAATTCGAATATGCATTTCATTCATAGAAAAATGACATTTACGGGCCTTAAAACGAGTTTACGGGGCCTTAAAAATAGTTTGGGAATAATCAAGGACAAATTTGAAACAAAACAGAAAAATATGCAAAAATTTGAAAATTTTGGAAATAGGGGTCACACAACCGTGTAGCCAGCCTGTGTGAAAGAGGCCAACATGTGTGGCTTCAAACATACCCGTATGGCTACCCTACACGCTCGTTTGTTTAGATTATGTAACTCACTGTAACCGTATGAAAAATCTTGCACTTAAAATTAATAAGGCACATGGCTGTGTGGCCAGGCTGTGTGTCACACATAGCTGTGTGGGTAAGCCCAGGGTGTGTGCATAAAAAACTTCAAAAATAGGCATACTTTCATCCAAAACTTAGGTACCAAGCCAAATCAAAACCAATCATTTCCACATTTTAAAAACACATTTAAACAAGCTTAAAACATGACAAAACAATCAACTTAAGTGCCTAATCAATGTGTCCTCATTGACACCACAATTCAATTATCAACCTCAATTCACATGACACATCAACTAATTTGCATTCAAATTTATAAGTTCATATATAAAACTCATACCAAACTTATCATTTCTTTTTATTCATTCACGTTCATTCCTACCATGATTCAAACACTTAAATAAGGTTTATATCAAAAGACCAAAACAACTTTATATAAATATATTCACACAAAGATTAAAGGCACATACACAAGTAAGCTTATTCCAAGCTTAATACATAACATTTGTAATAAGTATCCAAGCATATAGAAATACACCTATTACATATAAGCTTTATACTTTTCATTATAACCATAACCAAAACGTTCAAAAACTACCAAAATGATCGGCGGATAGTGTGATAGGCTCCTACAAGATTCCAACTGATTGAATTTTTTGATGATCTATAAAACAGAGGAAAAACACTACGAAAGCATTTAATGCTTAGTAAGTTCGTATAAGAGAAACTTAAACTTACCATTACTTAATATTTAATCATTCAATCATGCTATTAAATCATATAGTACTTGACTTTTCTAAACTCCACAATTCACATCACTAGTAAATAACTTAACAATTCATCATCTATGAAACATAGGATACAACATGAAATGAGTTACATTTACTCACATTACTTCACATATGTGATTAATGCCCTTATTCATTCATTTTCATAGTTCATCTTACCATTTCATAAAATCATCGATATCCGTAATTTTATATCTAAACGTTTCCATTACTTTACTTACCCTTTGAACTATATAGAATAACATCGGATACTCGGGAACACCTTTCCATATAACCATAACCTTTTCAATAATGCTCACACGAGTTGTGAAATGGGCTTACTCACATGAGCTGTGGGTCGGGATGTTATCTACACGATGCTGCTCAAACGAGCTGTAGAAAATTCGCAACAAATGCAAGACCTCAACCAATTGTAAGACATCCAAGACCAGTACCCGGACATATAGTCCCTAATGACATATCATTTGTATCCTAAGCATTCTCTAGGTTCAAACAAGACTTTTGTCATCAAGTATTCAATTATCGAGTTATTACTGAATCAATTGTAAATAATATAATATAAACAAATAATCAACCAAAATAACGTTTAATAAATATAAAATTCATACGAACTTACCTCGACCACAACGATTGTATCAACAAGAGTTGAGAATTAATCCGAGACTTTCGTTTTTCCACAATTCAAGTCTGGTTGATTCTTTTCTTGATCTAAATAATAATTTAGCTCAATTAAATATTTCAATTGACTACAGTTATCCAATTCAAACCTATAATCCGTATTAACGTGAAATTACAAAATTATCCCTAATATTTTAACTTTTTATCGTTTAGTCCCTAAATCTAAATCTTATAATTTAACCAATAAAATAAAATATCATAATACCCAAATATTCTTAAAGTTCCAAAAATCCCCTAAATTTCTCTAATTCACAACATTAACCATGAATTTTACTGTTTTCACCATTAAGTCCTTAAACTTTAAATTCATCAAAAATTACATAACAAAACATGTTTATCTAACAATTAAACTTAATAATATATCAAAAAAATTCACAAATATTATTAAATCATTCATGGAAAAACCCTAAAAATTTTATAAATTTACAATTCAACCCTCGAGCTAAGTAGATCGAGCTAAGTAGATTAAGCTAAAACGAGTTCAAAAACATAAAAATCATTAAAAATGGGGTTCAAAAACCTCACCATGCACCAAAGGAAACTTGGTTGAATTTTCTCAAGCTCAATAATGGTGGTTTTTAGCAAACACAAGAAAATGAGAAAAAGATGGTAGCATTATTTTACTTGGACATGCTTTTATTTATTGTTTTACTGGTTTACCCTTTAATTAACACTTATAAAATAACCAACCCATGTCTATCATTGCCCCCCCACCAATATAAATGGTATAATCACCTTATAGATCTACCAAATTACATTTCCAAGGCCATTCAATCCATTTAATTAGTAGAATTTAACTTTTGCATCTTTCTCAATTTAGTCCTTTTTATCTAATTAACCATCTAAACATTAAAATTTTTTAACGAAAATTTAATACGACTTTAATTTAACCCTATAAACAATAAATAAACATTAAAATGTTTACTCACTTGTCAAAATTGTGGTATTGAAACTATTATTTCCGAAACCACTGAAGATGGACTGTTATAGTAAATATGTGATATGTTAGTGTGAATTAATGTATGAAGCAAAGATGTAGTGCATGTATGAAGCGAAGATGTAGTGCATGTGGTTATGTAAATAAATAATAAGTAATGTGATATAAAGTGATATATGTTATATGTAAAGTATGTTATATGAAACTAAATATGTGAATGTGTGAAATGAAAATATTATGTATATTCTTAGGTGATTTAAAATGAATGAATAAAGTGTTATGTGAATAAAAACATAAGTGTAACACTCCCTTTTCGAGTCCGAGGCTGAGACTGGGCACGAGGCATTACCATACTTAACTACATGCATACAATCGTTTCCGAGTCACCAGGACTTGATCAAACTTAAAAAATTTTTCAAACCTTGTTTAAACTCCTTAATGTGAGCCTACGAGGCCTCAAACTCTCATTAGAAACCATTCGGAACCAACTCGGGTCTTTAAATAGACTTAGTAAAAATGACCCTTGAAACAAGGCACACGCCCGTGTGATCATTACAACATGGTCGTACTGATGGCTCGTGTGACACACACGACCCAAGCTTCTAGGGCACGCTCGTATCCCATACCTGTGTGAATTAAATTCTAAATTCAAACCTACAAGGGTTTTCACACGACCTGACACACGCTCGTGTCCCTCACACAGCCATGACACGCCCGTGTGTTTACTACCATACATACTGACTTGAAAATTTTACGTGCAGGGGAGACATGGCCAGACAACACGCCCATAGGGCTAGCCATGTGTCACACACGGCCTAAACACATGCCCGTGTGTCTACCCGTGTGGACAATATGAGGCTATCTACCAAGCCTTTTGCCACCCTGAAACACAATCTAATGCCAACCAACATTTCAAAATCTAACTTAATATGATTTCTCAGCCAAACAACCATAGCTAAGGCTTATGTACATTTCATATATTCAAACATGCCATCAATTTCACATTCATGAAAGACTATCTTGCATTCATATGATAACTTTCAAAATTAGCCATTTTTCATGGCCTTATACAAAATGAGTGAAATGCTAAAGTAAGCCATCACATTTGGCCAATTAACAGTGACACAAAACTCAAAAGTCTAAGTTCCTATACATTCCATACTCAAATATTATGTCTAATTATACCGAGTGCTTCAGCTGATAGTGTGATCGATACCTCCGACGTCTGTTGATCCTCAAGCTAGTTAGGCGGTACTATAAGAAAATGGAAAGGAGAGGGAGTAAGCATAAAGCTTAGTAAGTTGCATGCAATAAATATAACAATAACTTTACCATTCATCATCATGCTCATAGTATTAAAGTAGGCATAAGCACAACTTACTCATCACTATCCAATACATTTCACATAGCATATGTTAAGCTCACATCTCATACATTTCACTAGGTACCTGTACCACTCACAACATGGTTATTCTTTTCTCGTTTAACTTAAACTGTAACTCTCACTGTTGAACCATTTAGAATGCTACCGAATATTCACTAAGCCTTAAACATAGGGTGTAATGCTGATGCCATGTCCCAGACATGGTCTTACACTGGCTCATCCATCAAGTCGATGCCATGTCTCAGGCATGGTCTTACATTGACTATCAAAATCGAGGCCGACACCATGTCTACGTGTCGATGCCATGTCCCAGACATGGTCTTACATTGACACATCTCGTAGTCGATACATGTCCCAGACATGTCTTACACTGACTTACATATCGAGACTGATGCATGTCCCAAACATGTCTTACACTAGCTCTCGTCTCAATTCTGATGCCATGTCCCAAACTTGGTCTTACACTAGTGCACAAATAACCTAAATGTCATGGCACGAATATCCAATTTGTTCCTAAGGTTCACCCAGGAGTTCTATTATCTCAATTATCATCATGTAATTTCATTACCATAATTAAGCAATTTATGCTATATCAATTCAAACACATATAATAACAATGTAGTTGTATTATTTACATACAACTTACCTCGGCACTCAAAATGGGGCGACTACTTGATTTAATCTACTTGCTTGGCCTTCCCCCGGTCTAGGTTCGAATTTTGTATTTCTTGGTCTAAAATGGAAAAAAATTGTCATTTAATCATCAATTAAATCTAAACACTCAATAATTTATAATTTGGGCAAAATGACCATTTTGCCCCTAGACTTTCACAAAATAACTATTTTACCCCTAGGCCTGAAATATTACTCAAGCCTAACTGTCCATTTATCTATCTTATGACAACCTCAAATTTCCAATATTTCACAACATTACTATCTATTTTACAAGCTTTACAAAATGGTCCTATTAGGGTTTTCATGAGAAGTCCTTTCACAAAAGTTGTTTATTTCACAACAATAATTCATTTTCTTCCATAAAATTTCAGAAAAAAACATAAACACTCTCATGGTAAAATCCTATACTTTCAACCATTTTACAAAATAGCCCCCTCATTTGAAAACTCATGCAACAAGGGTTCTAAAAATACAAAAATCACCAATAAAGACCATGAAAATCACTTACTTGAGAGGGTTACAAGTTGATGAAATTTTCAAGCTTTCAAACACCAAAAATGGCTGAATTTTTGGTGGAGAAGAAATGGTGAAAAGGGATCATATCATCTTTCTTTTCTTTTATTTCTATTTTAGTCAAATAAGCTACCAAAACCCATCTAATTTGACTTTTTGACCATTCTTGTCCCCATGGCCGGCCAAGTACTCTTTTTAGGGTCTATTTGCCCTTTAAAGACCCCCAATTTTGGTTTTCTAGACATTTGACACCCTTAACTATGAAAATAGGACTTTTGCACTTTATGCGATTTAGTCCTTTTTTGCGATTAAGCTCTTAAACACTAGCATTAAGGCATAATTGTAAAAAAAAAAAACCCTCAACATTTGGGGGCTTTTGGGTTTTTTCCCTTAACGTTTATATTTTTTAATTTACACCCTCAACGTTACGATTTTTTCAAAATTCAGACCGTTAACTAAAATATAAGTCAACACAGTAGCACATGTGGCATGCCACATAAGCGCATAACGTCATGTATGACGTCATCTGTTTAACCTTTTTTTTTCATTTATTTATTCTTCCTTCTTTTCTCTCTTCCCTTGCAAATCACACCATTGAAGGATTCTTATAAAAGCCAAAACTTTAAATTTTCTCTTTATTACCACCACTACATTGACAAATTTCAAAGAAATGAAAATTTTCTTCCTCATATTAATATCACCAAAAAAAAAGTAAAAAAAAAACACCTAAGGAATGAAGATCATCAATAGTTTAAAGTTTTCAATCTCGTTCCTTGTTTTCCTATCAACCCTTTCCTTAACCATAGCTGCTTCTTGTTTAATGGATCTCAACTATGTTATGAGAATCCCATGGAACTCAAATCTTTGCCATGATATTCACCCTTCAAATTCAACACCCAAAGCTGAAATCTCAAAACAAAACTGTTGTGTTTCACTGTTATCGTTTTTCAGCATTGGATTAGCCAAGCATCTTAAAGAAACTAATCTTTTCAGCTCCCTGATTTGCCCACTTCCGTTTCATGCCTCCATGATTTCCAGTCTAAGCTCGATTTTCTTTCTCTCCCTAACACGTCGTTTCCCTTTGTTTCAAGCCGACCCAATTCGTGATTACCCCTTATCTTTGTGCCTAGATACAAACGACTAAAGATTGTGTCACTAAATTAGGTCAATCCACGGTGTTAGACCAAGGTTGCAAAGCTGATCTTGGTGATTTAACAGCGTGTGATACTTGTCTCCCTGCTGGTAACGAGGTTCATTCGCGGTTAATGGCTATCGATGATAATCGCTCACACGGTACCGATTGTTTCGCTTTCATTGTTCTTTATGCTGCTGGGATTGTTAATGAATTTGGTACAGTGAAATAAAAAACTAAACTGATCAAGGAAATGTTATGAGAATACCAGATATTTTGTCTGCAAGTGATTTCAAAATAAACATATACAAATTTCACATCAATACAAAAACTAAACTAACTCAAGTTGGGAGAATATGAAGCTTTTTAACTACAAACACTGGATCTATTTCAAACTAGTAGGATTCATGAGAAATTGACTGTTACTTGTATTGAATAAAAAATCTAGTTCTAATAACAAGTATTCAGCTCTTCAATGGTGTGATTTGCAGGGGAAGAGAGAAAGAGGGAAGAAGAAAGAAAATGAAAAAAAAAGAAGTTAAATAGATGACGTCATATATGACATCGTGTGCTTATGTGGCATGCCACATGGGCTATTATGTTGACCTACATTTTAATTAATAGTCAACGTTAGTTGACCGTTAAAAGTGAGTTGCTTTTTGAAAAAATCGTAACGTTGAGGGTGTAAATCAAAAAATAAAAATGTTAAGGGCACAAAATCAAAAGCCCCCAAACGTTGAGGGTTTTTTTTTTACAATTATGCCTAAAATTAATTCACCAAATTTTTCATGCACCTTTATAATCATGTCATCACACATAAAATAATATTAAAATAATTTCTACGGCTTCAAAATAGTGGTTCTGTAACCACTGTTCTGACTAGCCCCAAAATCGGTCTGTTACAGTAAGTGAGCTGAGAGAATATATGATATGTAATAATGAAATGATTTTGGAGTTGAGAGGGGTTGGGGGTTCGGATAGTGTAACACCCCACACCCGACCTAGACGTTATTCTGAATATTGAGGAATTACATTAACTTATTTTAAAACTCCAAAATTTAAACTAGATAAGTGTGTGTTTTGAAAATATTAATTTTGGCGAAAACTCTCACAAGTTTTTAGAAAATACGTGTAGAACTTATTTATTTTATAGAAAAGCATTTAATTTGTTACAAATTTAGAAAAAAAAAAGCAAAACACTAAAGAATAAATTTAAGAAATAGATAAATAAATAGAATAATAAATCAAAAATTGGAACAATAAAGAAGAAAATAAGGAAGATAGATGGAAAAGATGGAAGGTTGCGTGTAGAAGTCTTAAGGGGCCTTGGAGATAAGAAAAATTCACAACCCCCTTTAAACAGCTCTAATTTCCCCTCCAAGAAAAAAAACTTCGCAAAAAAAGTTTGAAGATGATCCCTACAATTTGAAAAGATTGTTAAAACTCTTCTAAAAGAAACTCAAGAGAAATTCTTGAAAAGAAAAAATCAAAGAGAATTTATTATCTCAAAAGAGAAGTTGAATAATGAATTGAATGAATTGTGTACAATGCAAATGTCTTTATATAGGCTAGCTAAATAAATCTAAATAAATCTTAAGTATATTAGAACTCTAATTAATCTAAAAAGAAGTAGTTTTATACTAAACTTTCTTGTTTAAATAAAACTCCTAAATAACTTAAAATACTTAATAATAATAAAAAAATTGGATTAAAAATTAATAGAATAATAAAGGTTGATAAATACAATATTGGGCTTATAGTTAATAAAAATTAAGTATAAAACCTGAACTCAATATGGAATGGCTAAGCTTATGGGATTGATTGAGTTCCTTGAAGGGAGATGCCTAAGCTTGTTAACATTTTCTACATGGGCTTGTCATCATATATTGAGAGTTTATGCCCACAAACAAAATTAGTCCATTTTATTTCATCTTCACTCCGAAATCCTTCATCTTAAAGTTCCAACTCTTTTTCTCGAATTTTTTTTGTGATAAAGTCTTGAACAAATAAATTGAGTTTTGACTTTAGCTGCTTGGATTTGGATCTGTGATTGGTCATTAAGGAAATCTAACCTTTGAATTGGACCAAGTTGCTTATATCATTCCCTCTTCTTTAAAAGAATTCACCCTCGAATCTACAATATCAAAAGGAGAAAGGTCAGCGACATTAAAGGTGGTACTAACATTATACTCACCGGGAAGATTGATTTGATATGCATTATCGTTAATGCGCTTGAGTACTTAAAAAGGTCCATCACCACATGGGTCTAATTTTGTCTTGCATTTAGTCAGAAATCGTTCTTTTCTCATATGGATCCAAACCGGGCTCAAAGATAACTTGTTTGTGCCCCTTGTTAGCTTTGTTGGCATTCACTTGATTTGTTTTTGTGATTCATTTTCTTGATTTCTCATGCATCGTTTTCACCAATTCAACTTTCTTTTCACCATCTAAACTAAAAATGTTTTCTATAGGCAAATGCATAAGATCAAGTACAGTTAGTGGATTAAAACCAAAAATAAGTTCAAATGGGGAATAGCCAGTTGTAGACTAAATAGATCAACTATATGAAAATTCAAAAAATGGAAAACGTTCTTCCCAATTTTTAAGGTTCTTACCCGTAACAGCTCGTAGTAAAGCACCTAAGATTCAATT
Source organism: Gossypium longicalyx (assembly GCA_025698465.1). NCBI lineage: Eukaryota > Viridiplantae > Streptophyta > Magnoliopsida > Malvales > Malvaceae > Gossypium > Gossypium longicalyx. Next base: position 11,469,247 of record CM046995.1, on the reverse strand, counting down.
AACTACCTCAATTTGCCCATCGGTTTATGGGTGACATGTAGTAGAATATAATAAATTAATACCAAGCTTACCCCACAACACTTTCCAAATGTAGCTTAGGAACTTTACATTTCTGTTAGATATAATGATGGGAGGTACCCCATGTAGGCGTACCACCTCTCTAAAGAATAAGTCAGCCACATGTGTAGCATCATCGGTTTTGTGACAAGGAATGAAGTGAGCCATCTTTTAAAACCTGTCAACAACAATAAAGATACTATCTCAACCCTTTTTAGTTCATGGTAAACCAAGAATGAAATTCATGGATAAGTCTACCCATGGTGAAGAGGGAATCGACAAAGGAGGATAAAGTCTATGCGGCATTACCTTAGATTTTGCTTGTTTACAAGTAATACATTTAGAACATACTTTTTCAATGTCCTTCCTCTTGTGCGACCAAAAAAAATGTTCATGTAGAATATCTAGTGTTTTGGCGACACCAAAGTGTCCCATTAAGCCCCCACTATGTGCCTCACAAATTAATAACTCTCTCATGGAACATTGTGGAAAACATAACCTATTTAGGTAAAAAAGAAACCCATTTACAAGATAAAACTTGTTAAAGGTACCATTCTCACAATTGGAAAAAAAAAACATTTGCAAAATCAGCATCATGAAAGTATAAGCCTTTGATATGTTCAAACCCTAAGACTTTCGCATTTAAGGTAGTTATCAAGGAATGTCAATGAGATAAGACATCAACAATTATATTTTCTCTACCTGTTTTGTACTTAATTGTATATGGAAATGTCTCTATGAATTCTACCTATCGAGCGTGTCTCTTAGTCAACTTACCTTGTCCCTTTAACGAATTTAGGGATTCATGATCCGTATGGATAATAAACTCATTTGAAAACAAGTAATGTTGCCAAACTTGTAGAGCTCGAACTAATTCCAGCAACTCCTTGTCCTAAGTTGAGTAGTTTAATTGCGCCCTAGTTAGTTTTTCACTAAAATATGTGTTTGACCTTTTTTTCTTGCATCAATAAACATTAAGTCCAATACCTAAAGCATCACATTGGAGTTCAAAAATATTAGAAAAATCAGGTAATTTAATAACCGAAGTAGAACACAACTTATCCTTTAAGGATTGAAAAGCCTTTTCCTGAGCTTCTCCCCACTTAAAAACCACAAACTTTTTAATAACCTCAGTTAATGGAAAGACAATAGTGGAGAAATCCTTCACAAAATGTCTATAAAAACTTACTAAACCATGGAAAGATCTTACGTCAGTAATTGATTTAGGAGTGGGTCACTCCGTAATTGCCGTTTACTTTGTCCTCATCGACATGAATACCTTGAACACTTACTATAAAACCTAAAAAGATTAGTTTATCACAACAAAAAGTGCATTTATCAAGGTTCACAAGTGACTTTTCAATTCTCATAATATCCAAAATAGATTTAACATCGAAAAGATGATCATCTAAAAAATTTTAGTAAATCAAAATATCATCAAAATATACTACAACAAATTTAACCAAATAAGGTCTCAAAACATGGTTCATCAAGCATATAAAAGTACTAGGTGCATTGGTCAAACCAAAAAGCATGACTAGCCGTTCATATAAACCAAACTTAGTTTTAAAGGTTGTTTTCCATTCATCCCCTCATTTCATTCAAATTTGATGGTAGCCACTTTTTAAATCAATCTTTGTAAAGATACAAGCACCATAAAGTTCATCAAACATATCATCAAGCCTTGGAATAGGATGTCTATACTTAATAGTAATTTGATTAATTGGTCTATAGTCGACACACATTCTATGCGTACCATCTTTATTTGGTAGAAAAAATATTGGCACCGTATAAGGACTTCAACTTTCATGAATGTGACCCTTAGCCAAAAGTTCATCCACTTGCTTTTGCAACTCCTTCGTCTCCTTGAGATTTCTTCGATAAGTTGGTCGATTTGGAATTATTGACCTAGGTAATTTGTCAATTTGATGCTGAATACCCCTAAAAGGTGGAAATCCTTTAGGTGTCTCTTCAAAAATATATTTATATTCCTGGAAAAGAGATACAAAAACACTAGGCAAAAAGTTGTGAAGGTTAGTCAAAGATAAACAATTTTGCCTAAATTGGACAATGATGGAATGTTGTTTAGTGAATAAGGTTCGTTGCATATCTTTTCCACTCGCATAAAAATGGTGAACCATTCTTTTTTTTCTCACAAGAGGATGCACTCACCATTGGGCCATAATTAATTTAGCTATTTTTACTAGTGGCATCTTTTCTCTCAGCCTTTTTTGAATATTATGTCTTACTTCCAATAACCTCCTTACAAAATTTCATCATTTTGATTTGAAAATTATGAACATTTTTCGGATTCAAAGTGGCCAAAATGTACTTCTTCCCATTGAAAATAATGGAATATCGAATTAATTTACCTTTGTGAATAACATCACAATCGTATTACCATGGTTTACCAAGTAACAAGTGGGCGGCATGCATGGGAACAACATGACACCAAACATCATCAATGTAACAGTTTAAAAGTGATCAAGCACTGTTTTACCACACGGACCTCCGAACCTTTGTTAAGCCATTGAAGATTGTATGGTGTAGGGTGTTTGCTACATGGCAAAGCAAGAGAGTCCACAAGGTAGCTACTCAAAACGTTAACACAACTTCCACTATCAATGATAAGTGAGCAAAGTTTACCTTTAAATAAACATCTCGAATGGAATATATTAGTCCTTTGAAGATCATGATAATCCCTCAATTGGATGTTGAGGGTACGCCTCACAACTAGACAATGAACATTATTTAATGGTTCTACCAACTCTTCTTCACCATAAAACTGACCTCCATCATCAACATCATCAATGAATTTGGGTATATCCAGATCTGTTTTGTCTAAATCAGGAGTATACTCACCATCTTCTTTGATCAACAAAAGTCTTGTGTTGACACAATTACGACTATTGTGCCCATGCCTTTTGCACTTAAAACATTTAATTTCATGAGCTCTTTATTGTTCTGGTGAAGAATTAATAGAAGTGGATTGCTTAGAAGATGTAAAAGAAGGTTTTGTAGGATCCCCGCTTTTCCACTCAAAAGGTTTAGTCTCATCATGTTTCGCAAGCAACTTATTAGTAGCATAAAGAGGTTTTGAATTCTTGAAAGTAGAATTAGAACTCGTACCTCTATAATATTGTGATGCACCAAATGGACGAGATTAACGTTGTTGAAAATGTTGCATTAGCTATTAAAATGTTCAAGCCATCCACAAACTGCACCGTGGTAGTCTGTTCATCTTCTCGGACATTTTCTCTATGCATAAGCATCTCCATCTCCTTAAAATACTCATCAACAGATCGATTACCTTGAAAAAGACGTTGAAGTCTTTGTTTAATATCTTTATAATAGTGCGGTGGGATAAAATGTTTTCTCATGATTTATGTCAATTGATCCCACGAATCAACATCTCGTTCACAATTTATTTGGCGGTAACACAAGTTGAGTCCACCAATTCAATGAATAATCTAAAAATGTCAATGTAGCCGGTGGAACTTTCTCCTCCTCTAGACATCTATAACAATAAAAATGATCTAAATTTTAGCCTCCCAATCACAATATGCATCTGGATCATTCTTCCCTCAGAATGGTGGAATGTTGAACTTTGGTTTAGCTATAGAACGCTGGCCTCGATCAGGAATACCCAAAGTTTCATCAGTGTGATGATATCCTCATCTACTAGTATTAGAATGAATACGAAGTTGTTCCTTGTCCTATCATCATCGCTATCACGAGCATGATATTTTCAATTTGAAGAAGTCTTCAAATAAGCAACAACTTGAGTTAGCATTTGAATTTGATTGGTAAGCTGAGTAATGTTCTTTTGTAGTTCCATTCGACACTTAGTCAAATTGGCCTCAAATCTATCATGTACCTTGTTCAATTGTTGATGATGAAAATTTACCATCCTCATAATATTCTCAAATGTAACATCTTGTTTTTTTATCAACAGATGGTATCTCATTATGGTTTTTATGGTTACAAGTGTCACGAGTCATTGTGAAAGCCTGGAAAAGCACTACACTCAAAAGAAAAATTACGCAAACTTCACCTTAAGCACTGAGAAATAAAAGAAAATTCTCAATGAGATAATAATTAATCTTGTGAGTCTTTTAAAAGTATCTATATCAATCAATTAGAATGTATTAGAATCAAACTAACAAAGCAAACCTAGTAGCACCAGGAATCCAAAATCGATTAGACATTAAAGAATTATGTTGCACGGAGGAAGGAATGTGCAACATGCTTTAACCTTCTAACAAAAGAAGCAATAAAGTGTTATAATGCATAAAGAAACAATAAAAAGTAAAAACAAATGAAAACCTAAGGCTAAGAGTTAATGAAAATTGCTAAAACCTGAAAACCCTAAAAATTATGATGCAACTTAACAAACTTCGTTTGATGTGTTCCCAATTTCCAAAAATCACAAAATTTAAACTGGAACCTCCTTAAATAATCTATATTTGATATGGAATTTTTTTTGCAACAAATTCAACACACAAAATATTTTTTAATTTTTTTCTTTTTTTTTCACTTTTTCGATCACTGTTTTCATGAAAAATATTTTTTTATATTCTAAAATAGTGCCAAGAAATAGTATGTAAATTTTTAGATCTTTTGAAAAACATTTACCCACTGAAAAATATTTTTTTTTGAAAACTTTATGGGTAAAAAAATTGTTTTGAGTCTGTTTGTTGGAAATCAGTTTTATAAGAACACAAAAAACACCTAAAACAGCCAAATCTAATACCAAATGTTATGAAAATGAAGCGTTGGAAGCGGAAGAAGGATCAAATTGAAGTTGTTCGACTTGAAAAAAGAAAGATTTGTGTGTGACCTGAAAGAAGAAATAAAGAAATTTAGAAAGAAAAAAAAAACACTAAAGAAGAAATTTAAGAACTAGGTAAATAAATAGAATAATAAATCAGGGATTGAAACAATAAAAAATAAAATAAGGAAGATGGATGGAAAAAGATGAAACGTGGTTCGTAGAAGTCCTAAGGAGCCTTAGAAGCAAGAAGAATCCACAACCCCCTTCAAGCAGCTCTAATATCCCCTCCAAGAAAGAAAACTTGGCAAGAAAAAGTTTGAAGATGATCCCCACAATCTGAAAAGATTGTTAAAACTCTTTAAAGGAAACTCAAAAGAAATTTTTGAAAAGAAAAACTTAAAGAGAATTTACTAAATCAAAAAAGAAGTTGAATAATCATGAATTGAATGAATTATATATAATGCAAAAGCCTTTATATAGGCTAGCTAAATAAATCTAAATAAAACTCTTAAGTATACTATAACTCTAATTAATCTAAATAAGAAGTAGTTTAAAACTAAACTTTCTTGTTGAAATAAAACTCCTAAATAACTTAAAATACTTAATAATTATAAAAAATCGAAATAAAAAAATAAAAAATACTGATAAATAAAATATTGGGCTCATGGTTAATAAAAATTAAGCCTAAAACCTGAACCCAATATGAAATGCTTAAGCTTATGGGATTGATTGAGTTCCTTGAAGGGAAACACCTAAGGTTGTTAACATTTCCACATGGGTTTGTCATCAAATATTGAGAGTTTATGCCCACGAACGAAATTAGTCCATTCTATTTCATCCTCACTCCAAAATCCATCGTCTTGAATTTTTTTTTGTGATAAAGTCTTGAACGAATAAATTGAGTTTTAACTTTAGTTGCTTGGATTGGTCCTTGAGGAAACCTAAGCCTATCGCCATTATGACCTTTGAATTGGACCCAGTTGCTCGTATCATTTTGCATCAGAAATTTTGAAGTTTTAGTTTGAAAATCGTGATTCTAGTAAGTGGAAACGTGTAATTTACAGTTTAACTAAAGCAAAATTAAGCAGAAAAATCCAAAACTAAAAAATAAAATCCAGAACATTTATATAGTCGAAAAATTCCAGTATTAAGTTTAAAATTATAAATTGTCTTTTTATTTAGCTAAAATCCCATTCGAGCTCCCCCACGCCACCCTATCCTAAGTTCGCTAATTACCTGAGAAGATAAAATGCTGGGTGAGCTAACAAAGCTCAGTGTGCAACTCAGTCCACATATACAATTGGATAACAAATAGCTATACAGAAATCAATAACTGAACAGGCATAGACAATAAGGCATATCCTGCGATGCAACACGTCAACCAAATCAGACATAAATGGCATGGCATATCATGCAATGCAACATATTACATAGATCAAATACAAATTTTACCCCCATCTGCTACACACCATCTTTGTCCCATCCAACACACCAAATAGGGTATTTAGTAACCATCCAAATTTGCAGTGTTATTGCTAGAAATGGCAGAACATAGTCTGTCAGAACTTCTTTCGTCACATATCATATCTCACCCCAATGTATATGCAAAAACATCATACATACTCAGATGCACACAGGCTAAACATTCTTTTATATACTTAACAGATCATAATTGTGCTAATAATGAATACAATTTCATAGATCAGAATCATGCACAACATCAAAATAAGAAATACTATATAAAGACATGTTTGCTCATATACTCATGCAACTATTATACAGTTTTAACATTTTCCTTATACGCACAGAATGTTTGCATTTAACCATCGTAGAACCTAATGATTTTAACAGATTTCATAAATGCCCAGTTAGTCTTTACAGAGTTTTACGAAACATATATTCAGATCACTTAACGTACGAAATGTGCCCACACGCCAGTGTGGCCTACATGTCTTAAAAGTCCTGCTCGTGTAGCCCACACGGCCTAGTGCACGGCCTAACACACAGTTGTGTAACGTTGACTGGCAGATTCAATTTCACGCAGTTTCATAGTTTAATCGAGTTTGAGTCACACTCTTGGCGATTTTCAGAACATTGACACTACAACACACTTCTAGACCCTATGAACGACATCCAGAACAAACAGATTAGTAAAAATGCACCAAAACTAAATCGCTTGTTCGGCCTAAACAATAATGCATTTAGCCCTAGCCAAAATCAATCCAAAACTAAGCATTCGAACATTTACCCCAAGAAGAAGTAGTTTAAGGGCCCTCAACTTGCCAGAGAAGGGTGCACCTCACGACCTTCTCTTATAAATAAAACATAGACATAATCGAACCTGTAACACCCCTAACCCGTATACATCATCGGAATAGGGTTACGAGTCATTACTAAACTATACACATCATTCACATACATAACACATACAATTATGCATTCATAATCAAAATCCGTTCAACACATTCACATTGTCCCTTATAAGGCTCTACGAGACCTTAACACATGCTTAAAAGAGATTCGGGACTAAACCGATAACATTTACAAACTTCAGGAAACTTATAAAATTTTTATGCATACAGGGTTCACACGCTCGTGTGAATAGGCCATGTGCCTCACACGGCAACCCGACATGCCTGTGTCACAGGCCATGTGAAAACATGGCATACATACTGACTTGCACTACACAGTCGGAGACAAGCCCGTGTGCCATGGCTGTGGGAAAACTGGAGGGTATATTGACTTGGGTCACACAACTGGTCACATGCCCATGTGCCACACACGGCCAGTAGACACACTCGTGTGTCTAACCCGTGTAACTTTCTGACTTATTTAACTAAGATTCAGGTGTCACACGGTCGAGTCACATGCCCGTGTGCTCAACCATGTAGCATGAAAATAGGCCTGATTTAAGCCATTATTCCCACCTATCATTCATGTACCTAAAAGCATTCATTTAGCATCATCTTCACATATAATAGGCAACCAAAAATGACCATTTCATGCCATTTAAATTCCATCCATTTACTATACAAATCCATAACCAAAATCATGCCAAAACAATATGCCATAACCTTAACTTCTATATGTATTTTCTCACCTTCTTATTAACTGTTTCATGTCCTAAAACATATCAATTCATCATCCTAAAATCAATTCACAACATGCCATTTCTCAACCATGACACATTATTGATAATTAGCCAAATCAATTAACCATCTAACAAACACATGAATCCATACTAAACTTGCCAAAATATAAGACATTATATGCATCATATATCACCTATCAAACTCATGAATTAAGCCAACTTATATGGCCAAATACACACCAACATTTACAAGCCAAATCTCATGGTTAATATCACAACTCAAAACTTATCATCAACTCACTAGCCTATACATGCTATATACCATATTTACAAAGCATCCAAAAATACCAACAAGTAGTCGATAGTGTGATGACGGTTCCTGATGATCCCCGATGTCTGAGCTAGCTTTGATAATCTATAAAACAGGGAAAAAACACACAAGGAAAGCTTTAAAAGCTTAGTAAACCATATACAAATAAAATTACCACATGAATTAATATCATTTCCATCAAATAGGCAAACTATGAATAAGCACATATAAGTTCACAAACCTTTCCCAATGTATACATATTCAATATCACATGTGAATTCATCAAATACTTCCCTTTTGAATACTCGTATGAATCTCGTACGTACCTGAGTCACTTAAATTTTTCACACATTCTTTCTCGACTTGACTTTACCCGTTGAACCCATAGGAATCGTTAAGTATACTCGAAAATCTATATAGCTTGTACAATGCCATATCCCAGATATGGTCTTACATGTTATCATATATCGATGCCAATGTCCCAGACATGGTCTTACACGAAATCATATAACGATGCCAATGTCCCAGACATGGTCTTACACGTAACCACAATACAATGCCAATGTCCAGACATGGTCTTACATGTAATCACATCTCGGTAATCCTAATGTCATGACATTTTTATCCTATACTATTCCTAAGGTTCGTATAGGACTTTCGGATATCATAACTTCGTCGATTCTTACTCGTATTTGCTCAGTCAACATTCATAGAAATTAAATGACAAATAAACATTTATAAACCAATTTAAAGGTATTTATTTGCATATGAACATACCTCGTAGTCGAAATAGAGGGACTAGATCGACTATTCAATAATCTTTGATTTTCCCCGATCTAAATCCGATTTCTTTCTTTCTTCATCTATACACATTCAAGATTAACTCATTTATTCATCAAATCATTCAATTTAGTCCACAAACACATATTTAGGCATTTTTACACTTTAGCCCCTAAAGTTCCACATTTTTACAGTTTAGTCCCTATTTCACAAATACACCAAATTCACACAATTCAACAAGACCCATGCTTGGCCGAATTACCATAGTGTCTTTAGAAGCCTTATTTTTCATTTATTTTACATTTCATCCACCCAATTTACACTTCTCACAAATTAATCCCTAATAGGCGTTTTTACTCAAAATCACTTAACAAAACTTGTGTAACTATCAACAAATATTCATTCTTCATCATCAAACATTCAAAAGCCCAAGCATTCATCAATGGCATTTTACAAAATCATCAACTCTTTCAAAAATTAAAGCATGGGCTAGTTAGAACACGAAGCAACGATCATAAAAACGTCAAAATCATCAAAAATCGAGCTTGAAACATACCTTAATCAAGAACAACAAGAGCCGAACCCTAAAACGACATTTTCTTATTCTTTTTCCCTTGATGTTCGGTTATGGATGATGATAATGAAGCTAATTTTTCACTTTGTTTTATTAAATTAACCTTAATAACCAAATTACCATTTTAACCTTAATTAAAACTGTTTAAAACATTCATTTAATGATCATTTATGTCAATTTCCACTATCAATGGTCTAATATCAACATAAGGACCTTTGGTTTAATAAACCATAGCAATTAAACACATCTAACATATACTATGCCACTTTTACATTTTACGCGATTTAGTCCTTTTATCAAATTAAGCATTCAAACGCTAAAATTATTTCACGAAACTTTAACACATGTATAATCACATGATATAAACACCAAAAATAATATTAAAATAATTTTCTAACCTTATATTTGTGGTTCCGAAACCACTATTCCGATTTAGCTAAAACCAAGTTGTTACAGAACCACTCTAATCGACAACTACACAAAATACTAACCATCCATGAGAAAATGCGTCAAAAAATAAATCACCAACTGAAAATCAACTGTACTTACGAAAGATATCCACACAGAAACTTAACACTCTGATCACACACAATCATCATGTAAGAAAAGGAACATAAAATAGAGCAACAAAGAAATAAGGGTGTGTAAACAATGGTTTAATCAACGGAAGGATAGGGTAATGGTAAATGACCAAACAAGGTGATTAATGGAAAAAATAAATGAAAGGATAATCACAAAGGAGAAACAAAAAATAAAGAAAGTTTTAGTAACATAAAAGGAATTGAGAAAACCAAAAAAATAAAATGGAAAATAGAGGAAAAATGATGGAAACCGTAGATGAGGGAAGTGGGAAGAGAAGGGACAACAAACAGGGAGACTTTTGGGGAGAAGTTTTCTTAAAATTCAAACAAAATAAATCTGATAGCATCCCAACAAGTCAGATTACTTGCTATCCAATTAGGTTGATTAGAATTTGAATTAAACTCACATTCTACTACTTTGGGTGACACAACAAAGAGGAGAAAAAAAATTCCACTTTCCACACGCAAGATTCGAGCACGAAACATATGGGTAAGCTAAAGCCTTACCATTGAACCTGTAGGTTCAACAAAGCTAATTTCATATTTTACTATTATGTCTTTTGTATTTACGTCTTTTCTATTTTGCATGCATAGTGAAATTGTGACAAACAAATATTAGCTTATTGATTGTTTAAAGTTCAAACTGAAGATAAGTGGCATTGTAAAGAATGCTTACATTGCAAGAAAAGTAACTTACTTCAGTAGATAATCTAAATGAGTCTATAATCTCGTAAAAGAATCAAAGTGAGTATTTGATTTAAATATTGAGAAGGATTATTATGTCGTCTACAATGTCGATTGGGGAGATAACTAATCATGGCTATCGAAGCAGTTGACTCCACGAGTAGAGACATAGAAGTATTCATTGGTAGAATGATACATTGGACTAGACCCAAGATGAATGAATTCTGAATTTGTTTTTAAATTAATTCACTTGTGACATTCATGATGTGATTTACCTAAATCCTGAGTTCGTCATTGATCATACGTACGCAACTCATGTACTTTGATATAAGTAGAGGCTTATGCTCCAAAGATGATCAAGCCCGTAGCCAGTATGTTGGGTACATGAGTTGTGTATGGCATGGCTTTACTACCAACAATAGAACTCATAGCTCAATTAAAGAGTTAATAATATCCTCTTATTGGCCTTGTGTGGATTGATAAATATGCAATGTGGTCATGGGTTGCTTGTTCTTGAACGATTAATTTGTCACAGTCATTTGTTGACAGTGAGCAAATTAATCATTAAGAAGATACAATGGTGACAATAAGATAAAATAAGATTGTGTTAAGTGAATGGATTTAACTCAAAGTAATCAATGATATCATATGAGGGCAACACACACATGACGAGGTCATTGGATAAAGCAATTGGATGAATTGCTTTCGTAAATAGTATACAGTAAGGAGTTTTCAATCATGGTGCTTCTTGTGGACCAACTCTATGATTAAGTAATTTTGAATTATAGGAACGATGCTTCTAGGCATAATTGCAATCACTAGAGCCTAATTGTATATGTCTAATTGGTCCTTTCGCTAGCTCAACAAAAGCTCCATCGGACTACATTTGAATTAGAAGAAAATTCTACGACTTTGGGAATAATTTAATTGAGTCAATTTATTCGATGTGGAATTAAATTAGGTGGTTCTGAGAATTGTTCAACTAGAGAATTGATCAAAAGAATTTTATTGGAAAATTAATTTGGAAAATCTAAGTGATTTTTGGAAAAATTAATTTTGATCAAGTAAAATTAAATGAATCAAATCAATTAAAATAAATATAATATTTTTGAAAATTAATTTTCAAGTTAGACAATTGGCCTAATGGGAATTTGAACTTGAAAATTGGACCTGAGATCAAAAATTGGGTTCGGGAGCCCAAAACCCAGACTAAGACCCAAAAACTAGTCTAACCGGGTCTGGCATGTGAAACTGGGCTGACGATCCAACTGGTGGCTAGACCAGACTGGTCGAGTTGTCATTGACCCAGACCGGTCAGGTCGCCATTAACCCAGATCGAAATATCAATAGCCAAACTGGCTTTGAGTGCCATAAGTGTGTTGCACCTGTACTATCAGGCACGGCGGTGTCGGTGGCTGTGACGGTGGTATACTAGTGGCCAACGGCGGTTGGTCATCGATGGTTGAATAGTGGAAAAGTTACACTCCTATTGGAATTCTACCAGAGAATTTCATTTCAGGTTAATTATTCCAAAAAGTAATATTATTTTAATTGTTTAATATGGAATTAAATTTAATATTTATCTTAATGTTAAATTAAATTTAATGTTTATCTTGTAGATAAACATTCTTTATTTTAATAAGATTTAATATTCAATTTAATCTAATATGCTTGATAAATATATTAATGTAATATTAAAGTGATTAAGTTTAATCATAATTGAACTCTCTAAACTCTTCCTATAGAAAAAGAGCCTTGGATCATTATTTACACACACTTGAATTCAAGAGAAAGTTGTAAAGAGACAATTATCTAAAGATATTATTCCAGAAAATTTCTAGAGATATCTTTCTAATTTACAACTTGACCCAAAAGTGTAGAGAAATTGCAAAATTACTCCACTAGTAATTTTTGTGAAATTTTTTTTATTTGAAGCAAGCCCACACTCAGCAAACGTGAGCTTAAGGATAACAGAGAAGACTATTCGGTTGAAGCGCTCATCCTAGACGAATCGAAAAAGGTTCAATTTTGATTAAGTGTTTATTACTTTAGATGTCACAACTAAGATCTTATTTTGGAAAAAGAAATTAATACTCTAGTTTTTCCGTAAATTGGTTTTCCACTTCATTTTCAAAACCCATTTTTTCCAACATTCTTGAGCACAAACACTCATAATAAAAGATAAGTTAGAGATTGAAAACAAAATAGTAAAAATTCAAGGGAAATGAATCGAACACAGAACCTCAAGCATACATTCAAACACTTATCCGATAAGCCAGAACAATTTACTTCACAAGATTTAATAATTTCAAAATAAAAAATTTTAGGGTGTGACAACTCTCCCCTTTTTAAAGAAATTTCCTCCTCGAAATTACCTGACTCAAACAGATGTGGAGTTATTGTCGAATTGAGTCTTCTGATTCCCAAGTGGCTTCCTTAGTAGCATGATTCCACCGTGGAATGTTAACAAAAGGGACACTATTCTTTTTCAAGACTTTTACCTCTTGAACCAGACTCTGTACTGGCTCCTCCTCAAAAGTCAAATTTGGCCTCAACAAAATTTCCTCAACCGACACAATGTGAGATGGATCAGACAGATATCGTCTTAACATAGAGACATGAAAAACATCATGGATGCAGGTCCAAGTTTGGAAATAACTCCAACTGATACACAACTGGCCCTACTCGCCTTAAAAATCAATAAGACCCAATGAACCTAAGGCTCAACTTACCCTTACGTCCAAACCTCTAAACCTTCTTCCACGGAGATACCTTTAGAAAAACATGATCCCCTATATTAGACTCAATATCTTTCCTCTTAAGATCTGCATAGGATTTTGTCTATCGGATGCCACCTTTAATCGATCCCGAATTAGTTTAACCTTATCCTCAGTCTTAATAACAAAATCCAAATCCATAATCTTCGTCTTCACCAACTCAGTCCAACACTGCGGATTGCGACACTTACAACCATATAGAGCCTCGTAAGGTGCCATCTGAATATTGGCCTATAAGCTACTACTATAAGCAATCTCAGCTAGAGGCAGAAATTCTTCCCAACTACCACGAAACTATATAACACAACCCCGAAACATATCCTCTAGAACCTGAATTACCCTTTTAGACTGCCCATCAGTCGGTGAATGGAAAGCTGTACTGAAGTCTAATCGAGTACCTAGAGCCTCATGCAGTTTCTTCCAAAATTGATATGTGAAAAAAAGGGTATTGATCTGAGATAATCGATAAAGGAACCTCATAACGTCTAACTATCTCGGAGATATACAACTTTGCTAAATTTTGTAGAGAGTAACCAATCCAAACCAAAAGAAAATGAGTAGTCTTGGTGAACCAATCCTTAATGACCTAAACATAATCATTCTTAGAGGGTGTTAAGGGAAATCCACTAACAAAATTCATGGTTACTCATTCCCATTTTCACTACGGAATCTTAACGGGTTGTAACAAACTAGAAGGAAGTTGATGCTCAGTCTTAACCTACTGGCACGTCAGACATCGAGATACAAAATGAATGACCTCTCTCTTCAAACTAGGCTACCAATACAACTACCAGAGATCACAATACATCTTGTTTCTACCAAGATGCATATAATAAGGGCTACTATGCAGTTCTCGTAGAATAGATTGTCTTAAATATCCATCATTCAGCATACAAACCTGACCTCGGAAGCATAGAACTCCCTTACTATTAAACCCAAAATATGAAGTTTTACCTTCTTTGACTAGCTGAACTTGACTAACTAGAGACTCATCGAGAAGCTACTTATCACGAATCTCATCAATCTATGTTGACTTAACTTTCAACTCAGCAGTAAGCCATCATCCTCATACAAACTCAACCGAGCAAACTTCGCTCTCAACTCAAATATTGACCTTCGACTAAGAACATCGACCACCATAATGGCCTTACCAGGGTAATACTCTATACTGCAGTCGTAATCCTTAAGTAACCCAATCCATCTACGTTGCTTAAGATTCAACTTCTACTAAGTGAAGAGATACTTAAGGCTCTTGTGATCTGTGTAAATAATGCACTTCTCACCATACAGATAATGCCTTCAGATTTTTACAATTAAGACAACTGTAGCTGACTCGAGATCATGCGTCGAATAGTTACCCTCTTACAACTTGAGTTGTCTATATGAGATACATGGCTATAGCCTTCCCATATTCAGATTGTATTAGAATGGGTGTCTGAGTCAATATTGACTTAAGCTTTTCAAAGCTTAACCATTGATCATCTGTCCACTTAAAAGGAGCATTCATACGTAACAGTTTAGCCAAAGGAGTTGCGATCAATGAAAATCCCTCCAAAAATCTGTGATAATACCTCGCCAAATTAAGCAAACTCTGAAATACTCTTAGCAAAATCACATGTTCAAGAAACATAACTTCTTTCAACTAGAACACACACTTGTTTAGCTTAGCATAGAGGTTCTTCTTTCAGAGAATCTGCAAAACCACTCTAAGGTGCTCATTATGCTCAGCTTTAGATTTAGAGTGTACCAGAATATTATCAATAACCGTTACGATGAATTGATCTAGAAATGGTTGAAATACCCTATTCATGAGATCCATGAATATGGCTAGAGCTTTACTCAACTCGAAAGACATAATTATGAACTCGTAATGACCATAGTGAGTCTTAAAGGTAGTTTTATGCACATCAGATTCCTTCACCTACAATTGATACTACCCAGATCTTAGATCAATCTTAAAAAATATAGATGCCCATTGGAATTGATCAAACTAGTCATCGATCCATGACAGTGGGTACTTATTCTTTACCATTAACTTGTTCAATTGTTGGTAATCTACACACATTCTCATAGTACCATTCTTCTTATTGACAAAGAGTACCAGTGCTCCCTAAGAAAAAATAATGGGTCTAATGAACCCTCTATCAAGAAGTTTTTGAAGTTGCACTTTCAATTTCTTCAGCTCTTTTGGTGCCATACGATAGGGAGAAATAGACACCGGATCTGTCCCTGGAAAAACGTCAATCCCAAATTTGACCTCTTACTCTGGTTGTAACCCTGACAATTCTTTCGGAAAGACATTCAAAAAATCCTTAATTGTTTGGATTTCCTCTACAATAGAACCCACACCCTTTCCTAATCAACTTTTAAGCTACATATAGGAGATCACATTAAAGAGGTAATCTTGATGCTTACCTACCATAACAATTTCCTCACTATCCTCAGTCTTTAGAGTTACCCTCTTCGAGACACAATCCAGACTAACTTGATGCTCCACAAGCTAGTCCATGCCCAAAATCCGATCAAACTCCCCAAACGATAACTCTATCAAATAAGTCAGAAACACAAACCAATGAATCTCAAGCGGACATCTCCTATATACCTTCTTGACTCGCACTGACTGCCCCAACAGACTAACCATAGAAACTTCACTAACAGTGTAACAACCCGTTTTCAGTGAAATCATAACAGTGGTTTTGGGACCACAAATCCAAAGTTGAAAAATTATTTTTTTATTATTTTATGGTCTACAGCATGGTAGCATTACCGCATAGAAATTTTGTTAAGAAATTTTACCGTTTACATGCTCAATTTGATAAAAAAAACTAAATCGCATAAAGTGCAAAAGTTGAGTTCTAATAGCTAAAGGTGTTAAATAGCTATAGAACTTAAAAGTGGAGGTCCTTATATAGTAAATAGCCCATTAATGAGTTAGTGGAAGATATTTATTTTACATTATTGAAATTTTGTTGAAATTAAAAGGTTAAGTAAGTAAATTAGTTAATAATGATATAACAACTAAAACAAATTAAAAGTTATCATCTTTAATTTGTTTATCCAACCGAAAATTTAAAAAGAAGAAGCCATTTTTGGAGAACTAGGTTCAACCAAGCTTTCATTGTCCAATTAGGTATGATTTTTGTCCCATTTTTAATTATTTCTATGTTTTCAGGATGTTGTATCTTAATCTAGCTAGCCCAGGACTAATTTGCAAAATTGTTAAATTATTAGGGTTTTTTTCCATTGATGAGCATGCTTGATTTTGATATTTGATGATAGAAAATGAATTGTTGCTGTTGGATAAATAACTTTTGTTAAGGAATTTTTAGTGAAATTGTCAAATAGGGATTAAATTAAAAATATGATAAATTCATGGTTAAATTTGTAAATTTGTGAAATATGTGGGCTGCTATAAACATGTATATAGTTTGGCTAGGATTGGGTAGGGGTAAAATTGAATGAATTTCATTTTACGAACCTATGAACTAAATTACAAAGAATTAAAAGTATACGGGCAAAATAGTAATTTTTCTAAAATTACATGTTGGACTAAATTGAATTTGGAATTAATTGAATTGGGATAAATTTATCCATATAGATCCTGTCAAAACTCGTACGTAGTTAGATCGAGGCAAAGAGAAAATCTCGAATTAGTTGCCTCCGTATCTACGTACACTCGTCGAGATAAGTTCGTGTAATTAAATTGTGCATATATATGTTTTATTTGAATTATATGTACGTGAATTGTGTAATTGCCATGTATGAGTATCGATAGCATATCCGAAAACGTACGATGACTACCGAGCCCCATTTGAACCTTAGGAATTCATAAGATACAAATTACATGTTATTAGTGTTACCGATTTTAGCTCATATTAGCTTACCAATACTCAACTCGTATGAGCTTATTGTTATTCAGCTCGAAGGAGCTTACCGATGATAGCTGGTAAGAGCATACCTATTCTGAGCTCGTATGAGCATACATGTACGAGAATTGACGGATTACAGTTCAATACACCTCGTGTGTGCTACTCGCATATCCAATAATATTCTAAATTATTCAACAGACACAGTTCTGTTATGAGATTATGAGTTCGAGACGAACTATTATAGGGATTTTCATGAAGTACATGGAAATGATGTTACATGATATATTGATACGTGAAATGTATGATACATGTATATGAAATTGGAATAATGGTTGAATTCATCCATGTGTATTGGATATTATATGTGCTTTACATGGCTAACATGTTGGTGAATATGTGTTTAGACTTTTGGCCAGATTGAGTTGGGATATGCTATGTTAACTTACCTAAATTATGATTACATGGTAAGTTAAATTCTATGTTATACGAACTTACTAAGCTTAAATGTTTAGTATGTGTTATTTTCCGTGTTTTATAGTGATTCAGAAGCTCGTTCGGGTTGGAAGCTTGTCGCAGCTGTATCACACTGTCCATCGGCTCATTCGGTACTTTTGGTTGGTTATTTTTAGTTATAATGGCATGTATAGGTTATTTTGGCTAATGTTAGCCTATATGTGTTTTGTTGAGATTGGCCACTTATTTGGCTTGTGTTTTGGTACATTTTGGTTTGTGCATAATTGCCTTATACAGTTGATGTGTAGCTTGATTTATGGTTGAATGATGAAAGGTAAACTGATAGTTGAATATGCTTATGATATATGTTTTATAATTTGGTGTGAGTTGGTGCTTTGTTATAGAAAGCATATATGTATATTGATGCTAGTTTAGAATGGCTTATTTAGTACCGTTTAAGAAGTTTGGCATGTTTTGATAAGTAGGCTAAGTGGCATGAAATGATGCAAAATGGCTTGGTAAATTATTGGCTTATTTGGTTTAATGATGTACATGATTATACATATTTGCACATTGTCATTTGAGGTGCCTAAGGGCATATTGGTTGTATGTGAATATACTACATGTTTAAGGCTTGATTTTGCTTGTTTTGGATGCCAAATTAGGTGAGAAATGTGGCTTGTAAAATGGCCTATTTTCGTCCACATGAGCAGAGACACAGGCATGTGTCTCAGCCATGTGTGACACACAGCCAAGTAACGCGACCGTGTGTCCTCTGTACGTTTTCAAGAGTTGCAAGTCAGGCTATTACATGGCCTAGCACACGGCCTGGCACACGGGCATGTGAGGTTACTTCGAAGGGTACACGACCTAGTACATGGGCGTGTGGCTTGGTTGTGTGGCCCAACTCAGTTAGTTACACGGGTACGGACACGGGCTGGGACATGGCCGTGTCTCCCTATTTCGAATGCCCACACAGCCGTGTGACCCCTGCAACTTTGAAAATTTCAATATTTTTTGGAAAATTCTATGAGTTTCTGATTTAGTTCCGACTTGTTTCTAACGTGTATTTAGGGCCTAGAGGGCTTGTATAAGGGATAGTATGTATGATTTTGTTTGATTTTGATATGAATATTGATATGATATGAAATATTTGGAATTTTTTTGTTTGATCTGTAAATTCTGGTAATACTTCTTAATCCTCTTCCAGCGACGGATACGGGTTAGAGGTTTTACAAATAGTGTCCTCAACAGAAATTCCCAAATTACCAGACAAACTACTAGAAATGTATCAATGCATGGAACTAATATCAATTAAAGTAAAGAACAGGCAGGAATGAATAGTAAATGTACCGACCATCACATCGATCATGTCTCTGTCCTCGCGATGCCTCGCCACGTATACCAATACAAGTTGCCTAGCCTCAATCTGATTAGCACCTTGACCCGATGTCCCTATCCACGACCCATACCATTACCACCCCTAAACTGGCGATGACCCTTCAAAGGCTGCTAAACTCTTCTCTGAGGCTGAACCCGACCTTGAACTGGAGCTTGCATCAACTAACCCCGACGTGGAAAATCCTTAATCTGGTGTTCTATAGACCTACACTGTAGACATACCTCTATCCTTCTCCAATACTCGCCTGAATGGTGCCTACCATAATCAAAACAAACCTGAGCCCTACCAATATTTACTGTTGCCTCAACTTGCTGAGGCCAGTCTACTCTGGCCCACTTCTTAGGCCGCGGAATCCTCTATTATTCTTATTTTTATCCTACTCCTTCCTCTTACACTCCACGCGCATAATCTCCTCTACTAGCTTGGTCTTTTCAACTAAGGTTTCAAAGATCCACTCCTGTTGTGGATCTACCAGAACCTTCAGATCATAATGGAGCCCATCCTCAAATCGAACACTCTTAGCATACTCGGTCTTAAACACCCTAAACCTGGCTGAGAAGTTTTGACCCGGATTTGGTGAGCTACATTAGCCATCGAAATGACTCCTCGTTAACTCCCAACCTAACCTCCAACACACCCCTTGAGTCTTAGCAAAAGTTTCGCTAACTCAAAATACAACACAGAAAATAGTAAGCAAACATGCGAGCTACACAAACATCATAAGCAGGTTTGCATGACTAATAACAATATACTTAAAAGTTCACAACACAATTTAGACTTTCATCAAATGTCATCATAGTTCACATTACAAAAAACATGAGTTTGTAGCTTAGTATAACACATAGGCTCGCATACATAAAAGACTTCACATGAAAACACATAGTGTAAAATTTCATGCAAATATACGGGTTCGCACATTTATGGGTTCGCTGAGTTAGGGGCATACATGTAAATATGAATATTATTATTGGGTTTTACATGTAATTTTGGCACGCAACGTATGGAGTTTGCAGACACTTAGGCATAAATATGTCTCACATAAAAATAAAACATAACACTTTCATGCATGGATAACATCAATATTAGTCATGAAATAATTAGTTACCTTAAGACATGGTTCATAATGAAATAAACTGGAAATCTAATAGAATAAAATATCCATTCTTGAATTAATAATCTTAGAATCACAGGATCATAAATAAATCTAAAACCCACATCAATATTCCAATCACCTTTAACCTATGTTCATTGATATTTACTCAGGAATCTCCTTGCCCAATCATTGACCTCACCTACACTATCCACGGCTTACTTACCTGAGAAGGTGTAAGAAAGGGGTGGGTGAGTTCATTGAGAAATCAGTGAATAATCATAAATCATTCGGTTATGCTTAAAATAGTGTTTGAAAACTCATTAGCCTTTCCTTCAAACATTCTTGGCAGGGCTTGTCTTAAATCATGAGACTTATTTTGTTTATTAAAAATCGTTAAAACTGAGTCTGGGCTTACCCTAAAGTCATGAAGCCAACCGTTAAAAATAGTCTTTGAACAAGGTCTTCTTTAGCTCACAAGATCAATTCACACTTACGAGCAGAGTTTGCCTTAGATCGCAAGCCTAGCTCATCACTTTGTCTCATTAGATATAATCCAATCGAGCTCATAGAGGAGCACGCATTTTGAGACATATCACATTAGCTCACATAGAGTTGGGCTCACTGAGGAGCACAATCACTTAAGCTCACTTGGGGAGCTTCACTGACATATAACTTGTGACTTAAGCTCATGTAGGGAGCTTCGCTGACATACAACTTGTCCCTTAAGCTCACGTAAGGAGCTTCATTGATACATAGCTTATCACTAAGGTCACTAAGGAAGCTTCGCTGATACACAACTTATAAAACCTTTTCTGAAAACATTCTTTTAAAACCTTAGCTTGCATAGGAGCTCGTACAAAACTGCGCTTTAAAAATCATATTTTCTAATCATATTTGAAAATAGAGGTTCGTAGCTTTAAACATATATTTTCAGAAAACATACCTTTGAAATTTGTTTTGAAAAAAAAAACATAATTATTAAAGAAAAATATCAGTATAAACTGAACAATATGGAGGTTAACATAATCCAAATAATTCCAGACTACACACTGGAAAATGGAGAAACATAAGCAAATTTTGCTTTGCCTTAATGCTTGCCAGTAGACGGTCTGACTGGTTTGCAATAAACAACATACACATATATTCTTTAAGTAGAACAAGACATACATAATTCATGGAATGCGAACCTGGACAATCACACCTAACAAGACAGAGGCTTACCCTTATAGCTACGAACAGAACTTAGAACAAAGACTTTGACAACAGAATATTCAGTGAAGAATTCAAAAAATTAAGGGTTGTATTTATAGACCTAAGAGTCCTGATAATCTTTGGATACCCTACTTGGTTTAGGAAAGTTATTACTTGCACGTAAAGTGTCTCCTAGATACACTAAATCTTTATTTCCTAATTCGAGTATGACTGTATCTTTGACTGGCGAACCCCTGTTCACAACTTAACTGGTGAGATCCAACTCGCCATCACATTAGCGAACCTACCTCGTAGAGAAACAAACAACCCAACTTGGTAATGGATCTAGAGAACCCCTTACCGTATCTTCAGGCATATAGTACTACTGGTAAACCCCCCAACTCACCTAAACCTTGGCGAACACCAAGTTCATGTGAACACTGATGAACCCTTCACTTATGATACCAGAACTCTTAGGCCCATCTATTGGATGTTACACGGTCACAACCATACTCTGAGCGTACCTGCTCAGCCTAAAAAAAACAGCTTCAGACTCGGCCAAAGACATCTTACCTTGCTTAATCCCGATGAACTCCAAGCTATAGGCCTTAATATACCTTGCCTTCACATATTTATTTTGGAAGGCACTCTAAAGGAACTTCTAGGTCACACACTCAGCTTATGTGCCTCGTACCACAGACTGCCACCACTGATATGCTTCATCACGAAGCAAAGATACTACACCCTTCAACTTCTACTCCGGGGTGCAGTCTAGATCATCCATGATTCTTTTGGTGGCCTTCATCCCATTCTCTACCACTATTAGGCTAATCTCATTGCCACCTAGAATAACTCAGCACCATTAGATCAAAGTCGCTCAACTACTGACCTTCGGCCCAAAGATCCAATTTGGGCCCCAATGACCCTTTGTAGAACTCTAAGCATACCTTGGAACACTGTATTATCCCCCATGACCTAATTACCAGCCTCAGTTGGAGGCACTTTAACCATCTTGTTTCCAGATTGGGCATATTTTCCAAAAAAGAAAACTTAACTCCAGGCCCTAAATGACGCCACTGCGCCCTCGCATACCACGACCACGTGTACCGCGAGTACTCATTATCTTTATCTACAATTTTAGAAATTCAACAAATTAGCTTTGGTTTATTAAAAAATCCTAAGTGTAAAGTTTAACAGAATTATTTCATTCTTTAGCCAAAATAGAGTAATCTTAATTCTATAGTTTACCAGATTGTCTAATATAGCTAAAATACAATAAGCTAAAATAAAAATAACTTATTTGTATTGGCGTCGGAGTCTTGGATTCTCTTTTTATAAACTCAAACATCTAAAATAAGAAAAAATTGAATTTTATTTTATTTTATTATTATTTTAAACAACTCTCATGACATTTGGACACAAAAACACAGCTCGAATTTTAAACCTGCACTCTTATACCACTAAATGGAACACCCCACACCCGGCCTAGACGTTATGTCCGGATCTTAAGGAATTACATTTACTCATTTTAAAACTCCAAATTTTAAAATAGATAAGTATGTTTCGAAAATATTAATTTTGGCTAACCTCTTACAAGTTTTTAGAAAATACATGTAGAACTTATTTATTTTACAAAAAAAAAATTATTTGTTACTTAGTTTGTAGTGGAAATTTCAGAGTAGTTAGTGTGAATATCTTGATTCCAATAAGTCCAAAACATTTGTACAGTCTAAAAAGTCCAATATTAAGTTTAAAATTATAAACCGTCTTTTTATTTAGCTAAAATTCAATCCGAGCTCCTGCAAGCCACCCAATCTTAAGTTCATTGATTACCTGAGAAAATAAACTGTTAGGTGAGCTAAAAAAGCTTAGTGTGCAACTCATCCCACATACAAAAATGCATAATAGATAATCGTATAGAAATCAATAACCGAATAGACATATTGGCAAGGCATATCATGCGATGCAACACATCAATCAGATCATATATAGATGACTTGGCATATCATGGGATTCAATATACTAAATAGATCAGATACAAATCCTACTCTCATCCACTACACACCATCTTTGTCTCACCCAACACACCAAATAGGGTATTTAATATTCATCCAAAACCACAAACAAAATTAGTGATCATATGTCACCGTACAGCAGTATGTAGTCAAAATGCTAGATATAATGCAGTAAATTGCTACAATCAAATATATGTAGTGTTTAACTGCCAGATACAGAAAGTAGCAGTGTTACCGCCAGAAATTGCAGAACATAGTTTGCCAGAACTACCTCCGTCACATATCATATCCCACCCTAATGCATATGCAAAGACATCATACATACTCAGATGCACACCAACTAAACATGCTCTTATATACTTAAAAAATTAGAATTATGCTAATAATGTATACAATTTCACATTTCAGAATCATGCACAACATCAAAACTAGAAATATTATATAGAGACATGCTTACTCATATACTTATACAACTATTATATAGTTTCTTATATACAAAATGTTTGCATTTAATCATCGCAGGACCTAATGATTTTAACCGATATTATAAATGGCCACTTAGTCATTACAGAGTTTTACGAAACACACATTCGAATCACTTAACCTACGAAATGGGCCTTCACACCCGTGTGGCCCATATGCACTAAATGTCCAACTCGTGTGGCCTACACAACCTAACACATGGCCGTGTGCCTCACACGATCTGGCATACGGCTAGACACACGACCGTGTGATATCGATTAAAAATTTTAGTTTCACACAGTTTCACAGTTTAATCTAGTTCGAGTCACACACTAAATGATTTTTAGAACATCAACACTATAGTACACTTATAGACCCTATGAACGACATCCAGAAGAAATCGATTAGTAACAATGCACCAAAACTAAATCACTTGTTTGGCTTAAAAAATAGGGCATTTGGACCTTGCCGAAATCAGTCCATAACTCGATATTCAAACACTTACCGCAAGAAAAACCAATTTAAAGGCCCTCAACTTGCCGGAGGAGGGTGCGCCTCATGACCTTCTTCTATAAAAAAAACATAGACATAATCAGACCACTCCAATCGGCAACTACACAGAATATTATCTACAAGAAAAAGTGTGAAACAAAAATCACCAACTAAAAATCAATCATACTTACGAGAGATTTCCACACAAAAAACTTAACACTCCAATCATGCACGATCAACACGTAAGAAAAGGAACATAAAATAGAGCAATAGAGAAATAAGGGTGCATAATCACAATGGTTTAATCAACGGAAGGACATGGTGACAATAAAGGACCAAACAAGGTAATTAATGGAAAAAATAAATGAAGGGATAATCGCAAAAGAGAAACAACAGAGAAATAAATTTTTTGTAACATAAAAAGAATTGATAATAAGCAAAAAGAAAGAAAATAGAAAACAGTCGAAAATGAAACCGTAGATGAGGGTAGTGGGAAGAGAGGGGACAGTAAATAGGGAGACTTTTGAGGAGAAATTTTCTCAAAATTCAAACAATATAAATCTGATAGTAGTCTAACAAATCGAGTTAGTTGCTATCGTATCAGGCTGATTAGAATTTGAATTAAACCCACCTTTTACTGCTTTGGACGACACAACAAAGAGGAGAACAAAACATTTCTACTTTACACACACAAGATTCGAACATAGTACCTATGGGTAAGGGAAAGCCTGACCACTAAACCAGCAAGCTCATTCTTAACATTGCACACTCATAATAAAAGATAAGGCAAATGTTCTAAGTAAAAGGTTGGAATAAAAATAGTAAAAATTCAAGGGAAATGAGTCGAACACAAAACCTTAACCACACATCCAGGCACTTATCCATTGAACCAAAAAAAATTATTTGACATGATTTAGCTATTTTAGTATAAAAAAATTTGAGGTGTTACAGATAGGAACCATGTTGGTGTTGCAAGGGTTCAGAGGGGATTAAAAGATGGCAAATGGGTTATGTGATGCGTTTACTAAAGTTTCTGTTTACTTTTTAGAGTTTCCATTGTCAGAGTTTTGTTATAGGTCGAGAGTTTGTGTTTGGCTTGAACCTCTATATTGTATTGAAATTATTGAACTCCTTTGAGATTCACTAAGGATTGCAAAAGTGATATGTGAAAATAAAAGTGTTATAGTGATATATCTGTTTCAGTAATACACGTGAACTAAGTGTTAAAAGAAATATATGAATTAAGTGTTTATGTTATGTTTGTGATTTGAAAAAAAGATTTTGGCATGTGAATGTGAAAGTTGATTAGTGCCTATTTGTGTTAAAGTAAAAAAAAAAAAAGCTAAAAGTTATAAAGTTAATTTAAATGATTCTATATTTTGGAAAATGAATTAAAAGTTGAAGTATATTGGTGAAAGAAATTGTGTGAATAAATATTATTTAAATTTATTTAAATTGTATGTATATAAATGGTAAGATTGAATTCAGTTGAGTAATTACTAAGCCATTCACATAACTTAACATGTGTATTTTAAACGCGTAGGTAAAAAAAGGTAGATAGAAGATACAATGAATACTTCATCAATAGGATCACATCGACTCTCAAAGTTTCAAGACTCTTTTGGCATGTGATTTTGGACTTAGAAATGGAATGTGCATTAGGTGTTTTGTGTTATGTTTAAATTGTACTTACAAGACATTTTTGTAAATTATATGGTGTTTAATAATGAAAAAGAAAATATGATATCTTGAATGTCGACCAAATACATTTTGATGGTTAAATATGTTGGTAAATGATTGGAAATGATTTGAGAAGTCTAAATTGAGCTTTAAAAGAATAAAATTAAGCGTAAAAAATTGGTATTAAGTGACTTAGTACCAAATGTGACATTTGTTGCTTGGATTATCGGTTTAACCCAAGTACTGGGTGTTCTATCAGATTAGTATCATTGTTGCTTTATTGCTCTTGATATCCAAACATTTGATGTCATTGTGTTTACCATATCCTAGTATTATTTTTAAAACAATCGAAATCTAGAAAATGAGAAAAATAATTGTAAGAATATGTATCTAGAAAAAGGAAAATTATAAATAGAAATATAAATTGCATAGAAATATATTTATCTTTGGAATGCATTTTTTTTTTACTTAGGAATCATGCCTTAATAACAATTCATGATATCAATTGGTATTTTTTTAAGGCATGTGTTTAAATGGCACTTTTACACAAAAATATGGATTTTTTTTTTTTTACAAATTATAGCATTTAGAATAACAAGGCTGGAACTTAAGTCTGACAAACCGATTGGCCTTAGGTTATTTCTTAGCTTCAAATTTGCCTAAGCCAACCTAACTCTCGGAAGATAAGAATTCTCACAGAAATTCTCGAAGACACCAAAATATAGTGATAGAAAACTCAAAAGACAAATGAGCTCTAAAGAATTGAAAAGCCATAAGAAAGTAATGCACGTCAAGTGTTTGAGTAAGTGCTCACATTAGTATTATATTACTATCAATGGGATACAATAGGATGAAGTCTTTGACATACTCTCAAATAGTGTCTTGTTGCGTAAGCTATTGCAACTTAGCCCCAGCTTTCTCTCTAACATACTGTGGATAAAACTACTTTTTGAACTCCTTTTGGAACTCTCCCAAGTCCTAATTAAGGTGTCACATCCCAAAACCCAGATTAGTAGAAATTGGGTTAGTGAATCGAAAAAGAGGTCACACCCGGTTGTAGTTGAATGTTGAGTAATTGCGTCAAGTGAATTGATCTGGTTCAGTCGCTAAGTGTTATGCTTGTGTGTGAGAGGTTCTATATTCAAATCCCCCTCTTTTAAATTTTTGCTATTTTTTTCCTTTTCTTTATCTCTAAAAATTAGACTTAAATTTAATTCTTGCTCAAGTGTGAACAAGAATGAGCTTGGTAGTTCAGTGGTAAGGTGTTAGCTTACCATGTGGTCCTGTGTTTGAATCCCTACGTATACAAAGTGGAAATATTTTTATTCCAACGTATTGTATAGGCCATGTGAATGAGTTTGGGTCAAACTTAAACTCTTCTCAGAAAAGCTAGTTAGTTGGATGTTATTGATTTTTTTAAAAAAATTAATTAATTAAAAAGATTTCCCCAAAATTCCCCCACTATTCTCTCACGTCTCTCACTCCCACGCTCCTCTTTTGGTTTTATTTCACATTACTTTTTTCTTTTCTTTTCTTTTTTTTCTAGAATTTTCTTATTTATTCTTTTTTTCCTATCATTTTATTTATCTGTCTGCCATAGTTTTTCTTGTCTCCGATCTTATAGGCTTTGAAGTTCTCTGCTGTAATATTAATTTGGATGCGAATCACGTAAGGCACAGATTCCTTCTTCGGCGTTGGGCAAGCTTTAAGATTGGTTACTTTGATTGAGATTTTGGAATTGCGAGTGTTGAATTGGCATAAAAAAATCCAGGTGTGTGATTCAAACTCATAATAACAACGAATGGTAGAAAGCCCAAAAACACAATGTCATCATTATATGGCTGTGTGCCAGGCCGTGTGTCGGATCATGTGTATCACTCAATCTAGGTTAATTGGGTCATGTGGGCTACACAAGCTTATTAGGTCATGTAGGCCACACGGGCAGTGCTAGTTAGGTTGTGTAGGCCACACGGTTTGTGCCTATTGGGTGTGTAGGCCCTTTTTTTGAAAAATTTCACCCAGGGCCGTGTATTTATCAACTCCATAGGGTCCATCTTGTATAAATAGGACTTGAAAACATGATATTTGATAGTGTGACACCGTAAGTTATGCGGAAAAGGTATGTGAAATATGTATGCACAATCTGAGTACTGTTAATTTTGATGGCATGTTTCTGTTTTCCTTAGCTTGTCTAGAGCATATGATGTCTGGTTATGTTTATTTGTATATCTTTGAATCTGCTATATGATCATGCATGTGACTTCATGTGTAACACCCTATACTCAGTTCGGTCATCGTCCCAACCTATAAGGTATTACATCTATAAAACTTTAACATTATTTATATTTTAAATCACAGATAACCAAAATAATTCATTAGTAATTGTTACCATTCTTTTCAAACAATTTGAGACCTAAATCGAGCTTACAGAACATTTAAAAGAAACCGGGATCAAAGCTGGACTAAATTGAAACTTCTATGAAATTTTAAGTGAAAAGTGAAAACAGGAGTCACACGGCCATGTGGCCAGGCCGTATGAAAAAGGTCAACCCATGTGCCCTCAAACATGGCCAAGTAGCTACCCCGCATGCCTGTGCGGTTACTCCACACACCCACGTGCTCAAACTGTGTAACTAACTATGCTCGTGTGAAGTAGGGTCACACGGCCATGTCATCAGGCTATGTAACTCACTGTGCCCGTGTATCTCAGGGTTACACGGTCTTGTCCCTAGGCTGTGTAACTCACTGTCCCCTTGTGAACCAACTGCAATGGAAAACAATGAGACACATGACCCTGTATGACACACGACCATGTATGACACACGACCGAGTGAGTAAGCCCTGTGTGACACATAGCCGTGTGACATCCCTTGTCCTAGGCCGTGTGTGCTTAAAAATGGTTTAGAAATCAAGTTAACTTTTACATATTACATAGGTAACAAACCCAAATTAAAACCAAACATTTATAAGCCCTCAAATGCATTCAAACAAGTTTAAAACATGGAAAAATGTACAACCTAAGTGCCAAACCAGTACGCCCTCATTAACACCCCAAGTCAAAAATTAAACCAAAACCATCTTTCATAGCTCACAAAGTTCATTCATTACATCCATTCAAGCATAATGAACAATCCTTAATATCATTTCAACATTACCATTTCCACACATTACGAAAGGGGTCAAATTTACAATACATATATCAACTTTACACATGAAGGCATTTACAACCAAAATACTAAAACATTTCCAACCTTAAAAAGACAACACCCTATATACATGCCATTTATAACTGAGACAAAACTAACGAATAACTATCGGTTAAGGTATCAGATAGTGTGATCTTCAATTACTTCTAATCAACAACAAAATTTCGACAACTAGACCATGGTAGTAACGATACGCGATGACGATTACTTGATAACTTTTTTCCCTCTGTTTATCAATAGACTGGTCAGTTTCTTGATCATGCAGTTGAATAACCCTCACTAAAACTTCAAGCTTCTCCTTTCATGGAGTTTTCTATTGAAATAAGGTAAAAGAAAGAAGATGATAGCATTTTGATTCTTTGTATATGCATTTATTTGATTAATTACCAATTTACCTTACTTAATTAACTTAAATTTCATCATAACCTTGTCCATAATTGTCCACTAACTATACATATGGTATATTTACCTTCTATGTCCACTAATTTACATTTCCATAGCCATTTAATCTATTTAACTAATAGAAACTCACTTTTGTAACCTTTACAATTTATTCCTTTTTTATTAATTAACTAACGAAACATTAAAATTTCTTAACCAAATTTTAATACGACCCTAATATAAACCAATAAATATTAAATAAATAATAAAATAATGAATCATTCATCAAAATCGTGATATCAAAATCATAGTTTCCGACACCACTAAAAATATTTTGTTGCATCATGGCAAAGTTGATTTGTTTTTGTTGAACTTTCTAACACATCTATCTTGCAAAGTATGGAATTCCATGCCCTCTGATTTTTTTATTGTACAACTGCATGTCTTACATGCTTTTCATTCAGATTTTGTATAAGCGTTCTATGTCACATTGCATGGGGTTAGAATAATATGGTATGGAGGTAATCTTCATTATCTGGTGGTTTAACCATATTTCTGTTCTGGAAGCTTGACTGCAATTATAGTGGCTCAGCCATATATATCTGTTCTGGCAACTTGGCTGTAATATAGTGGCTTGACCACATATATCTAATCTAGCAGTCTTAATTGTAACTCTGGTGGCATTGTCCACAATTATCTGTTGGTGTGTTTTTCAATGGATGAGTTCTGAGACCTCTAATTTAGTGTGTAGTGAAGTTGGGTAGGAAATTTTCTAAAAAATCAACAATTTATTTTCTAAAAATATTACATTGGCATAATCACGCATGCACAAATTTTGTAATTCGAGTTTGGTAAAAATCTCTGGGACATTTTGATATGTTTACTGGGCTTTTTGTGATTTTGTTTGAGAAAAGTTACACACAGAGCTTGTTAGCTCACTCTTTTGTATTTGAACTTTCAAATAATCAGCAAATTTAGGATCAGACATCATATGGGAGCTCAGATTATTTTCTTGGTTAATTAAATAAGATTATGTATGTTTTTAATTATTTTAGACTGTAAATTTATTTTTGGTTTTTTTTATCGTCGAATTTTGGTATTTTTAACGTTAAACAGCAAAATTGTATGATTTATCAAACTAAAATTCAGTTTTCAGAATTAAAACTCTGAAAATTTTTGCTGCAAAATTCAGTGTTAAATTAAATGCTTTTCTAAAAAATAAATAAGTTTTGCACATATATTTTTTCGAATAACATATAAGAGTATTCAAAAATAATATTTTGGAATCACATGATTTCTGAAACTAGATTCAAATTATGGGTTTTCTTTTGTTTTAAAAAAAACTAATGTAATTCCTTCAAATTCAGGCATAACGTATTGGCCAGGTTATGAGGTGTTACATTTAGTGGCATCAGAGTCAGGTTTCAAAACTCGAGCTGTGATTGTTGGGTTTGGAATTTGGAATTCTAATAAAATTCTTATATATAAAATGTGAATCCGAGTCTTTAACGTCGATCCAAGTAAGAAACTCTTTACTTTAGTTACTTTAGTCACTATACTCTAGTTACTTTAGTGAAATTGTTCGACTTTAAAGACTATAGTAATAAAACTTTCTCTATTTTAGATTAGTTACCACTAAGTTAGACTTAGGATTTTTAATAACTTAGGCTAAACATTAGATTTCTAAATTGTAGATAAATATTATAAGTACTCGTGGTACACATGGTTATGGCTGAGACCTTTTCTCCGGGCAGTGTGCCCAATCAAGAAATAAGCGAGACTGTGAGGACGCTCGTTTCTAAGGGCGGTAGTTAGGAAGTTGAGGATGATGTTTTGTCCCCAAGAGCTGCCAAGAGTTTTGAATAGGGTCATCGGGACCAAATTTGGATCTGTGGGCCAAGAGCTTCTGATTGAACAATCTCAAACAAATGAGACCAGGTTACTGGAATAGAGTAATTATTTGGAGATTGCGAAAAAGGAAAGGAATTCGTGATCGTGGAAGCAGACCGGTATTGAGGCAAATTTGGGTAATGATTGGGTTTCGATTTGTGTATTCTATGATAAGAGACACCCGGGCCTGTTTTGGAAGAAAACAAGGGCGTGTTTTAGGTAAGGGTCCATTGGACACCGTGTTAGGTATTGTTCACAACATTCTCTTAGTCAGATGCAAGCTTTGACTCAGAAACAAAATCAGAGATAGGTTTATGCAAATAAGCGTCGCGAGGATCAGGACATATTTGGCAGCAATACAGGTATTTTTACGATCCATTTCAATTATACCTTGCATTGTTTAGGAATTGTTTATACTCTCTTTTTTTTGTTAATGGTGTTTTTGAAAATTTGGTGTAAAGGGATCGTTAGTGATATTTCTGTGAAAAGTTTTTTGAGACAATCCAAGATAGTGAATAGAAAGTTCGTTAGAAATATTGGCTGGATTGGGTGTGAAATATTGTTTGGATTGTATTGAAATCAAAGTTTCCCAGTGGTAGCGTGATGGTCAATATGGGTGAGGAGTTTCAAATTTTATGGTTAAGTGAATAGAGTGATAGTGGGAATTTCGAGGACGAAATTTTTTTAAGGAGGGGAGAGTTGTCAGGTCCCAAAAACTAGGTTAGTGAATTGAAAGAGTGGTCATGCCCTGTTTTAGTTGAATGTTGTCTAATTACGTCAAGTGAATTAATCTGGTTTAGAGGCTAAGTGTTGTGCTTCTATGTGTGAGGTTCTATGTTCAAATCTCTCTCTTTTAATTTTTTTCTATTTTTGTCCTTATCTTTGTCTCTGAACATTAGAATTAAATTTAATTCTCGCTCAAGTGTGGACAAGAATCAAAAGATTTCTTTCCAAACTCTGTTCTAATCTATTTACTGCAATCTTGCTTTGATTTCTTTCCTTTTCTTGTAGGTGACTGCGAGGATCTCGGTGATTCAAGGGCTGCTGGCGTTGATGGAGGCCTGAAGTCTGGTGGTGTGGTGACGGTGAGGTGCTGATTACGGAGGCAGAGCCTTGAATGGTGGCCTCAGTTCGGGAGCTAGACAGACACTCCCTAAACCTTCTAGAATCAGTGGCGGCTCGAGGAGAAGGAGAGCTAGGGTTTCTAACCCTATCTGAAAGTCATTTGGGCCCCTACTATTTGGGCCTTCGGGTTTGGGTCTACTGTAGGTTAAGTTTGGGTTTGTAAGCTATTTGGGTTAAGGTTGTAACTGGTATAGGTATCTGGGCTTAACGGGCCTTGGCTGTAGATGGACTGTGGACTGTTAAATAAATAAATTTTTATTTTTATTATTTTTGGTTTTAAGGCCCGGGCGAATTTGGGCTATTACGGCTGCCCCTCTTTGCTCATTACTGTGTAGCAGGAATCGAGCAAAGACTCATAGAAAGACCAAATTTTCCCGGCCTTAACGGATCATGGTCTTCAATCTGCTCGTTGCAAGCTCAAAACTGTCATGTTGATATCTTCGATCTACTCTCCGTCGAACACAGAGATGCCAAATCTGCTTCTTCGATTTGTTCTCTGACAATACAGAGATGTCAAATCATCTTAGATTTGCTTCATCGTAAGCACGTGAAAGCCAAATCAGCTATGTCTTCGATTTGTTCCTTGTAAGCACAAGAATGCCAAATTATCTTAGATCTTGCTTCAGTGAAATTATCTGAAGGTGAGATCTGCTATGTATCTGCTCCTCGTTGAAGTGAAGATGCCAGACTTCGATTTGCTCTCTGCCAATACAGAGATGCCAAATCATCTTAGATTTGCTTCAACGTAAACACGTGAAAGCCAAATCAGCTATGTCTTCGATTTGATCCTTGTAAGCACAAGGATGTCAAACCATCTTGGATCTTGCTTCAGTGAAATCATCTGAAGGTGAGATCTGCTATGTATCTGTTCCCCGTCGAAGTGGAGATGCCAGACTTCAATTTGCTCTCTGACAATACAGAGATGCCAAATCATCTTAGATTTGCTTCAACGTAAACACACGAAAGCCAAATCAGCTATGTCTTCGATTTGTTCCTTGTAAGCACAAGGATGCCAAACCATCTTGGATCTTGCTTCAGTGAAATCATCTGAAGGTGAGATCTACTATGTATCTGCTCCCCGT
Source organism: Gossypium longicalyx (assembly GCA_025698465.1). Classification (NCBI taxonomy): domain Eukaryota; kingdom Viridiplantae; phylum Streptophyta; class Magnoliopsida; order Malvales; family Malvaceae; genus Gossypium; species Gossypium longicalyx. Next base: position 11,435,278 of record CM046995.1, on the reverse strand, counting down.
CGAAGTAGAGATGCCAGACTTCGATTTGCTCTCTGATAATATAGAGATGCCAAATCATCTTAGATTTGCTTCAAAGTAAACACGCGAAAGCCAAATCAGCTATGTCTTCGATTTGTTCCTTGTAAGCGCAAGGATGCCAAACCATCTTGGATCTTGCTTCAGTGAAATCATCTGAAGGTGAGATCTGCTATGTATCTGCTCCCCGTCAAAGTGGAGATGCCAGACTTCGATTTGCTCTCTGACAATACAGAGATGCCAAATCATCTTAGATTTGCTTCAACGTAAACATGCGAAAGCCAAATCAGCTATGTCTTCGATTTGTTCCTTGTAAGCACAAGGATGCCAAACCATCTTGGATCTTGCTTCAGTGAAATCATCTGAAGGTGAGATCTGCTATGTATCTGCTCCCCGTCGAAGTGGAGATACCAGAATTCGATTTGGTCTCTGACAATACAGAGATGCCAAATCATCTTAGATTTGCTTCAACGTAAACACGCAAAAGCCAAATCAGGTATGTCTTTGATTTGTTCCTTGTTAGCACAAGGATGCCAAACCATCTTGGATCTTTCTTCAGGCCAAATCCGCTATGCTGCGGCCTATTACTCTATTGCTTTAGGGGTTTAAGGCGCGTCGTCTTTGATAACCTGTGAAACGATTATGCTTGATAATTTGGATGCCATGATCGAAGTGAGTCGAATGTTTCTAATTAAACATGTTTATGATGCAGAATGTTGTGAACATGACCCCTACCCTAGACGTCACCACTCATTTCTTCATTTGTCCTTTCAAAGCATTATTCTTACTCAGCCAGTAGGCCTGTACCCTTCCTCCAATGCTATGATCCACTGAGGATGTCTGTAAAACAATCTTTCCTTAACATTGAATCGTTGGTTTTTGCCCGTTTTCCTTTCAGACTGAAAGGAAATTCCTCGAGTTCATTCATCCCTTACTTACATGAATTTCTCGAACAATTGTCCTGTTTTAGTTTCTTGTATTATCTAGAAATTCCAGAGTAATGCACAAAACTTTGTTTGTGAACATATTTAGTTCATCTATCATTATTTCAATGCAACATACTTAAAGAATAATGGAAGATGAATAAACTTTATTGGATTAAAATGAATTATCAAAAAGATACAAAGGAAATTAATTTAAAAGCCCATCTTTAAGAAGGAATAGAATCTAAAGATAGCAAACAGGATAAAAGTTATGTGCCCAAGATATCGCCGCTTGAGTGTCTATACACCAGCTCCATGAAGTCTTTCTTGAGTTCAACATGTGTTTAAAAGATTTAAAGTACTTTGTTGATGCCCCAATGTGCAACGTGCTTCGCTCTTTATTGGATCAAATATAGCAAGATCACTGTGTACTCTTCAAAAATTGAACTGCCCTTTTGGGTTTTCAACTCAAAACCCCTTTGGTCACAAGGTGCCCTTTGCGGGTTTTCACGTTGGCCTCTCCGTTTTTTTATTAAATCTCAAGGCGCCCTTTGCGGGTTTTCACCTTAGATTCTCTTCTCCTTTAGACAAAGTATTTTTTAACTGAGTCTGAGTTCACTAGGTTGGGTAAAATTTTCCCATCCATTTCCGTTAAGATCAATGCACCGCCAGAGAAAGCTTTCTTCACGACATACGGCCCTTTCCAATTCGGCATCCATTTCCCCCTAAAGTCCTTTTGAATGGGAAGAATCTTTTTCAGTACAAGGTCTCCCTCGTGGAATTCTCTTGGTCGAATTTTCTTGTCATAAGCTTGCATCATTCGCTTCTGATACATCTGACCATGTCGAATGGCTCTTAGCCTCTTTTCCCCAATCAAGTTCAACTGGTCATATCGGGATTGAACCCATTCAGCTTCATCTAACCTTATCTCCATCAAAATTCAAAGAGAAGGTATTTCTACTTCAATAGGTAACACTGCTTCCATTCCATAAACTAACGAGAATGGGGTTGCCCCAATAGAGGTTCTGACAGATGTTCGATAGGCCAGGAGTGCAAACGGTAACTTCTCATGCCAATCTCTATAAGTCTCAGTCATCTTCCCCACTATTTTCTTAATATTCTTGTTAGCAGCCTCCACTGCCCCATTCATTTTTGGACGATAGGGAGAAGGCTTGTGATGCTTGATCTTGAACTGATCACAAACTTCTGCTATCGTTTTGTTGTTCAAGTTCAATGCATTGTCGGATATAATCCTTTCAGGCATTCCATACCGACAAATGATCTCCTTCTTCAAGAATCGACTCACAGCTGACTTAGTAACATTCACATAAGAAGCGACCTCTACTCATTTTGTAAAGTAATCAATTACCACGAAGATAAACCGATGTACATTCGAAGTTTTTGGTGATATTGGTCCAATGACATCCATGCCCCACATGGAGAAGGGCCATGGAGAAGTCATAACATGCAAAGGTGAAGGCGGTACATGGATTTTGTCCCCATAAATCTGACACTTGTGACATTTCTTGGTATAGTTAATACAGTCCCCTTCCATAGTAGCCCAATAATAGCCAAACCGCATGATTTGCCTTGCCATCGTGAACCCATTTGCATGCGTCCCACATACACCTTTATGAACTTCTTCTAAAATTAGCGTAGCTTCCGTAGCATCGACACATCTCAAAAGTACTTGGTATTTCCTTCTCTTGTACAGGATATCTCCATCCAAGATATAATCGCAAGCTAACCTTCTCAAAGTTCGTTTATCATTTTCATTGGCCTGTTCAGGGTATTTACGATCTCTTACATATCGTAATATATCCTGATACCAAGAGCTATCATCTTTTTCTTCCTTCTCAATGTTACAACAATGAGCTGGAGCCTCGTAGACACTCATTTGAATTGGTCTCATCTCTCCCTCTTTATTCGCCTTAATCATTGAGGCCAAGGTTGCTAAAGCATCAGCCATCTGATTTTCATCTCGTGGGAGATAATTGAAGGTGATGTTATCAAACTCCTCAAGTAACCCCAAAACTATCTTTCAATAATTGATCAATTTGGGGTCCCTTGTCTCCCATTCTTCTCCAAGCTGATAAATTACCAACGCAGAATCTGTAACGCCCCACGCCCGAGACCGTCGTCGGAGTCGAGTATGAGGTGTTACTAAGCTTAATTTAACATTTTTAGAATTTTGAAATATTTGTTTCTACATTCACAGCTTTCAAGCTACTTGCGTCACAGTCACAAGAAAAATCATATATCGAGTTACAAAACTCTAAATCAATATCTGTAAATTTTTCCTGAATCTAGACTCATATACCTATCTACTAATTTTTTTCTAGAATTTTTGGTTGGGCCAATTAGTACAGTTTATTAGTTAAAGTTACCCCTGTTTCAGGACTTGACTGGACTGACCTCTGTTTACTACGAACCACATTTCTCTCTGTATAAAATTCATATGACTATAAGGTTTGTTTCTCATGAAACTATACTTAATAAGGATTCTGAGAATATAAAATACACCACCTAAATATATCTGTACAATTTATGGTAAATTTTTAAAGTTGAAACAGGGGATCCAAAAACTACTCTGACCCTGTTTCACTAAAATTCAAATATCTTCTAACATATAATTCCTTTACCTGTTTCATTTGTTTTATGTGAAACTAGACATATTAATCTTAAATTTGATATTTAATTCATCACCAAATTAAATTTCTATGATTTTTAGTAAATTTTCAAACTCACATCAGTGTTGCTGCAATATTCTGTTTATGACAAATTTCATCCCTTTTTATGAGTTTTCATGCACTAAGTATCTTAATAACTTTCCATAACATCAAACATAATCTAAACTAACCATTTCCATAACTTATCATTATCAAACATTTTCTCAACCATTCCATCACCATATCATAAGATCATTTACACAAAATAGGTATATTGCTATACATGCCATACTTAAATTTACAAGCCATTTCTGAAAAGTTCTTAGGATAGTGTGTGGTGATCCTTCGACCTATCCCGACTCTCGAGCTGGCTTGTCCAAAACTACAATGAGTAAGAAGGAGGAGTAAGCATAAATGCTTAGTAAGTTCATATGCAAATAATAAGTAACATAACAAAGCAATCATACCAAACAACATTAGCATGCATCACCAAAACACGTATCACATTTCTAACCATTTTTCATCATCTTGTTACCTTATCATGATTGTATCAATACTCAACCCGAGGGTTAAATACATACCTGTCCAAAATATCCATTTCACATCACTTACTAATACGTCTCTTTACATCTCGAATATTCCTCCATTTGAGTAGAACTTTACCCGTTGAACACATCGGAATATAATTCGGATACATGGAAACTTCGCACATAAGTGCCACATATGTAGCCAAGCTACTATGTAACCCGCCCATAAGCGAACTCGGACTCAACTCAACGAGCTCGGGCGTTCGCATCCATAAGTGAACTCGGACTCAACTCAACGAGCTCGGATGCCTAGTTACATCTCACGAACTCGGACTCAACTCAACGAGTTCGGACATTTGCATCCATAAGTGAACTCGGACTCAACTCAACGAGTTCGGATGCTCAACCATCCTAGTGACATGTCACTTGTATCCTAATCTATTCCTAAGGTTCAAACGGGATTTTCCTCGAACACATATCCTTGCCGTCTTCCGTAGAATGCCGGAACCAATACTCGGTAACAATTATGTTTAACAAGTAATTCACATAATTTGCATTTTATTCGAAATTAACCACAAAGCATATATTTCATGATAAAAATCATCATATCACATAATTGACATCAATGACTTAAAAATAACAATTATGCTACATTATTTACACATGAACTTACCTTGGTTCCAAAAGACAAAGATTTTGCAATTTAGTCCACAATCTTTTCTTTTCCTCGATTGGGGTCGTTTCCACGTCTTTCTTGATCTAAAATAACACATTTAGCTTATTTAATACTCACATTATCAAATTAATCCTTAATTCAAATTTTGGCAAAATTACAATTTTACCCTTAAACTTTTGCATATTTACATTTTTGCCCCTAGGCTCGGGATTAAACTTTATTCCTTATTCTTATGTTTTACAACACGCTGATCACTTTTCCCTTCTATGGCAACATCAAATTCTCACTCTAACATGTACTTGTGACTATTAGGTATTTTTACCGATTAAGCCCTTTTACTCGTTTTTGCTTAAAATCGAGTAGTGCAAGTTGTCTAACATAATTTAAAACTTCATATTCTATCATAAAACATCAAAATACACAAATTTCACCTATGGTTATTTTTCCAAATATAAACCCTAGGTAAAAATTATAACTAACATAAGCTTAATCGAGTTATCGGGATCTCAAAAACGTAAAAATCATTAAAAACGGGGCTTAGAATCACTTACTATGAAGCTTGAAAATTGAAGAAACCCTAGCTATGGTGAGATAGAGCATTCGGCAGCAACTAAATGGGGAAGATGACTATTTTGTGTTATTTTTCCCATTTTATTTCATTTAATATCCAAATGACCAAAATGCCCTTAATACCTTTCTTTGAAAATTTTCATATACAAGCCCATTTTTGTCCAAAATTTTAGAAATTGTTCAAATTGCTATTTAATACCTCCTAATTAATATTTCAAAGCAATTTCATACTAAAAACTTCTAAAATGCAAGTTTTGCAACTTATTCGATTTAGTCCCTAACTTCAAATTAAGCATTTTATGCATAGAATTTCTTCACAAAATTTTCACACAATCATGCAATCATATCATAAACCTCAAAATAATTATAAAATAATTATTTCTATCTCGGATTTGTGGTCACGAAACCACTATTCCGATTAGGCCCTAATTCGGGATATTACAGAATCTCCATATACTTCTAGGCTTTTTATTCCCCGCTCTATAGCTGCTTGAAGTTCCATGATGCACGCTTCATATTCAGCCATATTGTTCGTGCAATCAAAATCCAACTTGCACGTGGACGGGTAATGATCGCCATTTAGAGATACCAAGACTGCCCCAATTCCATTTCCAACTGCATTAGAAGCCCCATCAAAATTTAACTTCCAAGAAGAATCTTCAGTTGTTGCTATACACATTAATTCCTCATTTGGAAAATCAACATTCAATGGCTCATAATCCTCTAGAGCCCTACTGGCCAAGAAATCTGCTACCGCACTTCCTTTTATAGCCTTCTGACTTATGTAGACTATATCAAACTCTGAAAGCAAAATTTGCCATCTCGCCATTCTCCCATTTAGAGCCGTTGACTCCATCATGTATTTCAATGGATCAAGCTTTGAGATGAGCCAAGTGGTATGGTATAGCATGTACTGTCTTAATCTTCGAGTTGTCCAAATCAGTACACAGCACAACTTTTCAATTGGTGGATATCTCATTTCACGATCGATGAATTTTCTTTGAGATAATAAATTGCCTTCTCCTTTTTCCCCGACTCGTCATCTTGACCAAGCACACATCCCATAGAATTGCGAACACCGACAAGTCACGGTGATTAACGATTTATCTGGGCTAGGTGGAGATAATACTGGAGCATTCAACAAATACTGCTTGACCTTTTCAAAAGCCTTCTGGCATTCCTCATCCCAAGTACCTTGATTGTGCTTTCTGAAGAGGCGAAAGATCTCACATTTCTCGGTTAGTTGTGAAATGAACCGAGCAATGTAATTCAACCTTCCTAGGAATCCTCGAACTTCTTTTTGAGTTTATGGTGGAGGCAATTCTCGTATTGCTCTGACTTTGTCTGAATCAACTTCTATTCCCTTTTTACTGATTACGAAACCCAATAGCTTTCCCGATCTAGCTCCGAAGGTACACTTCACCGGATTGAGCCTCAACTGAAACTTCCTCAACCTCAAGAATAATCTTCTCAAAACTTCAATATGCTCTTTCTCCGTTTGGGACTTAGCAATCATGTCATCAACATATACTTCAATGTCCCTATGCATCATGTCGTGGAACAAGTTCACTATGGCCCACTAGTAGGTTGCCCCTGTGTTCTTCAGTCCAAACGGCATTACTTTGTAGCAGAAGGTGCCCCACAAGGTTATGAAGGTGGTTTTATCCATGTCCTCTGGATGCATCTTTATCTGATTGTACCCCGAGAAACCATCCATAAAGGAAAACAACGAATGCCCCGCCGTGTTGTCTACCAAAGTGTCGATATGCGGCAAAGGAAAGTTGTCTTTTGGGCTAGCTTTATTCAGATCTCTATAATCAACGCACATTTGTACCTTCCCGTCCTTCTTAGGGATCGACACAATATTAGCTACCCATTCGGAGTACTTGACCTCTTGTAAGAATCCTGCATCGAACTGCTTCTTAACCTTATCTTTTATTTTCAGAACAATGTCTGGCAGTATTCTCCGCAACTTCTGTTGGACTGGTTTGCAATCCTGTCTTATCGGAAGACGATGTACTATAATGTCAGTTCTCAATCCGGGCATATCCTGATATGACCATGCGAAGATATCCTTGAACTCTTGAAGCAACTCAACCAGACCATGCCTTGTGTCCTCGGTAATTAGTGTTCTGATTTTCACCTCCTTCTCCTCCTCCAGGGCTACATTTTCTATTGCCTCTTTCTCATGAGGCATAATTCGTTTTTCTTCCTGTTTTACCATTCTTAACAGATCAGGAAACACATCACAATCTTGAACATCTTCAAAATCCTGAGATTCCTCTAAACATATGTCTTGCTCGCAAGAGAAGAATGAGAGTTGCGATGATCGTCTGCTCATGTCATTGATATCTAAGGACCTGTGGGGTATGAAAGAATATACAAAGAATGAATGAATCTAAGAATGGTTATTTATGTGCTATGAATGAAAGAATGAGAATTGCAAAAGTTTAACGAAATATTGATTGATAAAAAGAAACCATATTCGTTAAAGTTGATAATAAAATTATGTTTTATTAAAATAATAATAGATGATCGTAAGCCTTTTTCAAAAACGTAATCTTACTACTCCTAGGCCCTAGAGTAACAGACATGTTTCGAGAATTACTCTGAAAAATTCCTAAAGGCTACGGGAAGGTCCTCCGCAGTCTAATTGTTCAGAGAGCTTCCCGGTTCGTAAGGGCGAATGCCCTCAAGGCTTCCCTACTCCAATCCCTCATTGTGTACAACATTAATCTGATGACATTCTTCTACCAGTAACCCTCCTGACTTAAAGGATTTGGATATAGGTGGGAATGTCATCGGTTCCCACTCCACTTCTCTTCCGTTCAAACGTACCTTTCTTCTCGCTTGGCGCTTCTCAATCTCTTGCCTCTTGTGCTTATGGTCTGGCCTGAAGCCCAAACCAAAACGATCTTTCTTCTCAATCAGTTTTGGGATTTGAATCCCTCCTTGCAACTGTTTTCCTAGTCCTTTTCCTGGCAATGCCCCTTTCCCCATCATCATTTACAGGGCCATCCTTGTGGCCCTAGACATTTTGGGTATCGGCACCTCACTTCCTTCCAAAATGAAGGTTGCATTAATGATTTTTAAAGAGCGAAAATAACATTCAATAGCCTCTTCATTTGCCTCGACATAAGGGACCTTGCTAGAGACTGCTGCTATAATGTCCTCCTCCGCTTGATGGTTATTAACTGTCCATCCGTCACTAACTTCAATTTTTGGTGCAACGAGGAAGGCACCGCTCCTACCGAGTGTATCCATGGCCTCTCCAATAAACAATTATAGGAAGGCTTGATATCCATCACTAAGAAATCAACTTCATATGTGTTTGGCCCAATTTCCAAAGAGATGTCGATTCGTCCCATCACTTTCCTTTCAGTTCCATCAAAGGCTCTTATCACGTTGTGACACGTTTTCATATGCGAACTGTCAATGGGTAATCTGTTCAATGTGGATAATGGAAGGATGTTCAAAGCAGATCCGTTATCAACGAGTACACTTGGCAGCGTGTATCCTTTTGTACTGAGTAGTGATGTGCAAGGCTTTGGTTGACCCTATGCCCCTAGGCGGAATTTCATCATCATTGAAGTAGATGAAATTGTCAGCACTGATGTTATTTACCGACCAGTCCAACTTATTAACGGATATGTCGTGGGTGACATATGTTTCGTTAAGTACCTTCAACAATGCGTCCCGATGCACCTCAGAACTCAGAAGTAAGGCTAATACTGATATACGCGCTGGCTGCCTACGCAACTATCAACCACACTGTACTCGCTATGCTTAAGGAATTTTAAAAACTTCTTAGCCTCCTCTTCCTTTATCGGTTCTTTGACAGGCCCTTCAATCTCTTTCTTCTTCTCAATGTCAAAATCCTTGGTTTTCGTGGGCTCCACTCTAATGCCCCCCATCATAACGCTTCCCGCTTCGTATATGGGAACCTTCATTTTGCTCGCTCCTAGACGCATTGGCTATGCTATCCCCCTCAGGTACTGTTACACTGCAGTCATAGCTCCATGGCACCCTCTTGTTATCCTTGTAAAGGAAAGGAGTGGGTTTATGGATGACGACATTGGGCCCAGTTTGCACCCCCACTTTGTTATTCCTCGGCAAGGAAATAATAATTCTTGGTCGGCTGGTTCCTTGTCGTTCATTTTCCAGCAAACATATTTGTATTTTGCAAGAACTACCCTTAAAGATCTGTAGCTTTTTGTTAACCATAAAGCCTTGCACCATGGCCTTGAACTCTTTACAATTTTGGATCATATGACCTACCTCTCCATGGAATTCACAATAGTTCCCCATTCTTTCTCTACCTTCTCTAGAGGTCAACATACCTCTCTTCACCATCTCCTCCCATATTACTTTCATGGGTGTCTTCACCTCAGCAATATCTTCCTTGATTTTTCCTTCCTTTGTCTTATCGATGGAATTCACTCCTTGATTGCCATGATCTGGTAACGGATTCTCAGTATTACGGGTACTGTCAAATTTCACAACCCTCATCTTGATAAGCCTCTCCACGACCTTCTTGAATCTGGTGCAGTTTTCAATCGAATGCCCCAGTATTCCCGTGTGATATTCGCATTTAGCATTTGCATCATACCATTTGGGGTACGGTGGCTATAGTGGTTTCAAGTGAAATGGAGCAATGGCATGTGCATCGTATAAGCTTTGATAAAGCTCATGATACGTCACAGGGATAGGCGTGAATTGCATCCTTTCCGGATTCTGTCTTGTATCCGATTCATGTCTTTGAGTACTTTGTTGCTCTGCTTTGGGTTGACCAACCGTGATTGTCCTCAAATTGAGGCTATTCATATTATTCACCTCATTGTCCTTTCTCCTTGGGGCCGATCTTTTAGTTACTTCCCCCTTAATTTTACCACCCCTTACGGCGTTCTCAATTATCTCTCCTGCCATAACTATATCTGTGAAACTTTTCGTGGTGCTTCCAATCATATGAGTAATGAATGGCGCCTTCAGAGTGTTGATAAATAACATGGTGGTTTCCTTTTCCAATAGTGGTGGTTGTACTTGCATTGCCACCTCCCTCCATCGTTGTGCATATTGCCTAAAACTTTCATTAGGCTTTTTCTCCATGTTTTGAAGTGTGATCCTGTTTGGCGTCATATCAGTCACATGATTGTACTGTTGCATGAAGGCCTGTGCTAGATCTCTCCATGAACCAATTTTTGCATGGCTCAACTGATTGTACCATCTAGCCGCTGCTCCTACTAAGCTATCCTGAAAACAATGGATCAATAATTGATCATTGTTCACATATCCAGTTATTCTCCTACAAAACATTGTTATGTGTGCCTCTAGGCAAGTAGTCCTATTGTACTTTTCAAACTCTGGCATTTTAAATTTGTAAGAAAGCACCAAATCTGGGACCAAACTTAAGTCTTTGGCATCAATCCCATAATGATTGCCAGCACCCTCCAAAGCTCTAAATTTCTCCTCCAACCACTTGCAACGATCCTCTAACTGCTTTGAGGATTCAGTTGCCATTCTTTCTTTCTCCATCAGATCCAGATCAGGAGTGATAGGGTTGATCAAGCTATCACCCAAATTATTTCCCAACCCAGCGGGGATTCCAGCATCAACCGACCCATGTTGAGGCCTCACAGTGACAGATGGCCTTCTAGGAGGTGCCTCGATTTGCAGTGTCACCTGAGGCGGAGTAAAACCCAGTGGAAGACCCTCATTCTCCTCTTCAATGATTGCCATGGGAGCTTTTCCTTTATCAGTGGCCCTCAGCAGCTGGGCCATTTCAGCCATCATACTCTTCTGAGCCTCTAGCATTTGTTCCCTCATGTCATTCTGCATTTTGGCCAACTGCTCTTGCAATTGGTCCTGCATATCCTTTTGCAATTGCTCAAACCTTTGATCCATGCTCTTAGTTTTAGTGCGAGTGCCGTAAGGATGTGTGACTTCCAGATTTTCTTTTCTACCTTCGGAAGTAAACTTTAACTAATTAGGGTCTTTCTATAACTTTGAATGCAAATGATGCAATGAAATGCTATGGGATGCAAATGCATGAATGCAAAAGGATATCGATTCTGGTTCAACTTCATTTAGGAAAATTTATTTAGAAAAAGAATATCTTTACATATAATAGGATTACAAATACGCTTTCGCCTTAAGGCCCAAAGTTTTAACTCTATCTAATAAAAGGGCTAACTCTCGTCCTATATCCGACGATGATGAATACATCAGACTCAATACATCAGCTCGAATTGCCAAGTCTTGCACATATTCAGCAACCTCTCGAATCTGGGCTATGGCTTCACTAATGACGTGATCCCTTTCTCTAACCTATCCTCTAGACTGATGAAGCTCTCCTTTTAGATAATCTTCTTGCGCCTCTAGCTGCTCAACCCGAAGTTCACTGTCATGCAATGCCACTTCCAAATCTTCAACCTTACTTTTTAGCTCCTCTAACTCGTCCGTAGGATGATGGTTCTGGTGCCAACGTAGGGATCTTCCAAGCTCAGTTACCTTAGTCTTCAACCCTTTATTCTCTTCTTCTAATGCCAAATTCTGCGATTGCATCTCCCGGAACTTCCTCTCTCAATACTCGGCTCTAGCCTTTTCCTCTTGGATCTCTTTCTGTAACTGATCTAAAGATCCTCCTACTCTTGCTCTCTTCAAGCATACTTGTGCCTTTTTGTAATGCTCCTTTAGATCATCTCAATCTTTCTCAATCTTTCTCTTTTCTTTCCTCTCTTTTTCCACCTCCATCTTTTGAACGTCGACGTCCAAGCTCAAGTACATCTTTTCTTCTTCGAGCTTTGCTACCCTCTTTTCGAACTCCAAGTTCTTTCTCTCAAACTCTTGCTTCATAATTTCTAACTCAGAGGGCATTACTTGCAAATATTCCTCTATCGGTCGAGCTCCTTCTATGCTTGGCTTAGGGATGTTATCATTAACCCTTCTGCCTCTCCATTCAACGTATTCCGGTGTCATAGCAGGGCTAATAGCTACTCTTTTCAACTGATAAGTCTTATTCCAAGCACTAGAAATCTCGCTAACCTTCCTCTTGTAATCGGCTCCTTTGTACATGAACTCACTTTGAGCCAACCCACGAGTCACTGGCACGAACTGTCTCAATCCATGCTGCCTTAGCACGAGCAAAAGGGCATAACCAATGGCACCCTAAATTCCCAACAGAGGGATCCAATCGAAACTTCCGTATCGGTAAAGAATCTCACCAGGAATCATCCATGGAGCCCTCCACTCAACATCTTTCGACTGAAGGTTCTGAAGTAGTGCTATCCAATTCTCTTCTGGAACATCAACTCTCCTAGTTGAAGCTACTATGTCCTTCAACGGTGAATAATCCTCGAAGAAGACTCGACAAATCACCCTATCTATTAATCAAAAATGACTGTAGAACCAAGCCAAAAGTAACTGAGCACAGCCTATAAACCTGCCAACACCAGCCCTCCTACATGCACCTAAAGACCTGAATGTCTCCGCCAAAATCGTAAGGACGGAAGTGACCCTTTTACTGAGTCGATGAAAAAGATCCGTGGTTGCCTCATCCACATATCCCAAAGCCCTAGGAAAAATCATCAGTCCATACAAACTTAAAGCAAAAACATCTACCTTCTTCGTCTCATCAGGATGCATCAGAATCAGATCTTTCAAAGCTCCCCACGGAATGCACTTGTACTCACCCTTCTCTTTGATTCTGGCCGTGATCCATTGCTCTCTCATCCCCATAATAGTCATTAATTTCTTCCAAAAGGTAGGGACACAAGCAGCTCGAGAATAGATCCTATCACTCTGAAACCTGGGACAATGAAGCAAGGCTGTGTACTCCTCCACGGTAGGTACCAAGTCTACTTCCCCAAAAGTGAAACAACTGTACGCTGGGTTCCAAAATTGAGCTAAGGCTCAGAATAAGTGCTCGTCTACCTGAACATCAAGCAAGTAAGGTAAGTCTCTGTAATTACCGTAGAATGACTGTTTAGTCTCATTGCCCCACTGATTCCAAATCTCCTTAAGCTCTTGGAGGTTATTCTGCGTGACGCTAATACAAGTGTAATCTGACAGCTCTGACTCGTATCCCACAGCTATACTATCTCCCTTTCCTAGTTGAGTTTGCTCAGACCATCTATGGATGTTGGCGTTGCCCTCCACTCTATCAAGAAGTCCGTTCTCCATGATAAAACTTCCTAACTTAGAAACTGACTGTGAATCGATACCTTTGTAAATGCAAAATGACATGCAAACAAAAGAAAAGAAATAGTCAGTATCACATGATATAATAAATCTCAACGATATTTTATAAAGGTAAAACCTAAAGTTCAACTCTAACTAAGTTAGGCTCTTATGGTTTTTCGATATGAGGTTGGTTCTAAAGTTTGAGGTACCCGAACCAGCAGATTCCTCGATTCTCACCCATTATAGGCTCATTTGAATCAAGTTAAGTTCAGGGGAATACACTTCCCTATGGCTACACGGAGATGAAAATCTCACGAAACCATAGGTACGGATGTATCCCGAAAGTGATACACTATCCTGCACGGAGGCGAAAACCTCACGAAGGCATAGTTTCTCACTTCCACTTAAGGGTGTGACCACAACGATCATGCAAATGCCATGCGTATCAGAATATATAACATATGCAATAATACAAACACATGTAATGCCAAGAGGATTGAATTTCAAAACTTTTCAAATTTCCGACATTAAGACAAAAGGTAATCAATTATATGGCTTGACTCTCTTATTGGTCCCCAACGGAGTCACCAAGCTCTCGAGACCATTTTTAAAATCGTGTTTTGAAAAATGGGAATCGACTTAACAAAACGAAAACAGGAGTCACCACCAATCTTTTTAGGTGTGATTGGATCACCTTTAAAACATTTTGTTTTAAAATCATTAGTTTTGGTCTACGAAATAAAAGAACGGGTTCGGGAGTCGGTTACGTACGAGGAAGGATTAGCACCCTCGTAACGCCCAAAAATTGGTACCTAATTAATTATCAAATGTCTTTAAGGTTGGAAATTTAAGAATTTTAAGATACAATCCTCTTTAAAATATTTTGATTTTGAAAGTTGGGGTTCACTTGTATCAAAATATTGACACTAAGTTAGCATTTTGGAAGTCCTTATCTCGAAAACAACAAAACGCCATATCCAGTAAGTTAGGACACAACGCTTTGAAATTTCCAAAGCAGTTGCTCGTATTTTGAAAATGTTTAAAAACTTAGAAGGGTACCTGACTTATTCGAACTCAACGAGAAAAGTTGCAACCCAATAAGTTAGGGCACTACTTTTCTCGAAGCTTCCAAATACCAAGCATTGCCTTTTTATTTTTTGAAAACTTTGAAGTCTCTTTTTAAAACCGATGCATGAAGGAGCATATTAACATAACATACGAGATAACATATAATTCAACATAAAACATAATACATATTTGAAAAGAATATATAAAAATTCCTAGACACGTAATTCAACATATATTTAAACACAAATGATGTATGATATACAAAATGCATTTGAAAATAAATTACAAAAGTCTAAGATATTACATAACATATAAAATACATAACATAACGATAATACGTTAATTCTAAAATAAAAGCAAATGTTGTATAATAATAAAAACATAAGTTTTTTAAAAAATATGTATAATATAAACAATTGATAAATAGAATGAGCATATAAAATGTGATATTTAATGATAGATTTAAAATATAATATATATAATAAAAATTATATTTATAAGAATAATACTTATATAAAAATATAAAATATATTGGTTTAGAAAAATAATGTATAAAATATCAAATGTATAAAAGAATTTATATTTATAATAATTATAATAGATATATAAATATAAGTTTAGAATAATGTGAAATAAGTAATTAATGATGAAATATACGTATTATACAAATTACAATATTATAATATCTTTAAAATGTGTAATAATAGAATATAAATAAAGTAATTATTAACATATAAATAAAAATAAATATATAATATAAGTTAAAACCTTTAATGATAATAATGTATAAATAAAAAAACATATATTAGTATAAAAATGACATAATATAAAATAATTATAATATATAATATGAAAGTATATATGTAAAAATAATGTATAATATATAAATAATTAATAAAGATATAATGCAAGTAAAAATATATAATAATGTAAAATAATAATAATTTAAAAATATATAATAAATAATAATAATATGAAATAATATATGGTTAATACAATAGTGTAAAGATATATAAACATTATGTGATAAAAATATACTATAATAAATAATAAGTAATGATATATGTTAAACTATATATTAATATGATAATAGGAAGATATTAAGAAAGATAATAAAATATAAGTAAATAATATAAAATATAATACATATATTCATATTAAAATATAATAGTATATGTATAAAGTTTTAAAATAAATAGGTTATAAGTAGATTAAAAGGAATAAAAGGGACTAAATTGAATGTAAATAAAAAGTCGAGAGGCTAATTTAAAAAGAATAAGCGAGATCAGACCTAATTGAAACGGCCATTGAAACCCTAGGGACTTATCGGGAAATTTTCCCTTGTCCCTAAACGGCATCGTTTTAATCCAAGACTTTAAGCAGTTACTGTAAGGACTAAATTAAAACTGAAGCAAAATATCAGGGCTAAATCATAAATAAAATAAAACAAAATTTTAAACACAAAAAGGTGGAAGGACCAATTGGGTAATTAACCCAATCCTTAATAAACACGCGGATCCTCCCCGGGTATTCGGGTCAACGCGCGGATCCTGGAGCCTTAAAACGTCTTCGTTTTAAGCTTATCAGACTAAGCTAAAACGGGGTCGTTTCTCTTGGCCTATATAAGCCAAATTTCGACCAAAAAAATCATTTTTACACTGGTCAAAATAAAACCTAAAACGCTCTGCAGAGGGGAAGAGAGGAATCCCCGGCTCTGGCCTCCGGCTATAGCGCAGTGCTTGCACACGCGCCTCACGCGCCGCCATACGCGGTGGTCTAAAGGTTCAAAAAACCTTCATCCTTCCACAGGTAACCTCTTTTCTTTTAAACGCTCCTTTTTTCCTTTTTTTTGTTTAAAAAACAAGAATGATTCGTATATTCGTAAAAGAAGAAAGAAAATAAAGTATGGAAAATAATCACCTCTTAAAAATATTATCGCAAATGTTTGGTGTACAATGCTTTTATGGTGTGTTTTTTCTCTCTCCCTTTACGTATTAGCCCCCCCTTTTACAGATTTGAGAAAAGGCTTTATAGCCTTGTTTTACTGCTTATTTTGGAAAGAAATCGAAAGATTTCTTTCCAAACTCTTTTCTAATCTATTTACTGCAATCTTGCTTTGAATTCTTTCCTTTTCTTGTAGGTGACCGCGAGGATCTCGGTGCTTCAAGGGCTGCTGGCGTTGATGGAGGCATGAAGTTTGGTGGTGTGGTGACGGTGAGGCGCTGATTACGGAGGCAGAGCCTTGAATGGTGGCCTCGGTTCGGGAGCTGGACAGACGCTCTCTGAACCTTCTAGAATGAGTCGCAGCTCGAGGAGAAGGAGAGCTAGGGTTTCTAACCCTATCTGAAAGACATTTGGGCCCCTACTATTTGGGCCTTCGGGTTTGGGTCTGCTGTAGGTTAAGTTTGGGTTTGTAAGCTATTTGGGTTAAGGTTGTAACTGGTATAGGTATCTAGGCTTAACGGGCCTTGGCTGTAAATGGACTGTGGACTGTTAAATAAATAAATTTTTATTTTTATTATTTTTGGTTTTAAGGCCCGGGCGAATTTGGGCTATTACAAAGTGTTTAATTAAGTGCTAAATTAAGTGCTTTTTCGAAAACTAAATAACTTATGCACATATGTTTTTTTGAATAACATGTAAGAGTTTTCAAAAATAATATTTTGGAATCACATACTTTCTGAAACTAGATTTCAAATTCTAGGTTTTCTTTTGTTTTAAACAAACTAATTTAATTCCTCCAAATTCAACCGTAACGTCTAGGTCAGGTTTTGCGGTGTTACATATGTTGCCACCTCATTTCTCATCTGTGGACCTATACCATCAGTAAAATAAACTATAGCAATGTTTACCTTAATGGCATCATCTTTGATGCCCATCACATGGAAGTATTCTACCACCCCTAGAGAAAATTGTCCACAACCCTCGCAAACCTCATCCCGTTAAACTCTTTCGACTTGGGGACATCTATTTTATGTTGCTTAGGGATCGAAGCAAAAATCCATTTCCCATAGTAGCACTGCACACAGTGACCTTTCCCTCGAGCTCCTCAATTTTTGACACCGTGGCTTCAGTTTTCTCCTTCAAAGCCACGATTATAAATTTGAGAGCATCATTCCTCCTAGTCAACTTCTCAGTCTGATCATCCATGATGGTATTGAGGGCCTCTTTCATTGTGTTCTGATTGGCTAAGAGCCTCCAGCACATAAACCCTAAGCTGTTCTCTATCGAGTTCTACCTTCCAAAGCCAACACAATATCCCTCGATTTTTTATTTTTCCTAATTCTCCCACATGTCTCCATCGGGACACTCTACTTGTCTACTCATTTTATCATCTCCACCAACGCCTTTGAGCACTGGCTTGGATACCAACTATTATGATACCTTGATCAATTCTCAATTAATCTTTTTGTCGAGTCGTTCTACCCCTCAAAGCATTTACCTTAACTTATGTCTTTATCGTCACCTAAACCGAACTATATTTCTCTCTTGTACATCTTGATCATAAGAGGTCACCACTCTTACCTGTCCCCATTGTGATGATAGGTGCTGAAAGTAACATGTTTTAGTCTCATTCTTAATGCGTTTTGGGTGATTATTCGATATTAATTGTGAATTTTATACTCCTAATCCTTTAAATTCATGTTGTAACAGCCCAATTTTAGGGCTAGTCAAAATAGTGATTTCGTAACCACTAAACTGAGGTCGAGGAAATTGTTTTAAATATCATTTTATGTATTGTAGCTTGATTAGATAAGTACATGAAAATTTTGGTGAATTAATTTTAGCGATTGCCTGCTTAATTGTGAAAAAGGACTGCATAAAGTCAGGATAGTAAACACACGAGTAGGGACACGCCTGTGTGTCTCATCCGTGTGAAGGGCACGACCTAGCACATGGGCTTGTGCCTTGGCCGTGTGGCCCTTAAAAATTCCTGACATCAGAACCAGAATGTCCAAGTTTTTGCACACGAGCTAGGACATGGGCGTGTGCCAGGCTGTGTGAAAACCCCTGTAGGTGTGAACTTAGAATTAATTCCACTCAAGTGAAGGACACGGGCGTGTCCCTGTATTACTTAGGCCGTGTGAGTCATACGGGCCAACAGCACGACCATGTCGAATCAGTCACACGGGCGTGTTGCCAATCCCACACGGGCGTGTCCCCCTGTATTAAAAGTTATTTTCAAAGTTCTTTAAAGGACTCGAATTATTTTCCAAATGGGCTCCAATGGATGTTTTGGACTTAGTAGGCCCTTATTAAGGAGTTTATAAAAATAATTGTAAAAGTTTTAATTTGACCATGTTTTGGTGTTCTAAAAATGCTTTTACGCATAAGTTAAAATAGGTAATGTCTCATATTCCGACCCAGTGTGGGGCACGGGTGTGGGGTGTTACACATGTTTTTGTACTTAGAGGAGCATTTGGGAGCAAAAGGAGCTAAAAATTAGCGAAAATTGAAAAATTAGAGCAAGGTACATGGGCCACACGAGCTGGCCTATTCCACACAGCCTGGACACACGGCCATGTGAACCACATGGGATGCCACACGGCCATGTGACAAGCTGTGTCAATTTCGAAGATTACACTCCAAATAGCCAAAAAAAATGCAATTTTTAAGGTTTTTGGGCATTCTGAGACCTATATATGACACAAATAAGAAGATAGAAGTGAGTCGTCATACAATATTAAAGAAAACAACCCGAAAAATACCATTAAAGCCAAATCTGAAGCAAATTTCCATCAAGATTGAAGATCTCCTTTTGATTTATTTGAAGTTTATTATGTGTTTCTTTATTTCTTGTGGTTATACTTTCTTTGAGATGTTTTTATTTGCGATTATGAACTAGTTTTCTAATACCTAGTAAGTTGAACCGTAAGAAGGATTCTGTTATTTGATTTCTAGTTTTACGCAATAAATACTTGGATCTTGTTCTCAATTACATGTGCTTAATTATTGGTTTGATATTTCTAAACTCTTAATCCATGTTCGATGTGCTTAAATTATAGGAGAAATAGACCCTGTTTAAGAGTAAATCTAGTGTAATTGAGTGGAGTTGCATGCAATCCTAGGAATAAGGCGACATAAATCTACCGGATTAGAGTCAAATCTAATAGGGGATCTATAGATCAAGTTAATGTGATAATAGGGGTTTTAATTAGAAATAAATTTCCATTAATCAACCTAGAGTCAATTTCTCTTAGTCTTGAAGAGAGATATTAGCATAATTTAGGGATTTCTATGAATCAAGATACTAAGTGAAGAAATTGTGTAATTTAGATTGATAATGACAAATGAAATCTAGGTGGATTCTTTCCTGGGTATTGTTTCACTTTTTGGTTGTTAATCGTTTGTTTTCATGATTCGTTCTTTGTCGTGTTCTTTAGTTAATTAATTAAATTAATTTTAGTTTTAATCAATCACCCCAATTTTTTGGTTAAATAATAAAGAGATGGTAATTTAATATTAGCATAATTGTTTCACTTGCCTTTGTCGAATTTTTAATTGGTTTACAACTGCACCATGTGACTTGTTTCGATTAGGATCCTCTTGATCCTTTCAAATAAGCTTTGGCATACCTACATTGAACACCGGGTTAACCTTGAGTATTGTTTCCAATTCTGGTTTGTAAGCCCCTCGTCTTGCCCTATTCATAAATCAGAAAGGTCCCTTGTGTCTTTGCCAAGCTAACGGTAAGTTATAATGTAAAATACTAGGAAAATGTTTGAGATGTACCTCACCGATAGCATTTACCCTGTCCAACTGCCAATTTTGCATCACTACTTTCTCCCCAAAGTCTGATACACAACTTACCTCTCTCATAGGTTGTAACCCCACCAATAACTCAATAGGCTTTATATTGGTTTGCCTTGCCTCTAACGTTTCCAAATGGGTCTCTTTTCCACTGATCGACCTGTAGCTCAACACATTGTGTTACTCCCACAATTAAAACCCCATTGGAATTTACTGTTTTGATCTTCTTAGTTTCTTTGCTAACTAAGAAACCAAGTTTACTCATGACTTTCTCTATTATGAATAATTCTGATGCCCCTGTATCAACAAGACACTCATTCTTTGATCTACAATGTTGATGTCCAAAAACATCAACTCTTTCTACTTGCGATCCCTCTTTACTTTTGCAAAATTGAGTATCATTGACCCAAGCATTAAAACCTCACTTTATGGTTCTACTTCATCATCTTTAGTGATTGTGGACATTTTGAATCGCTCTGGACAGTCTTGCATTCTATGCAAACCACAACATAAAAACCATTTCACTAGCTTCATTTCATTCCCTCTAACCCTTTTGGCTTCGACAGAACTCAAGATTTAACAAAGCCCTATTAATGCTTTGATTGGTTCATCATCCCCTTTGATGGTATAAAACATAGATCGTTTCAGATAGTCCCTTACTATATGCAAACTTTCACAAATGAAGCATTTCACTAGCTCATCCGGTTTGTTGTTGGGCTTCCAGTTCCCATCATTTGGTTTCTCATTACCACCATTATTGTTGCTATTCTCAACCTGTCCTTCTTTATCTCCCCCAGCATTTCCCTTCTCTTTGGGCTTGGAGGACTCAAACTTATCATTCCTTGAGACAAGCTTGATTAAGGACTCCACTACGATAATGGCTTTGGAGAGTTCTTTGACCCCTCCATGTTGCAACTCTTACATCGCACAAGGCTTCAGCCCATCCATAAAGGAGAAAAATGTCTCCTTCTCACTCAAATCAAAAATCATTTTTATTGACTTTTTTGTTCGATCTTTATTCTCCAAATATGGTTTCAATGTTTTTAAATCTTTAGTGTACACTTTTATTAGTATCTACTTACTTTGCCTTTTGATATACCAAAAAAGGGGAAAAAGATGAATTTTTCATATCCATAGGTTTTTAAAAGTTTATACTTCAATGTTTATGCAAATGAAATTATGATCATAGATCATGCATCTATGTTTATTGATATGTTGTTTAATGCATGGCATTGATAACTTTTGGATTTATTGAATTTTTTTATACTTAACGCCATTTTTTTCTTCAAATTCATTATGTTTAAAAATCTTGTTTAAGTGTTTTTAACTTAATTTTTTAAAGAATGCTTTTATTAAGAGTGTGTGTTTTGAAAATGGCTAAATGATTTAGGATAGTTTTTTTTTTCAAAATGAAAATTTCTCTTATATTTTTATCATATAAAAAAAGGGAGATGTTAGTTTTAATTTTTCAAGCTTTTTATATAAGTAAATTTAAGATAAATTTTATATATTTTATCTGTAAGTCATTAGGTGAAAATTTTTATTGAAAATTTCATTAAACATGTTCAAAACTTTAAAATACTCAAAAACATGCTCTAAATGTGTTTTTACTTGTACCAATTTTTTTTTATTTAAACCCCAAGCAATTTTAAAGGGTTTTTTTTTTTTTTGAAGTGATTTGGTGGCTTAGTATTGATACCTACAATTTAAGTATAAATACTTTGCAAGTTAATAGGCACAACACAAACTAGAGGGCCATAGTACTGATACTTGTTTTTAAGGTATGAATACCTTCTATATAGGTATCAATGTCGTTGTGCTATATTGACCTTCTAATGATTACGTTTTATAAGTGGTATCGATACCCTTTTTAATGGAATCGATACCACAAGTTGCATGACCACTTTTTCACACAAATTTTCACATTAAAATGGTTCTATTTTGTCCCAGCGGCTCCAAATGACTATAAATTAATTCCTTAGTATAAATGCACTTCAAAACACTACAAAGGATAATAGAGCAATACCCAAACGTCAAAATCAAGAAAATTGTAACGCCTCTAACCCGTATCCATCACTACAATAGGGTTACAGAGCATTACCCAACTTATTAATTAAACAATCATACAATTCTCATATCCCAACAAACATCATTTCGATACAAACATATAGTCCCTAATACAAGCCTTCGATGCCTAAAATAAACATTAGAAGTGGTTCGGGACTAAACTGAGAACTTAAAAAAATTTTGAGAAAACGTAGAAAATTTTCAAAGTATAGGAGACACACGGCCGAGTGGCCCGGTCGTGTGTCTTACACAGCCAAAGACATGCCCGTGTCACTGGCCATGTGGACATTCGAAATGGGATCACATGGTCGTGTCCCATATCGTGTCCTACCCCGTGTAACTCACTGACTTGGGTCACACGGTCAACCACACGCCCGTGTGACTAGCCCGTGTACCTTTTGAAATGGCCTCACACGCCCGTGTGCAGGCTGTGTGCTAGGCCATGTGAAAACTGGAGGGTATACTGACTTATGCCACACGACCAAGTCACACGCCCGTGTGCTAGGCCGTGTGAAGCTATTGACTTGGTTTCAAAATTAAATACCAAGGGACGCACGGCTGTGTCACCTAGCCGTGTGTCACACACGGCTGAGACACACGCCTGTGTCTCTGCCCATGTAGACAAAAATAGGCTTTTTTTTCAAGGCACATTTCTCAGCCAAATTGTTGTCAACCTAGGTTCAACAATGCATATACGACCAATGCTTAAATAGACACTTATAACCAACCAATTTCAAGCCTATATCATGTACTATCAATACAACAACAACAATGCTCATAAGCATCACAATTAGCGATTAAAAAACATACCAGTGTGCCTCCAAAGTATCCCTAAATGATCAAACTCACCTATTAGACTTTGTGCTTAAATCAACATGCATACCATATTCTCAAATTCAATCATTTTGTACTCAAAATACCAATTCACAACAAAGCATTCACATAGCAACTATAAACCAAATATCAACGGCAATTTACAAATATTTATATAACCAAGTTTACCAAAATAAGTCAAATCACATGGCTAAACTCATAACCAAAACATACATCATTTATAAGCCAAATCAATTGGCTATATACATTACAAACATATAGGCCATATTAACCACAATACCTATACATGCCATATAACCAAGTACACAAGTTCAAAAGTACCAAAATAACAGCTGGATGGTGTGATGAGATCTTCAACAACTCCCAATCCGAGCAAGCTTTAAAATCACTATAAAGCACGAAAAAGTAAATAGAGTAAGCTATTAAGCTTAGTAAGCTCGTATGGCTAATAAGTATAACTTACCATTCATTCACAATTTAAGTAATATAAACATAATATACTACAATTCCATTTAATCACAAGGCTAACATATATTCATTCACATAGCTAATTATGTAACTCACAAATTTCACGGATTTAATGCTTATATGATTTACGTACATACCTGCACTGATACGTATCAATATCTTACCCTTTCATATCATCAATATACCCGTTTAACCATTTGGAATAATATCTGATACTCAGGAATCTCACACACTAAGTGCCAATACATGGTCGAAACCATCTCAATCTCATATCTCATATAAATGCTCACTCTCAAGCTATCACTGGGTCTGCTCACACAAGCTGATGGTCAAAACGTAGCTACACGGTGCTGCTCACACAAGTTGACGAGTAACCGCAACACATGCCAGAAAACTCAGCCACCGGTAGAACGTACGGACTAGCACCCAAAACACAATAACCCTTAATAACATGTCATTTGTATCCTATCTATTCCTATGGTTCAACCAGGATTTATATATGGTCAATAACTCATTGAGAATTTCTGTGGTATCGTATCATCACAATTATATCGATTAATCATTCAAATACATATAAGTTAATGCTTATTAAACATACGAACTTATCTCGATTGCAAAAACGACGAAATAGGATCGACTAGTTCAATACTTTATCTTTCCCTCATCTAGATCCATACATTTCTTTTCTTGATCTATATAATCAAATTTAACTTATTCAAAATACATTCTATTCAATTTAATCCAAAAATCATGTTTTAGCAATTTAGTCCCTAGCTCAAAAAAATACAAATTCATGCAATTTAATCCACACCCATGCAAGCCGAATTTCATACAAGCTATTAGCAGCCCACACATTTTATTAATTCACACATTTCACCACATAATTTTCACATTTTACAAATAAATCCTTATTTGACATTTTCAACAAAAATCACTTTACAAAACTTGTTTATCTATCAACAACCATTCATTTTCTATCATCAAACATCAAAACACATGCACATTCATCAATGGTAAAACCCTATACTTTTAACAATTTTGCAAATTAGTATCTAGGCTAACTAGATTAAGCTACAACGACTCCAAAAACATAGAAATCACTAAAAAATGAGCAAAAATGCACTTACATGGAATCAGACTATGGTCGAACCTTCAAAACCACAAAAATGGAGTATTTTTCTTCCTTATTTTCGGTGGTGTAGCTCAAATGAGAAGATGATACCATATTTTCATTATGTTGATTTAATATTTATTTATGCAATTACCAAATTAACCTTTACTTATAACTTTAAAATTCACCTATTAAATTTTCGTTTTTGTCTAGTCAAATAAAAAATGGTCTATTTACCTCATAAATCCCTTACTAATTAATTTCATATCCATTTGATACTTTTAACTAATAGAACACAAGTTTTACACCTTATGCGATTTAATCCTTTTTATCAAATTAAGCATGCAAACAATAAAATTTCTTAAAAAAATTTTTATACAATCATATTATCATGCTGTAGACCTCAAAATAATAATAAAATAAATATTTTGACCTCCGATTTGTGGTCCCAAAACCACTATTCCGATTTCACTGAAAATGGGTTGTTACAAGAATACATTTTAGTTCGTATTTTTTATTTTCTTGTACATAGTTTCTAAGTGCTTGTTGCAATATCTTTGTATAATTATTTTTTTTCTTTTGTGGGCTTAATTTTGAAAACACATGTAACACCCCTTACCCGTGTTCGACGCCGGAACAGGGTACGAGGCATTACCGGACTTAATCACTAATCATCGTATAAAAACCAATTCATAATTTCACTATAATTTAAAACTTTTTCAAACACATTCAAGCTTTCCCTTAAAAAGAGCTTACAAGGCCCATATCATGATTTAATTCAACCACACACATAGGCAAGCATGCACATTCATAAATTGCATCATTTAATTAATAACATAATCAAGACTATCTACATTAAATGACTTTATACAATAGAGACCTTCAAATAACATAGGTCTGTATTTTAGGCCAATTCCTAGCAACTTAGTAACAATTAAACGAGTCTCCATACATGACAAAGACTTAAAAATACTTTAAAACCTTTATATATCGATCAATAGTTTGATAGTATGATTTAACCTCCGGCGACCTCCAACTCGAGCTAACATCTGAGACACTATAGGAAAAAGGAAAGGAAGGGAGTAAGCATTATAGCTTAGTAAGTAAGTATGTAAATATTAATAAACAATACATTATCATACTTTAAATGAAGTCACAATATGTTCCCGGAATATTACCATCACAAACACACACATACTCTCACTATTACAATCATAAACAGGTTTAAAAATAAGCTGTCTAGCAGAGTACCAGCAGCTAAATTATTTATTTCTGGAGCTACAGAACTACAAATTACAAACCGTTAATTTTTCTTGAAAATAGAGTCACGTATTAATTTTTCTTGAAACTAGATTCACGTATATTCTTACCATAAAATTTTCAGAATTTTTGGTCTAGCCAATTAGTACAGTTTATTCATTGAAGTTACCCCTGTTTCACTGCTCAATTGTTCTGACCACTCTTCACTACGAATCAATTTTATCCTTGTACAGAATTCAAAGGATGTTATCGTTTATTTTATTTGAAACTACACTCATTAAGGATTTCAAGCATATAAATTATATCTCCTAATTATTTTTTTAAAATTTTCAATGATTTTTCCAAGTCAGAACAGGGGATCACGTAGTCATTCTGAACCAGTGTCTCAAAAACTTAAATATCTCATAATATAGAATTCCTTTGCTTGCTCTGTTTCTGTTATATAAAAATAGACTCATTAAGCTTTAATTTGATATCTCATTCAGTCTCTGATTCAATTTCTACTATTTTTGGTAAATTTTTAGATTCACATCACTGCAACTATCCATAACAGTTTTATTGTCAATTTTGATCTTTCACACTTCAATTGTATTCATCACTTACCCATAACAATCTTTCCAATTTCCAATCACATATCAAGCATATTGCTCATAAGTTACACATGTATATACTTACACTTATCATCACAAAGTCATACACAATTTCATTTAATCAATTTCCCAGTTGAATGCTTTGAATAATAATGAGATCTGTGATGGTATCGCACACACCCACCTTTAAAATCGAAGCTCTCTTGTACACATAGTGGCCTTCACTTAGCACCACTCATGTGACCTAGCTCGATTGTACACATAATTTTGGCTCTCTTGTACACATGGTGAACACTTAGTACCACCCATGTGACCTAGCCAGTTTATCTCGTCGCTCTCTTGTCTACATGGTGTCCTTCACCTGGAACCACGCATGCGACCTAGCTACATATATCTCGTAGCTCTCTTGTCTACATGGTGTACACATAGTATCACCCATGCGACCTAGCTACATCATAATGTCTCGTAACTCTCTTGTACACATGATGTGCACTCAGCACCATATATGTGACCTAGCTACATATCATCTGTATCATCCAATCTTTCCGAAGGTTCAACTGGGGTTTCTCTCTCTTTCTAATACTTGATTCCATACTTCCAATAGTCAATTATGATTCAAAAATTAGCTACAATACATAAAATATGCTAAAATATAAAAACATAATAAAGATAATGTATTATTTACATACAAACTTACATACTTTCTCATTTCCATGTCAAATTAATATTGAACATTTAAATCATCATAATTATACTTACTTTCAACACCTCGGCAATCATAGTAAATATATCAATTTTACATTGAAACATGCATAAATTAATGCTTATTATACATATGAACTTACCTCGATACTAAAACGACCATTTTACCAACTTTCCTAATTTTCGATTTTTCTCCCATTCTAGGTTCAAATCTCATTTTTTGGGATCTAAAACATCATATTTTACTTATTTAATTAATGTACTATTCAAAATAGTCCTTAACTCAAACTTTGGAAAAATTACAATTTTGCCCTTAAACTTTCGCATATTTACACTTTTGCCCCTAGGCTCGGGAATTAAACTTCATCCCTTATTCTTATGTTTCATGACATGATGATCATTTTTCCCTTCTATGGAAACATCAAATTCTCACTCTAACACATAGTTATGAACAATAACAACTTTTACCGATTAAGCTGTTTTACTCATTTTTGCTTAAAACTGCTTAGCAAAAGTTGTTTAACATAATTTCAGTCTTCATATTCTACCATAAAACATCAAAATAAATACATTTCACCTATGGGTATTTTTCCAAATATGAACCCTAGCTTAAATTATTGCTAGAATAAGCTTAATCAAGTTACCGGGATTCCAAAAACGTAAAGAACTTGAAAAACGCCCACGGACTTACTATTGAGCTTGGAAAGCTTGAAAACCCTAGCCATGGCTTCCCCCATGCTAATTTCGGCCTCCATGAAAAAGATGAGTCAATTTTGGCTTTATTTTCCCTTTTTATTTCTTTTAATTACCAAATGACTAAAATTCCCTTAAGGCCTTTCTTTAAAATTTTGTCCTATTCATGCTCATTTTTGTCCTAACAAAATATAATGGTATAATTACCATTTAAGGACCTCCTCTTTAAACCCCCATTTCAATCAAGTACTTATGAATTAGAACACATATTTTGCAACTTTTGCAATTTAGTCCGAAAAGTCCAATTAAGCACTTTATCAGTAAAATTACTTAACGATATTTTTACACAATATTTTAATCAATAAATAAACCTTAAAACTTAATCAGAATAAATTTTTCATCTTCGAATTCGTGGTTCTAAAACCATCATTCCGTTTAGGCCCTAAATCGGGCTGTTACAGCAACTTCTGCAAATAAGCCCTAATAGGCAAATTAAACATGCAATCTATAAAATTTCTTATCAATACTCTAACACATGCATCTAATCACTTGGTAAATCATAAAAATTAATCGAAATAAACTTTTCTATCGCAGATTTGTGGTTTTGCAACCACTATTCCATTTAGGCCCTATTTCGAGATGTTACAACACACATCTATTAGAGGGTTATACTTTGTTTACTCAAGTCACCAATTATTTTTTGGAGGGTTTTTATTTGAGCCACAAAAACTAGAGAAATTCTAGTTTACACTTGGAAAACTAGAAGGAAAATTTTTCTCTAAGTTTTAGTAAAATATAGTATCTATAAAGGTTATAACTTTTTGTTGCTTTTTTTTTTATCTTGCTAATTGTGGCATTGGTGTTCAATATACTTTCAGGGTCATTTTTTACTCATTGGTTAACTTCAATGCATGATGTAAAATTTTAATGTCGAAAAACACATTGTATTGATTAAACATGTGCATAAAATAGAAAGTTGAAATGTAAGGCTGTAACACCCCTAACCCAAAACAGTCGCCGGAACAGGGTTACGGAGCATTACTAGAACTTACAGATTACATAAATAGATATTCTACACCATACAGTATTCATATCAGAAATCAATCATAAAGTCCCTTATATGAACTCTCGAGGTGCAAAACATGCATTAGAAATGATTCGGGACTAAACCGGATACTCAAAGAATTTTTCGCAAAATCTCAAAATTTTTCCTAGATATAAGGGTCACACACCAGTGTGGTCAGGTAGTGTGGCTCACACGGCCAAGGACACGCCCGTGTCTCAGGCCGTGTAACTCTCTGACTTGGGTTGCACGGCCAATCCACACGCTTGTGTGCTAGGTTGTATGTGGGTGCAGGGGTCACACGGTCAATCCACAAGCCCGTTTGCTAGGCCGTGTGATCAATTTTGAGCATTCTATTTTGACATTTTAAAGATGAAAGGGACACAAGGGCAAGTCACACACCTATGTGCTAGGTCGTGTGTTACACACGGCTGAGACACATGCCCGTGTCTTTGCCCGTGTGGACAAAAATAGGCTATTTTCCAAGCCACATTTCTCACCCATTTTGTCTTCCTCCTACACCAATACTTTAACATATTTACAAGCCATTTTAAAATAATTAACTCAAGTCAAAGCCGAGTCTCATGCATAACATATCATCACATACAACCCATGTAATTTTAATCACCTTAGATGACACTTTACCATCATGTAACCAAATATATAAACTTACTTAACTTACCAAATTCACCTATATTCATATTTTACCAAATATGCTAAAATTAATCATCTATATACCAATAGGATTTCTATCAATCAACCATTTAAGCACACACCAAACATGTCATAGCCTCATTTATACATATCAAAACATGTTCATCACAAGTCATTTCAATAGCTAGTTATAACCAAAACATTTACATGTCAATTTTGGCTAATTAACCTATACATGCCATTTAACCATAATGGATTTACCATTTATACCAAAATGGGCCGATAGATAATGTGAGTGATCTGCGCTAAGCTTCCAATCCAACAAGCTTCGGAATTGCTATAGAATAGGAGAAAATAAAACAGAGCATGCATGAAATGCTTAGTAAGTTCGTATAACATGGTAAATAACTTACCATATATTTATGTTCAAAATAAACATGCAAGGCACTATCAACCAATTTTATCACAAGTCCTTAATCAAGGATGAATAAAGTTATCAAGCATGATCCACATCCATGTAACAACCAATTCATGTATCATTATATCAGGTAATGTCATTTCTATGTACTTCATGTACATATGGGTAATAGTTCATTTCTAAGTCTTACTATCTCATATAAACATCAAGAAACATGTATGGGCTCAATAATAACCAAATTCCTATATGCATATACGTTCCACATCATGAATTCATATAACATATACAAATCATACCAATATATTTCAAGTACATTTTCATAATATTTCGTCTCAAGTTCAGATTATTTCATGTCAGGATTTTGCTCATTAAATCAATTAAAATATCAATGGAAACCCGAAAAAATACACTCGAAGTGTAAAAGTCTATAATCTTAGATGAACATATTCATCAAACAAGTTCCATGTTCATATATCACTATCTCATACTTCCATATATCATGTATCATCATTTTCATGTATTTCAGGCAGAGACATGTAATAATTCATTTTGTGTTCATATTTTCTCATGCCAGGATTTTTCATGTTGAATTTATTTGAAATATCAATGGATACACATGTAGTACACTCGAAGTGTACAAATCAGAAACCGCCAATTCATATTCAGGGGTACCCATAAGGGTACATAATCAGGAAGCATACTCTCGAGCCATATAACAGGATGCTCATATGAGCCATGTAACAAGAAGCATATCCGGGCTATAACAGGAAACTCATAAGAGTTTTAATCAGGAAGCTTATTAAGCTTAATAGGTAACTCTGAAGAGCTATTATCAGGGAGCTCCAGATAGCCATATAACAGGATGTTCAAGCAAGCCATGTCAGGAAGCTCATAAGAACCTATATCAAGACACTCACAAAAAGCTGCATTTGTGTCTGCAATAAATGTTGGATCACAACCGATCAAATCATGTAACAGGACACTCACAAAGAGCTGCGGTAGTGCGCAACACATGCAGGACCACTACCAAACAGGATGCTCGCAAGAACCATATAACAGGAAGCTCGAGAGGGCTTATAACAGGATTGCTCATCCGAGCTATAGGGTGTTCGCAACATATGCTGGACCACAATCAATACAGGAAACCATGTATCCATTGACTTTCATTATTCAAACGGGATTTAATTTTTATCGGGCTTTATTAGATATATATATATTCAATTTCATATGCATGACAACTACGTAATTCTCATACACAACATTCAATTCAAGCATATAAATATACACAATTTAGTTGCACGAACTTACCTCAACAAATGTTCGTGTACATAAAATCTACTAATTCAACACTTTCTCTTTTCCTCATTCTAACTCTGAATTTGATCTATCCGAATCTATACGAGTAAATTTAACATCAACTTAATACAATTTATACTCAATTCAGTCCAATTCATATCTTAGGTAAAATTACCATTTTGCTCCTATACTTTTAATTAATGACGATTTCGTCCCTAGGCTCGGAAAATAAAATTCATACAATTTAATCCTTATTCCAAGCCTAGCCCAATTTTACATATAAAATTTAAAGCCCATGTATTTCATAAAATTCAGAATTTTTCCATGAATTTTACAATTTTACAATTTAGTCCTAAAATCATAATTTCATCAAAATTCACTTTATAAAAGTTGTTTATCTATCAACAAGCTTTCATTTTCTACCAAAATTTTAAAATTTCAGCATACTCATCCATGGTAAAACCCCAGTACTTTGATAACTTTACAAATTAGTCCCCGAGATAGCTAAATTAAGTTATTACAATCTCGAAAACATGAAAACTACTAAAAATTGGACTTGTATACTTACCCAATTAAGCCAAAATCGCTTGCTTGAGCTCACTTTCTCTTAGCTAGGGTTTCCATGTTTTATTTGGGAAAGATGATGATAAAATTGATGATATTTTCATTTTTTTTATCATTTATCATCTTTTATTATTTCACTTTCTAATTTTATCATTTTCTTTATTATCATCCTTAACAACTATACATTTTTAATGGTCTATTTACCATTTAAGGACCTCAAATTTTTAATTTCATAGTTATTTAATCCCTTTAGCTATTAGAACTTAACTTTTGCACTTTGTGCAATTTGGTCCTTTATCAAATTAAACATATAATTTGTAAAATTTATTTATGAAATTGTCATGCGACATTATTATCATACTGTAGATCATAAAATAATATTAAAATAAATTTCTTTTCCGAAATCGAATTTGTGGTCTTGAAACCACTATTCCGATTTTTCAGAAAACGGGCTGTTACAAAGGCCCTAAAAATAGGTCTAGTAGTTACGGGTAAGTTTACTAGGTTATGAGTGAAAAATTAGGAGTTAATCGGGGTTATTAGTAATTTTTCTCTTAGTTTAGTTAGCTTAATTTTGTTTAAAAAAATCAAGAAATAATATTCTGAAAGATAAAAATATTTTTAGAAAAATTAATTTTATAGTTTTAAATAATTTTTGGGTAAAATAAATATTTTGGGTCAAATTAGAATTGAAAAATAAATTCAAATGGGGGTTTAATTGAGGGAATTTAAAGTATTAATTACATAGGACCATTTTTGCAAAACAAGGGAAATGTTTGAGTGGTTTTATGGAAAATTACCCATATTTTTTAAATTTTGGAGGGAAATGATTGCTTTGTAAAACAAGGGAATTGTGAGAGTGGTGTGATGGCAATTTCCCCAATTATTGAAAATCATGTGGGGGTTCTTTAGCTCAAAAACACTGCAACCCCCTCACTTCACACACAATTTTCACCCGATTTCTAAGCGTTTTCTCTCATTTTTCTTTTTCATTTTCGAAGTCCACATATCAAAGATTAGATCTCATCTTTTATTTTCTCCAAATTCTCTCAAAATTCTCCAGAAAAGATTTTCAAAGTTGGAAAAAAAACTCATCCCAGTTCTTCAAAGATCATGATCCAATCTTCAATATTGATGATTCTAGATCGATTGAAGGTAATTTATCAACTCTAAATTCATTTTAAAGTTTTTTTTAATAATTATTTTCTATTTAAATCAATTAAAATGGTTTTTCAAATCTTGATCTGTTCTCTCTTGAACATGAAATTCATCAATGTTGAATTCATGGTTTTTAGTTGGAATCCAAGTTTAAATGGATATTTAAGCTCAAATCATGTTTATTAAGAGATTTTTTATTAGAAAACAAAAGTTTAAACTCGTTTGATTGATCAATTTTGACAAATCCATTTCTAACTAAGAACATGAGTTCATTTTTTGGAAAATCATGAAACAGTTTGTTTGATTAAATTTATGCTTAGGTTTCGTGTTGATAGATTAGAAATTATGTTTAGAAATGGTTTTTGGTGCAAAGAAGGTCATTTAGGGGCTGAAATTTGTGTTTCGACTATATCGTGAGTTTTTGGTGTTTTAGATCCGTGTAGTTCATGATTTTTTTTATTTTCTTGTTGTTAATGATAGCTTGTAACATGTATTTTATCTTTGTTTAAGCTCCACAACAAAGGAGGCCATTGTTAATCAGAATCGAGTTCTGAACGCAGCTACTTGACACACTTTGACTTGAAAAGTAAAGTGTGAAGGTGGGTGGCTTTTTAAGGCAATTGGTAAACATGCCTATTTACATTCTAAATTGAGGTTTTGAATTGTGTTTCTAATGATTCAATTGTATCTGAAATGGTTTAGATTATTAAAATTGATTTTAATTTTATATAAACATATTTGTAAATGATTTATGGAAATTGTGAATTGTGTGTTTGATATGATTGATTTGGATTGTATTGAATAATAATTGGAGCATAGATTACTGTATATTAGAGCACTTGATGATGGTTTTAGATCCATGGACAAAGACACTTATTGTGCTTATCTATGTTGGTACTAAATTTGCTAAGTGACATGATTTAAATTGAATTTTTATATCATGAACTAAGTGCTTAAATATCAGTTTTATGTCTTGTATGATTGGTTATATTGGCAACATTGCATGATGGATCTATTGGATATAGATGGCATGCTATAGGATTAGTGAGTATTCACCACTATATGTGTTATTTATGAGCATATGGCTCTAAGAGTATTGATTTTGTTGGAGTGGATAAGGGATTGTTGAGCCTTTTTCACCACTCAATTATTAGCGATTTCGAGGTGATATAAAGGAGTGTGTGGCTATACCCTACTCAATCGGAGTATTGTATTTGATATTTGGGAGATCGGACATGATCACATGTTTATATTTTGCCATGGATGTCATTTGACAGTATAAGTGTTTTTTTTTAATTAAATTATGTTTCCATATGCCATAATAAATGTGATTTTTACTCGTGGAATAACATATAGAATTATGATGTTATGATGTTGCATTGTTGCTGGAAATTTTAGTCAATTGAATGTTATAATTGAGCATGAAAATATAATTGAAACTATGATTCATATACTCGAAATATGATACATGATTTTCCTTGGTTTAAGTATATTTTTGGTGTGATTTACTTATTGAATTTATGACCACTCACTGAGCTTTTTCAGCTTACACCCTCACAGTTTTGTGCATAAATTTTTTTTTCGGCTTTGGGGAAATGAGGAGCAAGGCCAAGGCTAGTCCAAGTTTAAGGTTATTTGGTAATATAGACTAAGGACTCTTTTTTAGAAACATTAGAGGGCATTGTGGAACTCAATTGAGATAATTTGATATTCTTGTAATGGACATTTGAGACTTTTATTTGGATTTTAATTTTGAGATGTTATACTTTTTTTTTAATGATTGATTTTATGGTTAAATGTTGTATGGATTATGGTATGTTGCTAGGTGTTATCATGGTGATTGAAAACATGGTGATTGAAGCATGAATTTTTCACTAATACATTTTAATTGTAGCTTATCAAGGACTGGATAGCTTTGTGGTTAAGGTAAGTTTATTGTATGATTTAATTATTGTTTGTTAAGCATGATTTTGAATGTTTAAATTATGAATACATGTTATTTATTAGTTGTAATTAGTATTATTAAAGTAATAAAACTTAACTAATATAGTCTTAATTAGTAAATGGATTAAGGAAAAATGGTTAATTAAAATAAATTTTAAGGGTTTCCAAAAAAAATTGATTAAAATGAAGTTGGTAATCATTTAGAATTAAAATCGGGATCGTTTAGTTTTAAGTGGTAACATGACTAAAATAACCTTAGAGTTAAATCCTTAAAATAGTTTTAAAATGGTTCACAAATCACTTCCGCAATAAGATTAGACAATTATTAGTTAAAATTGAGGTGTTATAAGATTGGAGTGTGTTTTGAGGTGGTTTTGTGCTCGATAATCACTTCGGTGGCTAATGTATCGCTTCGGATTCGGGTCGATCTGTTCTGGTCGAATTTAGGGTGTCACATGAAATTCATAATAATAATTTTATTATGTACAGATGGTAAATATAAATTTTTTAATGTCATCATGGGCTCAAATTTCATCATCAATGTTTTAGGTTTTATTAACTTCTATGAAAAAGTAGCACATTCTAGTTTGTATAAATATAAAGAAAAAACTTAAAAAAATGAGATTTACTTATTGTGAGATAAAAAAAAATGACCATTTCTTATTTTTTTATATTTTTTTAAATATATTTTTTAAAATTTTTAAGCTTTTTATAATAAAAAAATTATATCTAAAATGAATATAAACAAATAGATGCCCAAACTCAAGCACACTTGGAGCCCATTTGTTTAGATTAATTCCAGACTTAAATTTTTCAAATAATTTTTTATTTTTTATTTTTTTTAACATGGATCAACATGCCAACATCATAACAATTAATTCAACGGTTGTTAATAATCTTAGTTTTTCACTTTAATTAATATATGCAATGTTCTTACTTTTAATTTAATATGGGAATTTGATTCAAGTATGTGCAACTCATTTATTTACTCTCAATCTTTTTTCCCTTTTTTTTAAATTTTTATCAAATTAAAATTTAATAATTAATTCATTTTGCATTTTATCATCACATTTTATATGTAATTTTTTATACTACAGTTGATTGGAGTAATATCTTTTTAAGCATGTTTTAATATATAAATTGACAATAAATTAATTCATTTGATAATATTTAGTTATCCACATGCCTTAATTTTAGTAAAGAGGAAAAAAAATCGCTTATTTTGAAGAAATTTTATTTTTTACTAGAGTTTTTACATATCTTTCTAGTTTCTAGTTTCGAGTTTATGTCTAAATATTATAATACATATGTAATAAATATTTTTTTTTCATGTTATTATACTAGTAACCAAACAAGGCATAAATATTTTATTTTAATCATAAAATACAAATTTAATTTTGACATCTCTTGAGTAGTATGAATTACAATAGGAAAATATCAAGACAAATAATTTATTTGGCCCTCCAACTTTACAAAAAAAAATTTAGCCCTTCACTTAATTTTGCGTCTCTTTTAGCCATTAAATTTGTATTGTTTGTCAAATCACCCCAAAATGGATAGAAAAATTAACGTATGTTAACTTTGCTAACGTGACATACACGTGGATGCCACGTGCAATTAATTAATTTTTTAATATTTAAAAATTCAAAAAAATTATAAAAACTAAAAAATAAATTATTAACATTATTAAAAAGTATAAAAATGATTAAAAATATATATTTTTTAATTTTAAAAAAATTAATTAACTATTGATGTCGTGACATACATATGTATGTCATATCAACAAAATTCACAAATGTTAATTTTTTTCATCCATTTTGAGGTGATTTTGACAAACAAAATAAGTTCAAGGGCTAAAAGAAGTAAAAATTAAAGGCATAATTGCATTAAATACCCTTAACGTTTATGGGTTTTTGGGTTTGAGCCCTGAACCTTTTTTTTTATTGACATACTCAATATTATGACTTTTTCAAAATTAGTCCAATTTTAATGATAACGTGAGTTGACCATCAGTCAAATGAAAGGTCAACGAAATAGCCTATGTGGCATGACACATAAGTACAATGTCATAGATGATGTCATTGTAACAATTTTTTTTCATTTTTTCTCATCTTCTTTCTTTCTCTCTTACCCTCTAACTGTTGTTACAATTTCTCAACGCTTTCCCAAATTTTGTCTCTTTCCAAATACATCTTTAGTTTTTCTCTCTTTCCAAATTTTCTCAACACCTCCATGAGTTGTTAGTTTTTTTCTAATCAACACATATTTGTTAATGAAAAGACATATAGCAAACATCCAAAAGGGTATGTAAACTAATGAAATCTATTAAAACATAATATATATATATATATATATATATTTATATGCATGCATATCACCATTTTCTTCAGTTTTCTCACCAGCCAAATAGAATAAAATGAATCCTTACAACAAAAAGAAGTTTACTTTCTAGTGTTTTAACAAAAATTCAGCAAATCCCACCTCCCATTTTATACTAATTTAGCTAGATTTACTAACTTTAACCTCCAAATTCAGCTTTTAAACCTTCCACAATCCTATTTGTTTATCGAGAAAAAAAAAACAGAGAAAGAAAGAAAAAAATCAAAGTTCTGGGAATTACCATAATCATCTTCAACAAGAAAATTAAAGGTATGGTGATCATAATTGTAAGTAAACTTCTTGTTGGAAGAAGTGAGTTTCTGCAATAGTAGCTGTGATTGCTGGGAAATTCCTAGTGAACTCAGTGTATTCAGCCAAGATCGTTGCTCCTCGAGCAACGAAGCTATAAATAAACGCTTCCTGATTCATTCTTTTTCTCTCTTGAGCTAAACTCAGTTAGCTCACAAGTTAATCACAGAGACTGAACAGAGAAAGACGAGGGAACTTTGCTTGTTCTACTGCTTCAACGTTAATGTTTCCTTCTTCATTTTTTTAAGATTGAGTCTACCATTTCTTTGCTTGTTTCAAAAATATTTTTGTGTGAGTTTAATCCTCTTTTGTTATTTATTAATTTCTATTCTTTATTTTTGAAATATGTATTTTCAATTCAAATTTGGGTGTTTGGAAATAGAGAAAATTTGAGAAAGCGTTGAGAAAAAAAAATGTTTTATTGTAACAGCAATTAGAGAAGAGAGAAAGAAAGAATATGGGGAAAATAACTGTTTTGATGATGTCATTTATGACATCGTGCTTATGTGACATGTCACATAAGTTATTTCGTTGACTTGTAGTTTGATTGACGGTTAATTCACATTTATTAAATTTTTAAAAAAATTGTAACATTAAGGATGTTAATAAAAAAAGGGATTAAGGGTTTAAACCTAAAAACTCATAAACATTGAAGGTATTTTATACAATTATATCAAAATTAAATAAAATATTAAAATAATTCTTTTTTATAAAATTAGAGAGGAAAATATATATGTTTATGATATAAAATTATTATGACTTAATTATTATTAGTTGAGAAAATTTGTCGTACTACTTTTTCTCAATAATAATAATTTTCATACTTTAAATAATAAGATTTTATATTTCAGTTAAATAAATAAAAGAAAATAATGTATTAAGTAATTTTAAGATTAGTAAAGACAATTTTATATTCTGGGAAATCACCTTTGTGAACGAAAAAAAGGATTGATCCAAGAGTGACAAAATCTGTCATAAATTACCTACCTGTGAGACCACTTTAATACTAAAATTAACAAGATGTAAAAACAAAAACAAAAACAAAAATGGAGTGAATAAATAAGATTGAACGCCTTTATTGTTGCTTTTTGATACCATGAATCATGGTCCGATATGTGATCATCAACTCCAACTAATTCATTATGTACACTTGTTAAATTCAGTTAGTGTTTTTCTAATATATTATTGAAATTTAATTATAAATATGTAAGATTATTTATGCTCTTTAATTATTTTGAAAAGAATAATTTATTCTTTCACATTTTTAAGTAATAATTCACCCCGAAAATAATTGATTTTATCTCATCTTTATAATTATTTTTAGTAATGAATAGTTCCACGTGCCACTTCAACAGTTCCGTTCCACCACGACCAAACGGTCCAAACCCACTCATCTTCTTCTCCAGCTCTTAGTTTTAGTAATTCGGCTTCCATTCCATGAACAAACAGTCAAACAAAACCCCCCCCCCCAAATAAATATCAAATTAATTAAATCCCCAAACAAAACATTAATTATTGAAAGCAAAAGTCCTAAAATTTCTTCTTTCTAATCAGATAAAACATCTCTCCCCACCGTCGTTTTGTTTTCTCCGTCCCTTGAGTCGTCGCTGCGATGGGCAGCACGGAAGAAGATACCACCACTTCCAAACCCACATCTCTATACGACGTCGCTTCCTCCACCGAACCTCTCCTCTTCAAACCCACCACCAGCTCTGCCTACCCATCTCCTCCAATCGAAGAACCACCTCAATCC
This sequence comes from Gossypium longicalyx, assembly GCA_025698465.1. Taxonomy (NCBI): domain Eukaryota; kingdom Viridiplantae; phylum Streptophyta; class Magnoliopsida; order Malvales; family Malvaceae; genus Gossypium; species Gossypium longicalyx. The sequence continues at coordinate 11,395,638 of CM046995.1, read as the reverse complement.
GACCCCTCCGAATCCGACCCAACTCAGTCCCTCCAGATCTCTTTCAATTACGGGCCCAGACCTTTCAAAGACCTCCCTTTCCTCATCCTCTTCCTTCTCTTCGTCCTTTGCACTTTCGCTTTCGGTATTTTCTCGATCTTCCATCGAAACGACAACTACTCCAACGTTTCGGCCTTCACCTACGATTCCAATTCCACTTCTTGCGTTCAAGACACTTCCTTTTTATCAAGTCAAATATGGGTCTCTGAAACTTCATTTTTTGCGTTGTCAAGTTCCAGTCTTTGGACGTATTTAGTATGGACCCTTGTGATAACTTCAGTTTTAAGTGTACCCATATGTTTACTTTTGCTTTTATTACTCAAACACTACACGAAGCAGATCGTTTATGTCTTGCTTCCTTTCTTTATAATCATGCCGATTTTCTTTGATGTTTATTGGTTCGTTGCTTGTACCTTGAGCTCTTCTTGTAGTGATGCTTTCCCTTTGGTCTATAGAATTTTGGTGCTTGTTTTCATTTTGTTAATAGTTGGGGTTATTATTTGGATCATTGTGGCTAATTGGCATCGGATCGAGTTGACTGTGAGGATTATCGGGGTTGCCTCCGATGCGCTTTCGAGGAATTTAGGGTTGTTTTTGGTGATACCGTTGTTGACCGTTGGATTGGTGGCTTATTATGCGTCAATTGTTGTGTTCTTGGTGTTTTCTAGATCTAATGGGAAAATTGTGGCTAAAGAATCGAATGGAGAGTATACTTGTGTTTGGAAACAAGATAGCTGGGTGCCTGCTTATTTTGCATTGGCTATTTTGACAATGTTGTGGTCCTTGACCAGTATGGTGGAAGCTCAGGTTTATGTTACCAGTGGCACCATTGCTCAGTGGTACTTTTCCAAAGATGATACGAAACCTCACCGGAGCATAAGAAGATCTTTGAGGTAACTTCCTACTGTGTTCAGCTTTTCTGAATAAAGATCCATGCATTTCAATGTATTATTATAGATGATTTGTGCTTCTCTATGAGGGTAGGTCAAACTAAGCTTGAATTGGAACTTATATTTTTGTGTTTCTGAGTGACTGCTTTGAACTTTGGTTGCATGCTTACATTATGAATACTAGACTGTTTAAATAGATTAATTATCAAAGATTAAGATCTTGGTGATAAAGCTTAGGATAATTGTAATGGCGCATAGTTGATAACATCGATTTTAGTATGGTTTATAGCTGCATGATGTATATGAGTATAGTATTTGTACTTGAGTATGGAAGATCACTATCGTGGCAATTCACTTTGGTTTGGACTTGTGGATTCAATTTGACGACATTGTTTTGCATTTGATTGAATGGAGTAACGAATGGTCAAACAATCTTGTTCCTAACAACAACTCTGAGAGTGTGTTCCTCTCCTCGTGGTGTTTCTTGTGATGGACTTTTATCTTAGTATATGAAATTCATTTAGTTCCTTTATGCATCTCTATAGAGGGCTAGATTGCCATGAAAAGAGAGCTACTTCTCTAGTTTCTTTGTTGAAATTGCCATGCCAAAATGCAGCATGTTGACTTCTTTTCTAAGATTAGGTCCTTTTCGATTGAGATTAGGCAGCCTCTTAGCTTCTTGTCGACTAGCCAGAACACTATATCCTAATGTTGGTAAGGTAATTTCTGAAAGATGTCTTAATGAAACATCTGCAACACTGAGAATCGAAACGGACATACTTTCAAGGCATCCCTCATGTCTATTGATTATCAGAATAGTTGAATTTAACCTTTCTAACCCTTTTGGTTCTAAAAACGTGCAGAAATGCATTTGGTCCTTCTTCTGGCACCATCTGTCTATCTGGATTACTTGTCTTTGTTGTTCGAGTGGTGCGTGCTGCTGTTGATAGTGCAAGAGAAGAAGATGTTCCTGGGATAGTTAATCTTGTTCTGCGGTGTTGTGTTAATGCCCTACTGTCTGCGATAGACTTTCTTAACAAGTTCACTATCAACTTTGCGGCAATAACTGGCGAGGCATATTGCACCTCTGCGAGGATGACATATGAGCTTCTAAGACGTAACTTACTCTCTGCTGTTTTTGTGGAGACCGTATCAACTCGTTTATTAGCAGGAGTTATTTTTGTCCTTTCAGCAGTTTATGCAATTGCAGTGAGTCTCCGATACACTTCCTTCTTACCCTTCTCCCCCTTCATTTACTTGAATTACCTGGCAATCACATTCCTAAAATGCAGGTCTGTGCAATCTTGAAGGGTGTTAGTGATCTAGGGGTTAACATGTACACCGTTGCGGCTCTTGCGTGGGTGCTGCTAATCCTGGTACTGGGATTCTTCGTCCATGTGTTGGACAATGTGATTGACACTGTTTACATCTGCTACGCAATCGATAGAGATAGAGGGGAAGTGTACAAGCATGAGGTTCATGATGTTTACGTTCAGTTACCAATCAGTAGGAACAGTCGATCATCCTACCCATCTAGAACACTTGATGTATAGACATGTCCTTGTATGTTTGTAACTTCAAAATAATGTGTTGTTGATTTGTCATTTGGTTTTGGTGTCTGGATGGGGTTGTTAACTGCCTATTGGCAAATTTGTGCATACCATCATCACATTCAAGTTGTTGCATTGTACACTTCTTATTAGGCTTGTTCAATAAAGATCTAACTGTTTTAAGTGATGGGGAAAACACCTGTTTTTCACTCTTTTTTACTTCATACAAGAGTGAGTATGTTTTTAATCAAAATTGGCTAGTAAAGAGTGAAGAGAAAGACTCATCTTGGTAAAGGTTGATTTCATTTTATGATCATCATTGCCTGTTTTATGCATGTATTAAAGGGATAAGGAGTTGAAATGTATATTTATCCATCGAATCAGACTTTAAAAGAAATTTAACAATCTAGTAAAATGAAAATTTAAGTGAAGAAATTGTAAATTTATTAATAATTTAATGAAAAAGTTAATAGATGAAGTGATGAAGCGGTAAGACTAGCAAGAGGGGTGTATTGGTAAAAGTGAAAAGTTAAGTGTTGGGCACTTAAATTTGTCACCGGAATAAACACAAACAGGGGGCAGTGCACTAAAAATCAAATCAAGGAATACATAGTAAAATCTCGGGTTTTCTTCTATTTCAACGCTACTCTTCTATCTTCGAATTCACAAACAATGGTGCTCGAGGTAAAGCAATGCTAAAGATTCCTCCTTGATCCCCTTCTTCAATCATCTGTTCCTTTACCCTTTTCATCTTTTAGTTTCTCTAAATTATTGTGTTTATGGGTTTTAATCAGGCGACTAAGATATGCATTGATAACTCGGAATGGATGCGAAACAACGATTATTCTCCGTCTCGATTTCAAGCTCTAACTGATGCCATTAGTCTTACCTGTGGTGCTAAAACCCAGGTAAATTACTGCTTTACCTTAACCTATTCCATTTATCTTATTTATTTATGGATGTAGTTACCTTTGTGGCGCTTGGTAATGTAAGATGCCAGAATAACTCATTACCACATTTGGATTCCGAAGAGCCAATATTCTTATATTTCCAGCCGTGTCAAGATTTTGGAATATATGAGTAATCTCCCTACCATTCTTCTTTAGTAATCTTAGATTTACTTCGGGATAATTTTATTACTACTTTTTTATAATTTTGGTTAATTTTAGACTTCAAACCAAAGAAAATATCAAGTCTGATTAAAAGAGAAATCTCCTTTTTCTTTGTTCTTGCTTCTTTCCCTTAGCTTTGAACAAAACCAGAATCCGGAGCCAGATTAGCATTTCTTTTGTACTTTAACAAAATTATATTAATATTTATATCTTTGGATTGAATTGGCAGAAAACTTTGCCCAAAACTTTCTTGTGTCATATTTGAATTAAGAATATAAAATTTTCAATGTATTTCGAGAGAGAGATGCTATTTTGTTAATTTTATTGTGAACTTTAGAAATTCATCGGTAGTGAAAGAAACAATTTTCATGTTAATGATGTATAAACTTGTTTTGACTTCTTTACTTATTATATATGTTCAAAAAAGAAAAAAAATTCTATAAAATGATAATTTAGTAAAATGTGCTTTCAAATAATCTTACATTCCTATCAACAAATAATAAACCATATAGGATAATGTAACATACTCTGTGATGTGCTAAGTAATCATATTACCGTAATCTTACATTCCATGAACCAAAGGTCCCCTATGTGTTTCCTTTTCTTAATGGCAAACGGGAAATTTGATTTTGCCTTTAATAAATTAATGGCAGTCCAATCCAGAAAACACAGTCGGCTACTCCTACCAGTGATCTAGGCAAAATCTTCTCTTGCATGCACAGTACCTGAAATTTACCCATTTTCTCTTTTATTTTGAGTCATATACGAAGATAGAGTTTGTTTAAGCTAACATCGTAAATAAAGTATGGCTTCTTTGAACTATTGTGGCAATATATATGCTTTGCTGAAATTTGTGTTTTGATTTACCATGTTACTGTTATACTTGAAGATAAAGGTTAGGCATGTTGAAATTTTTTGTGGTTTGTTGTCGGATAGATTAAATTCAATGTACACTATTTTGGTGGTGGTGTTGCCAATAGAAAACTTGGCTTATATGTTGAAAGAAAACTAGCATTAATTGTCTTGATATGGCTTGCTATTTTGTTCATATGACATGAGTCTGGCATTTTGTTACTATGACCTGTTTAAGTATGTTGTGCAGTGTAAAGATAGATGTTTTCTGACCTCTGGAAAAGATGAGCACCTTTATCTCTTACTGTAGAATTGGAGAACTTGTCCTCACTGACGGTGTCATTTTATGCAAAAGCAGCATATGATAAATGATTAGTCCCTAAAATTTGTATTTTAAGGATTTCTGAATAAAAAATAATCTTTCTTCGCCTCTTATCACTATTTTCCCAATAAAAGCAGCATATGTTTTTTAATGTTTTACACAGGTCTTGAAATGGGGGGTGAGATGAACCTAGCAACTGGAATTCAGATTGCTTAATTGGCTCTGAAGCATCGTCAAAACAAAAACCAGCAGCAAAGGATTATAGTTTTTGCTGGAAGGTATATCGTGTTAGCCTTCTATTTGCTTGTTTACTTCATTTCAAATATAATCGTTTCCCCCCTTATTTTTTATGCTTTCTGTCCCATTAAGTATGAAAAGAAGGCATTGGAGATGATAGGAAAGAAGCTTAAAAAGAATAGTGTAGCTCTTGATATTGTCAATTTTGGTGAGGACGATAATGGAAAACCCAAAAAGTTGGAGGCTCTTCTTGCATCTGTTAATAATGACAGTAGTCACATAGTCCATGTTCCTCTGGGTCAAAATGCACTTTCTGATGTGTTTATCAGGTTTTAACTTGGCTATTCCTGATTTTATCTTTTCCTGAAGTATTTGGTTTTCTTATAAAAGATATTAGTAAGAGGCTATGGAACATGTCTCTAAGGCTATATTGCTTACTTGATAGTGCTTGTGCCAATCATATCACTTTTTGATTCCTTTGTTAGCACGCCTGTGTTCTCTGGGGATAGAGGAGGAAGTGGCTTTGCTGCAGCAGCTGCAGCTGTTGGTGCTTCTGATTTTGAATTTGGCGTCGATCCAAATATAGATCCAGAGCTGGCTCTTGCTTTAAGGTTTTGGATAGAAGAGGAGAGAGCAAGGCAAGAAGCTGCTGCCAAGAGGGCCATTGAAGAAGCCAGAAAACAAGAAAAAAGGGAGGAAGCACAAGCACCATCAGATTCACAGAATGCAACAGTAACTGAAAAAGTTGCTGATCCAATGGTTGGTCCTACTATGAAGTTAATATATTTTACCATGTGACAGATTACCTCATTCTAGTATTAAATAGTTGACTTAAGTTTAAAATTGGCTTTGGCTAACTCATACTGTGGCAGGATGAGGATGATGCTTTGTTAAAGCAGGCCCTTGCATTGTCAATGAATGTCCCAGGATCTGATTTGTCTGTGGGTGATGCTGAGATGTCTGAGGCAGCTAATGGTGATCAGGAACTAGCCATGGGTAGGTCCTGTTATTGGGTTGGTTGTCTTAACATACCACCTTTGCTGAAGGAGATCATTGTCTACTAATTATTTTGTTTCAGAAGAACTACGAAATGCTTCTGTAAATTCTGTTTTACATATATGCTCCAAGTGACTGCAATGTCATATTGGTCTCCTGCTAATCTAAATATTTAAATATTGCTAAATCCTCTTACCAAAGAACTATGTCATAGTAAGTTTAGTTCATATTCTTAATGCTGTGTTTTATCTGAACTGTAAGGGTTATACTTGTATATGCCTTTTGGTTAAGTATATATGTGGTTGTCGATGAAAGCACATGTAGAGTGACAAAGGACTTGATATCATGTCTTTAGTTGACAACAGTCTTGGGATCGATCCTGGACAACTCCTATCTCTCTCCCTTTATTAAATAAAAAGGTGCATATACGGTTGACTGTGTCAGGATTTTTCCTTAAATTGGTTTACGTTGGATTTTTAGCAGTTTAAGATGCTTGATTCCTAAGAACTACTTGTAGATCTATAACTTTAGCTAAATGCTTGCATCATTGTCGTCCACTACTAATTAAATCTACAAAATGGTCTTGTTTCTTGCATGCAGCACTTAAGATGTCCATGCAAGAGGGTTCAAAGGATTCATCGGTGCAGTCAGATGTCAGCAAGGTGTTGAGAGATCAATCTTTTATGTCATCCATCCTATCCTCAGTAAGTCTAGCTGAATGTGCATTTCTTAATCAATATCTTCTTATTTTGCCAGCGTTGAGACTTGTTATGACTGTTACAGCTTCCGGGAGTTGACCCAAATGATCCAAATGTGAAAGATTTGCTAGCATCTTTGCCAGGCCAATCTGAGGTGCCTGTCATTAAAACTCAACTAAAATGAGCATGGTTTGTACCAAGCATGCATTAAATATTAAACTGCTAATAAGCGCTGACCGAGAATCTCAACTTTACTAAATTTACTCCAAGAACTAGCAGTTGTAATTTTTACATGCTACTTGTCGCAAGGAAAGAAGAACGAAGATAAGCAGTGAAAAGATGACGAGTGAATGTGTCACATCATTCGAAAAATATCAAGTGAAATTTTAAGTTAAGATCACAATAATTTAATTAAATCCTTTTAGAATATAAAAATTAAAATGCATTCTGCCCTATACGGTGACGTTGGATGGTTGAATTGTGAATGATACTTCAACTGGTTGGACCAATGGCATAAAATTGAATATTGACCAAATTATTGGTGAACCCGTATAAAAAATTAGAAATTGAAGCTGTGTGAATTATTTATAATTTTTTTAATTATTTATTTAATTACTATTAAATCAATCGAGAGCCACCCGTCTGAATTTTAAAATACTACCATCCAAGAGGCAAAGCCCAACAATAGATTCATATTATTTAGGACTAAATTGTATTTTTAAAAATTGGATAAATTAATTTTTATACATTTTAAAACATGTAAATATTGGTTTTTTTTGTAAAACATGTTGAAAATTATTTTTTTATGGATAAATTATAAAAATAGTCACCTAATTATTCTTCTGTTTTACTTTGGCCACTTAACTATTAATTCCTTTAATTTAGTCATTAAATTTTTCGAAATTAAATATTTTAGTCACTCTAAGCTAATGTGGCCTTTTTTTATTGGTGTAATAACAAAATTAGCCCTTTAATGTTTACACATTTTATCAATTTGATCTTAAATATAAAAAAAAATCAACAAATTTAGCCCTCAGTGTTTACAAATTGTCATTTTAGTTTTAATTTAGAATACTCAATAAATTTGGCCCTCAATATTTACAAAATTTGTCAATTTAAAATTTAAAATATATATTTTATAAAAAAAAATTCATTTTTAGCCTTTTATAATTCACCGGCTAACTAGTTATAGAAACAAGGCAAGGCAAGGTGGTTTTTTGTCTATTCCGCATCAATTAGGTGCTCTACCTCCATGCTCTAACCCCAAAATTTAAAATTTTAAGCCATTGGGAACTCGAAAATTAATAGTATACTCAACTCCGATTTGACTTGATTTTAATTTTTTTTATATAAAATTATGATTAATTAATTTTTTTTAAATGAAGAATTTTGGCACCATTTCTTATTAGATTTGAGTAATGATATATCTCTAGAGTTGTGTGCTAATGTATATTTAGACACATGTTGTGATTACATGATAGAAAAAAAAAAGAACAAATATTATTTGAATAAATTATTAAATTAAGAAGATAGAAATGGGAGAAATAACCTTATAGGGGTGAAAACGGACTAGTATAGAGGCGGTAGAATGATATTGGTAGTAATAAATTTTTGGGATTTTTAATTTAATTAATATTAAATATGTATTGAGGGTAATTTCATAAATATCTTGGGGTGGGGTGAGCAATTTCAGTCTAAATTCAACCTGACCTGATTATTTTTAAAAATTAACCCGCCCTAACACCCAACTTTAATGAAAAAATTTGACCCTACCAAATCATATTAGATCGAAATCCGTTGGATTCAGGTTTGTTTGTCATCCCTATAGCTAACCCATGTGAGATTTAAAATAAGAAAAAAAAAGAACCATATTTCAAGTCATTTGCAAAAAAAAATTCTAAAAAGTTGGGATAAAGCACAAAAAAAATTTAAGATCCAAAAGAAAATGAAGGCATTAAAAACGTTATCTATTCATGTAGTAATGCAACCAATTATTCTAAATAGGTTCCAAATTAATTGGTTTGGTTTAGTGTGACACCTAAATTATAGTAAAAAAATTTATTGTGAGTGACTTGAGAGATGATACCCTTTTTTTTATTTTAAAATCTCATATGGGTTAGTCGATATGTTATAAAGGGTTAAAAATGATTTTTTAAAAATATTTTAAAATTTTTAGAGTTGGGACTAAATTGATAGATTTTGTAAATGTTGAGGGCCAATTTTATTAATTCTTTTTAGAATTAGAACTAAAATGACAAATTTTGTAAACATTGACAGCTAAACTTGTTGAATTTTTTATATTTAGGATCAAAATGATATAATATGTAAATATTATGTTACTAGACCAATAAAAAACTCACTTTAGCTCAGATTGACTAAAATATATAATTTTAAAAAGTTTAGTGACTAGATAAAAAAATTTATAATTAAGTGACCATTTTATAGTTTATCCATAAAAAAATTTCAACATTTTTCATGTATTATTTAACAAAAAAAAAAAAACAAAGGAACTAATTTATATATTTTCAGATACATAAAAATTATTTTATTTGTTTTTTTTTTTAAATAAAAGAGTATAAATACAATCCATCCTCGAGTACGTGAACTCCTATAGTCTTACCTACAAAATGCGTTGTAAACGGTGAACAACCATCTTCCTTCAAGGCAAGCGTAATCAACTCTTGTGCATATTGTAGTTAAAATCGAATTCTAGATGAGGCTCCTAATTTTGGAAACGCTTCCAATAAAAGATTGATACGTAATTGCATAGTCATCAGTGACTGTGGATCCTTTGCTAGGCTGGGCCACCATTTCTTTTTGCGAGAGTGGCTATAAATCAAACCACCCATTTCCATTTCCTTCACCACTTTGAGGCATAGATTCATCAAATCAAATCAAATCAGAGAGTAATTCCATTGAGTAGAGGCTGCTCACAAACGGCAAGATTTCTAGGGTCCAACAACAACTCACCATACAACCTTTCATCAATCTTCGAATTTGTATTTGATGTATTAACAATCGATCAAAAAACATGACATGTCAGTTGTTAAAAAATAATAATTATATTTATTTTTAATAATATTAAAATTATTTATTAATGTTGGATCATGAACTTAAATGTTATCCGTCTATCAAAATAATAGAAGTTTGGAGAGGCAGGCACATGAGAGGTATGCCAGTCCATCCACATCCATTTGGGTAGCAAAAGAATTGATGTGGGTGTTGTTAGCATTTGGACTACATACAAAACTCGTATCAGATCAGATCAAATCACTTGGTGAATTAGAAAAATACATTAGGCACTATTTTTATGAATAAATGTGTTGTCGGGTTGTGGCAGCCACATTCTTTAGACAAGTTTGTGGAAGAACTCAAGCCTCCTACCCCTAGGGATGTGAAATCTTGGAATGGGTATTGGTAGGCGTAAAAATGAAAAAGCTTAGTTCACATTTTCACCTATACTTAAAAAACCTTTTTCAATTCAATTTTGTATCTAAAATATTATTTTGTTATAGATTTTAATCCATTTTTTAACAGATGTTAAAAAAAATTGATAGCCAATCAGATTATGCCACCTGTATCTTATAAAATATATAAACTTTAAAATATTACAAAAATAAATAAATAATCCCCAAAATGCAAAATATATATATATATATATATTTTAAGTGGCATTTTCTCTATTCATTTTTGTCGTTGTTTTACACCCCAACTGATGTAAACCCATAGGGCTACTGGTCGAGTTGATAAAGAGAAGGTAAAAAATTTAAATGTCAAAGGGAAAGGGTGTGTCAATAATAAGATTAGATTAAGGATTTGGCTAAAATTTTTCTATTTTGATTGGTCAAGATTGGTTTACTTGGCTAAATTGTTGGGTTCAATCTGGGAGCAGTTAATGTTCATGTTTTTCCCATCACTTGCACTATTAGTACTTTTACAGTCCCTTTCCCTAATTTTCATCAACCGTTTTCCCTTTGATGGCTGGAACTTTTTTCACTTTGGGTGTGGGGGTTTTTGAAATTTTTGTTTCTCTCATTATCAGAGTGGGAGAAGAGCGCTACAAAAGAAGTCATGGTTTCATTGGGTTTTTCATGGTGTCTGTGTCGAATATGAAGATTCCTATCTTCAATCGGGTAATTTCATGGGTTTCCTGAGTTATTGAGAAAATGAAGTGGAGATTTGAGTAGAGAAGAAAAATGTGAAGAGTTTGGCAACTATATCTGTTGAAGGGATCACCGAAAGAGTGACGGTGACAGTGTGCATTTACGAAAATTAATATTTATTTTCAATAAAAATGAATTTAAATTATATTATGAAATGAAAAAACAAAGACAAGTGACGAATCAAGATTAAAAACTATAAACATAATAATATTTTAAGTACCAAATATGGTCCAAAAAAAAAAAAAAAGATATGAAAGTGAGAAAACTAGTATAGTACTTCAAACCAAATCATGAATTAAGAAAAGAAAATGTTTTAATTATAATATAAAATAACAAAGAAGCAAATAGTTATAAAGAAAGTGAAGGCGAAGCAAAGTCATAGAAAAGGATTGGATTATAGATTCATTGATACCAAGAAAAAATGCTTCTTCTGTTTTGTAAACATCCATTTGTGGAGCAATGGCAACTTTGTATTCGTTGGGGGGCTTCTTCTTTCTTCACTTTCACGCAAACAACCCTTTTGAGGAACACAATGGGAGATGGGACCATCCAATTTTTCTACTAATTATGGTTATGTTCTCATTTTATTAATTTACAAAATCAAACCTTTTTTTTTTCCGTTTTGGGAATACAACTTTGATTGAACTTAACATTCCAATTCTAATACTACATCGCACTAATGCTGCATTTATATGTTAAATCATAATTCATGCTTGTTGCAACCCCAATCAATTTACATTTTGCACTCCGTTATGAGTTTAGATAAACGGTGTGTTTATCTACAGTTAGTGTAAAAATAACAGTGACGGTAATATTAGATATTGTAGTGATACTATAGCGTGAGACAAAAAGTAAGCTAAATGCATCGCATCGCATCTCATCATCCATCCAAACCCACCCTAAATGTAATTTTCATATACTATTTTTTTTTGTTTACCTTTTTTTTTTAAATTTACCCACTATTTTTTTTAGCTATAATTAATGTAAAAATATCTATATAATAATTTTTTTTTAGTTTTAAATACGCGACTTTCTTTTAATAAAAGGGGTTTCAGACCGAGGATATACAACTGACACAGAGCACCAATCAAAACAGATTAAAAAGCGTAAAAAAACATGCAGCAATAAAAAACCATAAAAGACACCAAAAATCAAAACAAAAACAACAAAACAACACCCCGAACCATACCCTATAAATTAGAATGACAGAGAAAAGCTAGATAAAATCTCTCCAAAAACTGCCCCAGTACAGCTGCATGAGATTGAAGCGACTAATTTCAAAGAGAAAAAACTTTGGTGACCTCCATAGAGTATAAGAGAGAGTTTTTCCACACCACAAAGCTATGAATTGCTACCCACTCTTTTGCGTAGCCATTGAACCCATTCCTCAGCCACAATCTGATCCACCACATCTAGGGCTTCTTCAATCCAGTACACGACCTCTTGGTACCGACTACCTTCACCCACAAGAACATGCATCGCCGTGTTAACTTCCCTACGAACAAAACGGAAGGAAACTCTGTCAAAGTTCCTCTTATAATATTTAATATTTTGAACCACTGGCCTAAGAACTAATTGATCTTATTCTCTTAAGGTAATCTTTTTAACTACTATGAGCGAGTCTCCTTCAAAATAGACATCTCGAAATCCCATCTTTATAGAAAAAATGACCGCTCGTTCACATGCACGCGCCTTTACTCCAAACGCATCCACTAAATCAGAATGAGGGTGACTACCTCCTCCCATAATCTGACTTGAGTCATTTCTAGAAATAAACCCAGAGATAGAGCTATGACTTACTACATGGGATGATACATCAAAATTTATTTTAATGCTGCCCCTTTATAGAGGTCTCCATAAATCCTTCATAGTATTCTGGAATGGTATTCTTAAGGTCGAAATAGTCTCAAACTCCAGAACATACCCCTGGACAAAACCTACCAATTCATGAATTGTCCACATTAGTCCCTCATGGACTATTCGATTACACATGTACCAAATAGCCCAATAAGTTGTGACCATAATTTTCCTAGTTTTAATATCTGCATTTAAAAATACATGTTCTAACCATATTTTGTAATCTGAGGCCACTATTGTTGGACTCACTACAATCTTCAGATGCATCCATATCTGCTGCAAAATATGGCAAGACTGTACCAAATGCTCAGCAGACTCCTCTACCTCCTTCCATAGTGGACAATCACCTTCAACTAGCAGTTTTCTCTTAGCTAGATTCCCAAATGTAGGAAAAAAAATTATTATGTAATTTCCACATGTAAATTTTTACTTTTGTTGGAAGTTGTAGTGCCCACATTTTGTTGTAGAATTCTGGCATTGTAACAGTGTCATACGAGTAATCACGCCTACTATGTAACTCCTCCTCAAAAAGAGCTTTGTACTCACTCTTGATGGAATATTCACTAGACCCTTCATACCTCCTCACCATTGTATCTGGAGGACTTAAAACAACCAAAGGAATTCTAAGGACTCTCTTAACTTGATTCGGTCCAAGTAGCATTCGAACTTTATTTGCTTTCCAAGTAGAAGTATTTTCATTAATTAACTGATTCACCATAGTCCATCTAATATCAATGTTTCTTACATGAGACCCTCCCATCTCTAGGTTTAGGTAGCTAGAAGTGATTCCAAATGTTCACTTGCTCCCCATTCCCAATACGCCAACTCATACCTTTTTCAATTAGCCCTTGAGCACTCTAAATACTCCTCCAGGTAAGAGATGGGTAAGCACCTATTCTTGTGAACATAAAATCCAATTAAGGAAAATATCTGGCTTTGAACACTTTAGCTAGCAAACAAGTAGGCTGGATTAAAATACGCCAACATTGCTTTGCCAACAATGCAGTATTTAACTTAATTAACTCATGAAACCCCAGCCCACCATCATTTTTCAATTTGCATAATGAAAGCCAATTGGTCCAATGGATACCTTTAAAAGATTTATTATTAGTCCATCGGTTTTTACTTAATATATTTTTCAATTTTCGACACAATAATTTTGATAGGAGAAAGCACTACATTGCGTACACAGGAATCACTTATAGCACTGATCTTATAAAGACCTCCTTCCCCCCTAATGGTAAAATTCGAGTACTCTAACCCTCAATATGACACCCCAAACTCAACCAGGATGGATTGACCCGAATTAGAAGCATTACATTAGCCATCTAAGTGACTCTCTAGCTAACAACCACCTAAGACACAGCCCGACCTTATAACACCTCAATCTTATCTAATTATTTGTTATTTATTAATGCAAAAGCAAATTATGAGCCAATTTTAAACTTTTCCTGGGTAATTTTACTTAAAAGCATTTTTGTCATTTTACCACTTATGGTAAAACTAACCCGATTTTAGATCTAAGTGTTTACCAACCTTTTTTTTAGTCAAATTATGCAAGCCTAAAAATTTCAGCTTAAATTGAGTTCGTTTACTATGTCTAATTCAAGTTTTATTATTAGGAACTAAATTGTAACTTAAACAAATTAGAATACCAATTTAAAAAGACACAAATTCAAACCCCAAAACCCACACGGCCGTGTCCCCTAGATCGTATGTCATTAAACAACTATGTTTGCATCGTGAAAAACTTTTAGATCGATCACACATGCCCGTATGTGATAGCTCGAGTCTCCATACGCCCGTGTGCAACCCCTCACATGCTCGTGTGAAAACCATTGCACCTATTTTTGAGAAAAACTCATTTTAAAACTTGATTTTGCATATTTTAATGGCCAACTAAATCCGATTTAACTATGATTAATTAACATACATATACATACACCTTTAATTAAGTTTATTGACATAAATCAAGCCTCAATTATATATAATTAGGCAATCAATTTCATGCATAACAAACACCTAATAAATCAAACAAGTGGCGTACCTTAGTCGTTAGTAAACCACTCTATGAAAACTTCATTTAAACAATCGTTAGTACAGATTTCATGCCTCATACATCGTGTTATCAAACAATAATACACTGTAAATCATTCAATACTTAAACTCAAATATGCCTCAAATTTATTATAAAACCATCCAAAATAAAATGTCTAATGTCCAAAGTCCAATTACAACCAAAATTAAATTAATTCCAGGGAGTTCCACAATGTCGATTACTGTCTCTAAAACGTGTAATAAATTCTTTACCAAGCTTAAATCTCTTGGAAATCTCTTGGAAATCTCTTGCTCGGCTTCTCAGCTCCTCAATCCTGATGATTATCTGCACAAATTGTGAGGGTGTGAGCTTTAAAAAGCTCAGTGAATGTTAATAAAAATGACTAGTAAATCAACATCCAAATCATGTTTAAATCACATATAATCAATCACCAATTATTAACCATAATAATGAAACATGTCAATTTATTTTCCATATGCTTTATCAATATCAAGAATCAATTATTCATGATTTACAAACGTCGAATGATATAACAATAATCACACATAAATATATTGGCATACACTTTTTATGGCTTAATCGGGTGATCATACATCGGATAAACAGATCTCTGATCCCACAAATGTCAAATACAGTCCACCGAGTTGAGTGGGCCGAAGCACATGCTCCCTTATAGCGCCTCAAATAACCCAATGAGTGGAGATTCATGCTTAACACTCCCTTATCTACCCCAAACAAATCAGTCCACTTAGAGCCATATGCTCATAATGTCACAAAAAAAGGTGAGTACTCACAAATCCTATAACATGCCAACTATATCCAATGGATCCACCATGCATGTTGCCAATATATTTAGTCAAACATAGC
This sequence comes from Gossypium longicalyx, assembly GCA_025698465.1. Taxonomy (NCBI): domain Eukaryota; kingdom Viridiplantae; phylum Streptophyta; class Magnoliopsida; order Malvales; family Malvaceae; genus Gossypium; species Gossypium longicalyx. The sequence continues at coordinate 11,379,996 of CM046995.1, read as the reverse complement.
ATATAAATCAGTCATTATTGTGCTCAATTTAATGTGACAAAATGCTTATGTGTAACATGTAACATAGTCATTTAACATCCAATTAAATCAAACAGTTCATTTGTCATTTTCCAATGCTCAATTACCAATTGTAACACCAATATATCATGATCAAACATGGTCTAATCAACAATTTAATTAGCCTAATTAAATTACACAAAATCACCTAAATGCTTACTTACCATTATTCAATATAAATTCAACTCTTGTACATATAATATCAATCTTGTAAAAATCAGCCATTCAACCATAATTAATCAATTGAAATTATCAATTAAGCTACTAATCAAACATAAATGAGGGTCAATTTACGAAATCGCCCTTAGAAACACTCACTACACAATTTATTCTACCACAAACAAGTGATCAACCAAGCAAATCCAAGCTTCAATTCCTGTTAGCTTGGTCCTCTTCAAGATTTGGAGTTTCAACAGAGATATAGTAGACATTACCACCTTTCCAATGCTATAATAAACAAGAATTTTAATTAACTATACTAATCGAAATCCTCTCACAAATATACCTTATCGGATTTGTAATATCAAGTCGAAAACTCAATTCCTCACAAAATCGATCTCTCCATCGCTCCTAAACACTTTCAATCATCAATACTAGACCAAATACACTTATTCTAGGCATCAATTTCATCTTTAAATCATTTTTACAAAAATCCGAAAAATTAGTTCATGAAGATGATGAAATTCATATTTCTCTAAATTACCTCATAGATTATATTTAATCTTGATAAATAAGATAAAAAACCTTTTAGTATATCCATTTTAAGTTGGAACATTCATTGATTTGTGGATTTCCTCTCAAAATTTAAGATCCACCATTAAAGAACCATGTGTTCTTGGAAAAAGATAACATTAATAAAAATCCTTTAATTTACTCTCAAATCATGTAAAAATGTTTCTAATCATTATAAAAAAAGTTTAGGATTGAAGATTACCTTTGATTCACTCTAAATTCATTGATTGAAAATCTTGATTCAAGAAACTTGAGAAATTTTAAAATATTTTTTTGCTACTTTTGAGAATAATTTTGGGTGAATTGGGAAAGTATTTTGAGAAGGAAATTGGTTGGATCTATTCTCTGATGATAGATCTTTTAAATATGCAAAGAAAACAAATTTTAAAGCTCTCTAATCTGATGTAAAATGTGTGAAAAGTGGGCTAGATACATTAGTTTTAAAATTGAAACCACCCCTTAGAAATTAAAAAATTGGAAAATTTGCCTAATGGCCACTCCCACATTTCCCTTTTCCATTTAATCTTTTCCTTCAAAAATTTTGAATTTTAAGGTTTATTTTTCATATAAATACTCTAAATTTTCCCTTCTTTTACAATTAAATCCTATTTAATTAATATTTAAATTTTACTCAAATTACCCCCAATAAAAATTATTTTAAAATTCTTTTTCAACCCAAATTGATTATTTTTACTAATAATTATTTAAAATCTTTAAAATTAGTATTTCAAAAATATTTTTTTATTTTCTGGATTATTGTTTAATCGATTTTAGAATAAATTAACCTCATAAATTAAATTAAAAATTACTGGAGACCCTATAAATTCCTAGTTTCATAGTCGAAACCTGAAAAATATATCCAAAACTAGTAGAACCGGTTTAGGGATATTACAACTCTCCCCCTCTAAAAAGAAATTTCGTTCTCAAAATTTACCTAAATCAAATAGATATCGATATTGACGTTTCATCACATCTTCCGGCTCCCAAGTGGCTTTCTTAGTCTTTTGGTTGTGCCACAAAACTTTTACCAACGAAACTATCTTATTGTGTAGCACATTCATCTCTTGATCTAGGATCGCAATCGATTTCTCCTCGTATGAAAGATTAGATCGAACCTTGATCTCCACAACAGGAACAACATGAGAATGATCAGATCTGTACTTCCGTAACATGGAGACATGGAAGAGGTCATGAATACGCTCTAGCTTAGGCGGCAAAAACAAATGATAAGTAACTGGTCTAATCCGCTCGGCAACCTCATAAGGGCTAATGAACCTCGGACTGAGTTTACCCTTCCACTCGAATCTCAAAACTTTCTTCCACGATAAAACCTTCAAAAATACCTTATCACCAACCTAATACTCGATGTCTCAACATCTCAAGTCAGTGTAGGACTTCTGTCAATTAGAAGTAGCCTTCAATTGGTCGTAAACAAATCTCGCCTTATCCTTAACCTCTCGAACCAACTCCGGACCAACATAGAGGAGTCTTACACCTCCAACCATACAAAGCCTCGTACAGTACCATTTGAATACTCTTCTGATAGTTATTATTATACGCAAACTCGGCTAACAGCAAGTGACGATCCAGTTACCTCTGAAGTCGATAACACAACTACGAAGCATGTCCTTAAGAATCTAGATCACCTTCTCTAACTGACCATCAGACTGCAGATGATAAGCTGAACTGAAATGACGCTTTGAACCCAAAGCCTCATGCAAAGCCTTCCAGAATCTCAAAGTAAACCGCAAATCTAGAAACACGAAAATATACACACTTTTTCATACCCTTTTTAACTCAAATTCATGCAGTTTCGGTAAAATTTTTGTCAAAAAATATATAATTATTATAAAATAATTATTTTGTACTTAAATTATTAACATTTAGAATTTTAATTAATTTTGATTAACTTTGATTATTTTTGACAAATTTACACAAAGGGCGAAAAACGGCTCGGCAGATACTACTAGAAGCACAAAATCGAGAAGCAATTTTGAAGTATCAAGGCGAACTACTTTTTCAGCCTGAAACGGTCCAAATTATTTGTATTAATTCATAATATAATTAATTTTAATTTTAATCCAATTTAATTTGGGTTGAATAAATTATTATTAATTAATTATGAAAAGGGGCCCAGTTGAGCAGAATCGAGAAAACCGGTCCAACTGAGCACTGAGCAGCCCAAAACCGTCCCTCATGCTAACTCAATCAGCTTGTTTGGCTGATTATTTGGCTTGCAAAATAGCCCTTGAAGACTCTTTTAAATTGCATTTAAACCCCTCCACTACTTATGCCTTTCTAGATTTGCCCCTACCTTAAAATAGCAAGTTTAAAACCTTCAAACAAGCCACATGTGTGGTCGGCCATGGGGGGGACTCTATGGCTGCTTATTTTTACTAAATTTAGCAGACATCTCAACCTATAGATACCCCCTTTGCTGCTCTCTCCAAACACATCTCAAACCCATTCATTTATTCTCTTCTCTCTCGCTTTTCTCTCTTTATTCCCTTCTATTGTTCTTCATTTTCTTCCCCTATTCCTTTGTCGATTTCACCTCTTGAAAAAGATTCATTCATCCACCATTTGGAGCAGCATTCAAGTGTTCATGGAAGCCTCGGTTCAACAAGAACAAATAGAGAAGGAGGAGCGGAGCAAATTAGTCAAGCCTTAGAGAAACATCAGATTTGATTATTGTTCCTTTTCCTTTTAATTATTTTGTTGTTATGATGAAAATGCCTATGAATATTTGTGATGTTTATATGTTTAATTTAATTAATATGGCTTAAATTTGATTTGTGTTAGGTTGATTGCATTTTGTCTACTTAATTTATTAAAATTGTGTTTGTGTTGTTATATGCCTCGATAAGATGTTTGATTAAGTAAAACAATGACTAAGTTATTCTTGCATTACAATTGTAAGGTAACTAAAGAATTAATTATTTAAACGGATTGAATCAATGCATGTTTAATCATCTAAGGTAGCTGAGGGTTAAAATAGCAACGGTATCTAACGATACATTAGCCTTGCATAACTTGCAAGATTATTGTGATTAAATTGTTTCAAGGTAGAAATACATCGTTACCTCACGTAATCTTTTATGTGCTTATGAGATTGAATTAATTGTTTGAATTAGCATAGAGATATGTATAAGAGATTATTTTAATTTCATAAGTATGTATGTGTATTAACACATTTGCTTATTAAAATTTGTTTAATCGGTTGAATTGACGTAGAGATATAGTCAAGAGATAAATGGATTTTGGTAGGTAAGTGTGTTCATAAGTTAGCAAATTACCAAGTTGCCGTGAATTTATTCGTAACAACATGAACATGAGTTTAATAATTCTAAGTTAAGAAATGTAATTAATCTAATACAATTATGTCATCTTGATTGTAATCATCTTTTGAAATCGTGCATTGGAACTTTTATTTTATTTTTATTTATTTTACTTAGTTTAAATCCTAATTTTTAATCACCTCTTCAAATCAAAATATCTTTATTCACCAAAGTGTTTTTAAAATTGCACTCATAAATAATTCTTTTCACAGTCCCTGTGGGTACAATAACTCTACATTTACTTGTCACTTTATTACTTGTTGCGATTGTGTACACTTGCACATTTCCGTCGTTCCAAGTTTTTGGCACCATTTTCGGGGACTGTTTTAAAAAGTCATTATTTGTGAATTTGTTAATTTTGTATTTTGGTTTATTTTTTTGTTCAAATTTAACTTAATTAATTTTTCTATGTTTATTTCAGGTGTTTATGATTATTGACTGAATTATCGATTTACTCCCCGTAGACCTTGAGATAGAAAGAACTTTACGACAGTGGAGAAGACAAGCAAGTTAAAGAAGGACTGAAGAGATGAACTTCGAAAATCCAAATAAAGGAAACAGAGCAAACCCTGCTCAAAATCCTATACTTATTGCTGATGATAGGGATAGAGCTCTAAAATAGTATGTTGTGCCAATGTTTCATGATCTTATTTCGGGTATTAGGAGACCCAAAATCGAGGCACAATAGTTTGAGCTGAAGCCAGTCATGTTCCAGATGCTTTAGACAGTGGGCCAACTCAATGGAATGCTTACTGAAGATCCTTACCTACACTTAAGACTGTTCATGGAGGTGAATGATTCTTTCAAGTTAGCCGGAGTACTCGAAGATGCACTATGATTAAAGCTGTTCCCATATTCACTAAGGGACAGAGTTCGAGCCTGGTTGAACTCATTGCCACCAAATTCAATTTTCACATGGCAAGAGTTAGCAGAAAGATTCCTCTTGAAGTATTTTTTGCCTAGCAAGAATGCTAAGTTAAGGAACGAGATCACTGCTTTTCAACAAATGAATGATGAGTCCTTGTATAAGGCATGGGAAAGGTACAAAGAATTATTACAGAAGTTCCCTCATCACGAAATCCCACATTGCATCCAACTTGAGACGTTTTATAATGGTCTCAATGCTCACACGAGGATGGTAGTGGACGCTTTTATTAATGGTGCTCTCATTTCTAAGTCTTATAATAAGGCTTATGAAATCATTGAGAGGATTGCCAGCAAGAATTATCAATAGCCAACCAATCGAGCAGCTTCAGGAAGACAAATTGCTAGAATACATGAAGTAGACGTTCTCACTTCACTCCCATCTCAGGTATCCTCGATTTCCTCAATGCTTAAAAATTTTGCCACTAATGGGTTTAATAGTTTTGCAGCATAGCCACTGAATCAATTTGAAAATGTAGCATGTGTCTATTGTGGGAATGACATCTGTCCGAAGAATGTCCATCAAACCCAGAATTCGTGTATTACATGGGTAACCAGAACCAAAACTGAGGAAGGCAAAGACTACAATCCAATTCCTATAACCCATCATGGCAAAACCACCCTAATTTCTCTTAGAGTAACCAAGGGGCTAGACCCAGTAATACATACACCCAATCTAGACCGACCCAGCCACCTATTTTTACCCAACAAGTTTCGAAACAACCTCAAGTTGAACCATCCAATGGCTTAGAAAACTTGTTGAAGGCATACATAGCCAGGAATGATGCCTTAATCCAAAGCCAAGTAGCTATATTGAAAAACCTTGAAAACCAAATGGGATAGCTTACAACTGAACTCAAAAACTAAACACAAGGTGTTTTACCTAGTGATACAAAGAATTCGAGGAATCCAGGGAAAGAGCATTGTAAAGCGTTGACATTGAAGAGAGGAAAGAGATCATAGCCCAACGTCGTTGAAGTTGAAGAGGAGCCAACTGATGCTCAAGACTCAGAGGAAGATAAACTGAGTGTTGAATATTCAGTTTCACCGAAACATGATTCTACAAAATCTGATAAGGTAACTTCTAAGTCAACTAATTCTGATAAACTAACAACTTCGTTAGATGCAAAATTGCCACAAAAGACAAATCAACTAGTTCTAGTAAAAAAGCCCCCACCACCCTACCGTCAAAGACTTCAAAAGAAGAAGCAGGAAGTTCAATTCAAGAAGTTTCTAGACGTACTCAAGCAACTTCATATCAACATTTCGTTGGTTGAAGCACTTGAACAAATGCCGAGCTATGTCAAATTCATGAAGGATATCCTGTCAAAAAAATGAAAACTTGGAGAATTTGAGACAGTAGCCCTAACAAATGAATGCAGTGCATATCTTCAAGATAAACTACCCCCAAAGTTGAAGGATCCTGGATGTTTTACCATACCTTGCAACATTAGAGCAACATATTATGGTATGAAACTATATGATTTAGGTGAGAGTATCAACTTGATGCCCATGTCAATATTTAGGAAATTAGGGATGGGTGAAGTTAGACCTACTACAATTACACTTCAATTAGCAGATTGATCCTTAGCACATCCAGAAGGAAAAATCGAGGACGTATTGGTACGTGTAGATAAATTTATTTTTCCTCCTGACTTTGTTATTCTAAACTTTGAAGTAGACAAAGAAGTGCCAATCATCCTAGGAAGACCTTTCCTAGCAACTAGAATGACCCTTATTGATGTGTAGAAAGGCGAGCTTACTATGCATGTTCAGGACGATCAGGTAACATTTAATGTTTTTAAGTTTATGCGATTTCCAGACATAATTGATGATTGTTCTGCAGTGTCTGATTTAGAGGAATTAATCATGGAAAGGGAACTCAATTATGTTGAGGACCCATTGGAACAAATTTTGACATCAGACCCTTCAAGTGATGAAGAGGGGGATGAATACTTAGCTTTGCTAGAAGCTAATCAAAGAGGATTTAATCTGCAATCTCACTTTAAATATTTGGAGTTAGAGAATAGAGATTATGTCCAACTAAAAGAGTCAATCGAAGAGCCACCTAAATTAGAACTGGAGATACTTCCCTCACATTTAAAATATGTTTATTTAGGTAACACTTCTACTTTTCCTCTGATTGTTTCAGCGAAATTAACTGTTGAACAAGAAGAGAGACTCATTCTAGTATTGAAACAATTTAAGAAGGCTATCAGATGGACCATAGTCGATATTCATGCTACTAGTTCGTCTGTATGCATGCACAACAAGATCATCTTGGAATATGGTGAAAAAGGGACAATTGATGGACAACGAAGACTGAACCCCATCATGAAGGACGTGGTAAAGAAAGAAATCATCAAGTGGTTAGATGCGGGGATAATTTACCCTATCTCAAACAATTCATGGGTAAATCCGGTCTAGTGCATGCTAAAGAAAGGAGGTATTACGGTAATTGAGAACGAGAATAATGCCTTCGCTAACTGTACTTTACCCAAATCACAAGACATTTACCCGAGACATTTACCTGAATCACAAGACATTTACGGTCATTCGTGGGTAACCCCATCATTAAGGCATTCACCATGTACATATGTCATATACTTCTTAAACATAGTGAACAAGCATAATCACATACCCACATCACAAGACATTTACACATATCATAGATAAATAGGCTTCCAAGCCAAATTCATTATAAGCCACATCTCATGGCTACATACAAAAAATCATTAAAGGCCAATACATTTGGCTAATCACAACAACATCGATCATAGAAAAACTAATTCCCTATACATGCGACTCACTTGACTCCAAGGGTAAAGGCTCGATAGTATGATGCTGCCTCTGACGATCTCCAACCCGAGCTGACCTGTAAAAACTAAAAGAAATGGAAAGGAGGGAGTAAGCTTTACGCTTAGTAAGTCCATATGAAAATAATAAGCATCAATATAACATGTTTCCTTAAGTAAAACAACTATAGTTACACTTTTATTCATATTCTGGTCAAGTTGTCTACTCGAGTCATAGTCGATAAATTATTTATAACTCGAGATAAAAAACTCCAAATTAAGATCCATTATTTTTTCCTGAAACTAGACTCATATATATTCTTACCATTAAATTTCCAGAATTTTTTGTCTAGCCAATAAGTACAGTTTATTATTCAAATTCTCCCCCATATTGCTATTTACCAGCTTTGACCTTTCTTCACTAAAATTTATTTATCTCATAGTAGAAGACTCAGATAATGTTCCGGTCTCTTTCTCTTGAAAGTAGACTCATTAAGGATTTCATTCATATGAATTTTAACTCTTAATTATTTTTGTAAAATTTTTAGTGATTTTCCAAAGTTGAGATAGGGGAGTCTGGAATCACTACGACTCTGTCTCACAAGAATTCATATATCTTATACTAAAAAATTCTTTTGCTTACATAGTTTCCTTTACGTGAAACTGGACTCATCACGCTTTAATTTCATATTTAGTTAAGTCTCTAACTAAATTTAAACTATTTTTGGTTGATTTTCAAAGTCTTACCAATGCTACTATACCAAATCTGTCTTAGTGCAACAAGATAATAACCGTCAAAAATTTGTAATAGAAATTATTCTCATAAATATCATTCATTCATTTGCACTATCGTCCCAAGTCCATTTCATTTCACATGTCAAACACGTGCTCGTGGGTTTCGAGTACTTACCTATGCTATCATTTAGCACCGCACTGGTCCAAACATGACAACTCATATGCATCATAGTAATATCATATAACATACATAATGTATCATGGCAAGAACCTTTTATTTCATTTTTCATATTAATCTCATTGAATTTCTCAGAATCTTGATGGATATCCCATTCTCCGTCAATTCATACAAGTGATCATTTCATGTACGCACTCCCGCGAACCTCACATCTTATAGCGGGATTACCAGTCCAAGCTAAATTCCCCGTAATATAAACTCCTAGAATGATGTAGAGATTACCAGTCCAGGTTAAATACCTTGTAACGACAAGCACTCTCAATGAGGTCGGATCTGAATTACCAGTTCAAGCTAAATTTAGACCCTAATCAGATTACCTATCTGGGCTAAATCCATAATGCACATGTATTCTTCGGGAGGCTCGATCACTCAAGGAACATCAGTCCAGGGTAGATCCTTTTTATACTTGAGATCTTCGGATTACCTGTCCGGGATAAATCCTTTCTGCAACACATGCAGGATCTCAATTCATGTAAATCATGGTTTATCCATCGAATTTCCCTTTTTATTCAACTGAGATTTTCTCTTTCCATCCAGTATATCATTATGCATAGCTGCTCATGCAATGTACATCCAATTCAACAAATTTCCATGTTTATTTAGACATTAGTCCATAAAATAAACATGGTATTGCATATAATTATAATTTGGCATTTGTTACAAAATATAATCTTCATATTAACTAAACAAATATCCATCACACAATGTCAACACATCATTTTAAGTTAAAGTATGAACAATAATATTATCATTGCATTATCATTGACATATGAACTTACCTCGGTTTCGAGTACGACTATTTATTTCGAGTTTGTGCTTAACCTTGTTCAACCTTGTTCTAAGCCCGAATCTTGTTTTTCCTTGATCTATAATATCACATTTAGCCTACTAATTAGTCACATTACTCATAGGGCTCCAAAAATCATATTTTTACAAATTTGCATTTTGACGCCTAAACTTTTGCATATTTGTACTTTTGTCCCAATGCTCGAAAATTAAACTTCATCCTATTTTCTAATGTTTTATGATATGCTGATCATTTTTCATAACTATTACAGCCCCCAATTTCCACTAAATCACCCATTTATGACCAATTATACAACTTTTACAAAACGGTCCTTTCGGACGTTTTCATCGAAAACCGCTTAGTAAAAGTCATTTATTAAACACCAAACACTCATTTTCTACCATTAGACATCAAAATACAAACATTTAATGTAATATCCTGAATTAAGGCCTAATCAGAATAGTGGTTTCGTGACCACAAATCCGAGATAGAAATAATTATTTTATAATTATTTTGAGGTTTATGATATGATTGCATAATTGTGTGAAGATTTCGTGAAGAAATTTTTGGCATAACGAGTTTAATTTAAAGTTAGGGATTAAATCGAATAAGTTGCAAAACTTGCATTCTAGAAGTTTTTAGTATGAAATTGCTTTGAAATATTAATTAGGAGGTCTTAAATGGTACTTTGACCAATTTTAAGTTTATGGAAAAAATTAGGACATGGAAGGAATTTTTGAAAGTTTAGTAATGAGGGGCATTTTGGTCATTTGGATATTAAATGAAATAAAAAGGGAAAAATAACACAAAATTTGTTATCATCTTCCTTAGTTGCTGCCGAATGCTCCCTCTCTCCATAGCTAGGGTTTCAACTTTCAAGCTTCATAGTAAGTGATTCCAAGCCCCATTTTTAATGATTTTTACGTTTTTAAAATCCCGGTAACTCGGTATAGCTTATGATAGTAATATTTTGAGTTAGAGTTCATATTTGGAAAAATGCCCATAGGTGAAATTTGTGAATTTTGATGTTTTATGATAGAATATGAGGTTTTAAATTAAGTTAGACAACTTGTGCTACTTGGTTTTGAGTGAAAACGAGTAAAAGGGCTTAATCGGCAAAAATACCTAATAGTCATAAGTACATGTTAGAGTGAGAATTTGATGTTGCCATAGAAGGGAAAAGTGATCAGCATGTTATAAAACATAAGAATAAGGAATTAAGTTTAATCCCGAGATTAGGGGCAAAAGTGTAAATATGCAAAAGTTTAGGGGTAAAATTGTAATTTTGCTAAAATTTGAATTAAAGACTAAATTGATAATGTGAGTATTAAATAAGCTAAATGTGTTATTTTAGATCAAGAAAGATGTGGAATCGACCCCAATCGAGGAAAAGAAAAGATTGTGGACTAACTTGCAAAATCTTTATATTTTGGTACCAAGGTAAGTTCATGTGTAAATAATGTAGCATAATTGTTATTTTTAAAGTTATTGATGTTAATTTTATGATATGCTGATTTTTATCATGAAATATATGTTTTGTGGTTATTTCCGAATAAAATGCAAATTATGTATATTATTTGTTAAATATAAAGTGCTACCGAGTATTGGTTTCAGTATTTTACGGAAGATGGCAAGGATATGTGTCCGAGGAAAATCCCGTTTGAACCTTAGGAATAGATTAGGACACAAGTGACATGTCACTAGGATGGTTGAGCATCCGAACTCGTTGAGTTGAGTCCGAGTTCACTTATGGATGCGAATGTCCGAACTCGTTGAGTTGAGTCCGAGTTCACTTATGGATGCGAACGCCCGAGCTCGTTGAGTTGAGTCCGAGTTCACTTAGGGACGGGTTACATGATTGCTTGATTACATATGTGGCACTTATGTGCAAATTATCCATGTATCCGAGTTATATTCCGATGTGTTCAACGGGTAAAATTTCTAGTGAAATGGAAGAACACTTAAAATGCAAGTGACGTTTTGGTAAGTGTTGTGAAATGGACACTTTGGACAGGTATGTACTTAACCCTCGGGTTGAAAATAGATGCTACAACGATAAGGTGGTAAGATGACGAATGATGTTTAGAAATATGATATATGTTTCGGTGATACCATGCTAAGGTTGTTTGGTATAATTGTATTGTTATGTTACTTGTTATTTGCATATGAACTTACTAAGCATTTATGCTTACTCCCTCCTTTTTATTCACTGTAGTTTTGAACAAGCCGGCTCGGGAATCGGGACAAGTCGAAGGTTCGATCACACTATCCGAAGGACTTTTATTTTGGTAAATGGCTTGTAAAACTTAAGTATGGCATGTATAGCAATATACCTACTTTGTGTAAATAATTTTGTGATATGGCGGTGATTTGGTTGAGAAAATGCTTGATAATGATAAGTCATGGAAATGGCTAATTTAGATCATGTTTGATGTCATGGAAGGTTAATAGGTTATCTAGTCCATAAGAACTCATGAAAAGATGAAATTTGCCTTAAACAGAACATTGCAGCAACACTGGTGTGAGTTTGAAAATTTACTAAAAATCATAGAAATTGAATTTGGTGATGAATTAAATATGAAATTGAAGCCTAATATGTCTAGTTTCACATAAAACAAACGAAACAGGTAAAAAAATTATATGTTAGAAGATATTTGAATTTTAATGAAACAAGGCCAGAGCAATTTGTGGATCCCCTGTTCCAAATTTATAAATTCACCATAAATTGTAAAAAAATAATTATGTGGTTTATTTTATATTCTTGGAATCCTTATTGAGTCTAGTTTCAGGATAAAAAAAACTTCATAATCATTTAAATTTTTCACAGAGAGAAATATGGTTCGTAGTAAACATAGGTCAGTCCAGTCAAGTCCTAAAATAGGGGTAATTTTAACTAATAAACTGTACTAATTGGCCCAACCAAAAATTATATAAAAAAATTAGTGAATAGATATATGAGTCTAGATTTAGGGAAAATTTACAGATCTTGATTTTGAGTTTTGTAACTTGATATATGATTTTTCTTGTAACTGTGACGCAGGTAGCTAGAAAGCTGTGAATGTAGAAACAAATGATTCGAAGTTCTTAATTTGATAAATTATGTTCGGTAACACCTCAAGCTCGACTCTGGTGATGGTCTCGGGCGTGTGGGCGTTACATTTAATTCATGGGTAAATTTTTAAACACAAACCCTAGCTCAAAATAATGGTAGAAATAGCTAGAACGTGTTACCGGGATTTCAAAAATGTAAAGAACATTAAAAACGGGGCTTGGAATCACTTACTATTGAGCTTGGAAGCTTGGCCAAACCCTAACCATGGCTGCTCTTGGTAAATTCGGCTGAAGCAAGAAGAAAGGGACACATTTGGGTTTTAAAATTTGTCTTTTAATGCATTTTACCCCTAAATGACCAAAATGCCCTTTTTGCCTCTTTGAAATTTTATCCATCCAATGCCATTTTTGTCCAAAAAGTTATAAAATGGTGTAATTACCATTTAAGGACCTACCATTTAAAATTTCATAACAATTAGACACCTCTAACATGTAGAACTCAACTTTTTCACTTTTTACAATTTAGTCCTTTTGACCAAATTGAGTGCCCAAACGTCAAAATTTTTTAACGAAATTTTCACGAAATCATTTTGTGAAATCGTAGACCATAAAAATATAATAAAAATAAATTTTCTTATGTCAGATTTGTGGTCCCAAAACCACTGTTCCGACTAGGCCCTAATTCGGGATGTTACACAAACCTCGTACTCAATTGGGAAAAGTGCCATTTCATGGTACGAGAAGGTATTATTCTAGGGAATCGGATAATAAGACATGGAATTGAGGTAGATAAAGCAAAGGTAGACGTTATTGAGAAACTCCCACCTTCAACATCTGTAAAGAGTGTTAGGAGCTTTTTGGGCCACGCCAGTTTCTATCGAAAATTTATCAAGGGCTTCTCCAAAATTGCTAAACCCTTATGCAAACTATTGGAGAAGGATATGACGTTCAAATTTGATAAGGAGTGCTCAAGTGCTTTCAAAGATTTGAAGATTCGGTTAGTTTCGGCATCGATAATCGTCACACCAGACCGGGATTTGCCATTTGAATTGATATGTGATACAAGTGACTTCGCGATAGAAGCTATCATGGGCCAGCAAAGGAACAAAGTTTTTCATCCTATCTGCTACGCAAGGCGGATTCTGATAGGAGCCCAACAGAATTATACGGTAATAGAGAAAGAGTTACTTGCGACTCAGAGCATCTGCAACTACGTTCGCCTTCCCAGATGGTATTCGATCACCCAATAGTAATCTTTTAGCAACTTGATCCGGTGCCTTTGCCTCAAGTTCAACTCCTTCTGGGTTAAGATATACTTAAGACTCTTTTGATTAGTGTATATCACACCTTTCACCGTACAAATAATGATGCCAAATCTGGAGCATGAAGACTACGACAGCTAACTCCAGATCATGAGTCGGGTAGTTACACTCATGCAACCTCAACTACCTTGACGCATAAGCAACTACCTTACCCTCCTACACCAGCACACAACTCAGTCCCATATAAGAAGCATCACTGTAGACCATATACTCCTTACCGAATACTAGTTGTGTCAACACAAGCGCTTCGGTCAAAATCGACTTTAGCTTCTCAAAGCACTTCTACCTCCCATCAGTCCACTCAAAGGCAGTGTTCGTTTGAAACAACTTCGTCAAAGGAGCAATAATGCTTAAAAACCCTCGACAAAGCGACGATAATAACCAACTAACTCTAAAAAACTTCTGACCTCAAAAATAATCATCAACGGCTTCCAATCAAAAATCGCCTCAACCTTCTTCGGATCAACCCAAATACCCTCAGCTGAAATGACATGACCCAAAAAAACCACCTCATGAAGCAAAAACACACACTTTCTCAGCTTCGCATATAACTGCTTCTTCCATAAAACCTGCAGAACCACTCTCAAGTGCTCTTCATGCTCATCCTCTGATTGAGAATACACCAATATATCATCTATGAAAACCACTATGAACCAATCCAGGTAGGAATGGAATATTCAGTTCATCATGTCCATAAATGCGTCAAGCGCATTCGTTAACCCAAATGACATGACAAGAAACTCGTAATGACCATACCGAGTCTTGAAAGTAGTCTTCATTACATCCGAATCTTTAACCTTCAATTGATAATACCCAGACCTCAGATCAATCTTCGAGAAAATTGAAGCTCCCCAAAACTGGTCAAACAGATCATCAATCCTCAGTAGCGAATACTTATTATTAACGGTCAACTTGTAATATCTCGATTTAGACCTTATTCGGAATGGTGGTTTTGGGACCACGAATCTGAGTCAGAAAAAATATTTAAAAAATATTTTTTGTGTTTTAATTTTGTCATTTGAGTGCCAATTTATTAAAAAGGGCTTAATCGCGTAAAATGAAAATTTGATGGTTAAATGTGAAAGGGCCAAATTGTTGTTGTCTTTTTAAATTGAGGTATTTATAATGCAATATTACCATGATAACATAAGATGGACGATTATAACCATGAATTATAATGGTTTAAAATTTTAATATAAAGGTTATATATGTAAAATGATTATTAAGTTATAATAATATAAAACATAAAATCAAGACCCATGTGTTCATGTTTTTGGTTTGACCAAATAAAAAAAAAGAAAGAAAGAAAAATAAAGCTTTAAGGTTCAGCCATTGTTGAAGCTTGATTAAGGTATGTAACTAGCTCGATTTTTGATAATTTTTACATTTTTGAGATCGTTGCAGTGTAATGTACAAAGCCCATGCTTGAATTTTTTATTTTGATGAATATTTTGAGTTATTCCATTGATGAATAATTGAGCTTTGTGATTTTATATGATGAATTATGAAATATATGTTTTGGATTAATATGTTTTGTATTGTAATTTTTGATGAATTTGAGTAATTAGGGCTAAATTGCAAAAATAATAAATTGAGGGAGTAAAAGGTGAAATAAATGAAATATATGGACTTGTATGAGCATGGGTAACATTCGGCCTAAGCATGGTGTATGCAAATTTTGCATGTTTTGTGTTTTGTGCAATTTGGACTAAATTGTAAAAAGTGTAAAATGTTAGGGGCAAAATGATAATTTGCCCATTTATGTGTTTTTGGACTAAATTGAATGAAATTATGTTTGAATGAGTTTAATTTGAATATGTTTAGATCAAGAACTAAAGAAATTGGATTTGGATCGAGGGAAAACCAAAGTCGTTGAATAATCGTCTCGTTCCGATTACTGTTGTCCGAGGTAAGTTTATAGGCAAATAAATGTTGTAAATTTCAGTATATGTATATTATAAATGCTGAATTTAATTGTTATAATTGCTTGAGAATGTGTCAAAATGATATATGTTTGAGAGCAATGGTTACGAGTTCGATTCGATCGAGTTACGACATTCGAAAGCCCGTTATAAGCCTTAGGAATAGATAGGATATATATGTCATGACATAGGATTTTGATATGTGATGTGTGAGTAAGACCATGGAATCGATATATGTGTGCGAGTAAGACCATGTTTAATACGTTGGCATCGATATATGATTTCGATATATGTGTGCGAGTAAGACCACATCTAGTACATTGGCATCGTTATGTGATTACATGTAAGACCACGTCTGGGACGTTGGCATTGTACGATATGTGTGATTATTCGAGTATCCTATTCAATTCCAAATGTTTCAACGGGCAATGATAAGTTGTGTTCGAATGTGTAATCGAGCTAAAGTGATCGGGTATATGATAGTTAATTTCCTATTTGAAATTAAGGTAAGTTTGGCTATTTGGTATGTGATACAAATTGTATATGATGCAAATGAATATATATATATGTGATCTTAGAAGTGAGAAATTAATTATGTTATTATCTATATGTGCATTCGGCCAATTTGAATTTGAGGCATAGTTATATGTTTGATAAATGTAATTGCAAGTTTGAAATTGTATATGAACATAATAGCATAATTTGATTTTGTTGTATTGAATTATAAAGTCATTGAGTTGTTATTTGCTTATAACTTACTAAGCTATGTTAGCTTATTTTGTGTGTATGTTTGCCTTTTCTTATAGATTTTGGAGATTAGTTTCGGGCTCGAGGATCGTCAGCGAAGTCTATCACACTATCGTTTGTTTGTCGGTACTTTTAAAAGTTAAAAATTGAAACTATGGCATGTATAGGCTATACTAATTTTCGAATATATTTGAAGTTGTGTATATAATATGCCATGCGAAAATGGCTTATTATTTTGTTGTGTTGGATTTTATGTCTTGATCAAATTATGAATATGTTTGGTTTCGATGTTTAGGTTATGCTTCGTTATGTGATTTAGTATCAAGGTAAATTCGGTTGTGATATATAGATTAAGTGAAGTTGCTAATAATATATATATGTTTGATTGATCAATAAATTCGGCTATGATATTAAATATTGGTAAAAGATGTAATTTGATTGAAATTTGGCATTTGAGTTTGAATCCAATGGTGATTATGCTTGGTTTTGGTTTTGGGTGATTCAGCTATGACTTGTATATAAGTGAATATAGGTGAAATTGGTTTGATAAGCTTGTTAAAGTGTGGATCTATGATTTGGTATTTTAGTAAATTCGGTATTGGTATATAGAAGACATTTATATGAATTATATTAGTAATTCAAACATGATTCGACACTTATATATATATATATATATATAGGTATACGATGTATTGGTTTAATAATTATACATTAGTTGAGATATATTTGTAATATGTTTGACATGACATAAATTTTGGTTATATGTATATTTATGTACTTAGTCGAATATGTGATCATTGAATTAGTCTTAAATATGACCTTTGTTACATTGCATGATAAGTAATATTAGCATGTTTAGATTCGGTTTTGGTATGTTGAAGTGTTAGACAAATAGTTGCTATGTATTATGCATATATATATATTTATGATGCGTTGATGTGAAAGGCAAACTATGTTTGATATATTGGTTTAGTTCTTTGAAATGTTTATGCTTGTAAAATGATTGAATAAAGTTGAAAGTGGACATTTGTTAAAGCATAAGTATTAAGCATATTTGCATTCGGCTAAAGCTTTAGAAATTGACAACATGAATAATAATTTATGCTTTTATTAAACAAGATGGTTTGATGCAAGTTTAGTAAGTGGCTTTGTTAATTGTGTTTTAATTATTAAGTATATGTTATATGGCGTTTTTGTGTGCATTAATGGAATAGCAAATAAGTAAGCTTGGTTTAGTCAAAATTTATAATAAGGTTGCATGTATATTTGGTCTTGAATAATAAGTAATGAGTTGTTTAATTCCTATGTGTATCCATGAATGTCCAGAAGTTGTGTCTCGTTGGGTAATACCTAATAACCCCATTCCAGAGACGGACATGGGTTAAGGGTGTTACACAACTTATTCAGTTGGTGATAATCGATACACAGCCTCAAAGTCCCATCCTTCTTATTCTCGAACAATACCGGTGCTCCCCACGGAGACACACTCAGATGATTAAACCCATGATCAAGTAACTCTTGCAACTGTAGCTTTAACTCTTTTAGTTTCTTAGGTGCCATGTGATAGGATGTAACAGTCACCAGAGCAGTACCAAGATATAGCTCAACTGAACTTAACTTCTTTATTCGGCGGTAATCCAAATAACTCCTCAGGAAACACATCCGGAAAATCACATGTAGCCTAAATCTCATCCAACCTCATTTCCCTACTATCGGCATTTAGGATATAAGCTAGATAAGCTTCGCAATATTTTCGAACTAACTTCTCAGCATGAAGCGAAGAAATCACGTTCGACAACAACTCAAACTTCTCACTACCAACAACAACTTTTGAACCGCTAACACCACACATAGTCACTAACTTCGCATTGCAATCCACCTTATCCCGATGCTTGGATAACCAATCCATACCTAAAATGATGTCGAAACCTTAAAATGACAACTCAAGAAGATCAACCAAGAACACTTGTCCATGAACCATCAGAGGACAATGACGATAAACCCAATCCACCACTACACTATCACCTAGAGGTCTCTTAATCGTAACACTCGATCTAGCTATCTCTACAGCAATCCCTAACTCTCTAGCTATGTCTCTCAAGATAAACGACCTCATCGTACCAGAATCAACTAAAGCTAGCAGAGGAAAAGACTGTAGCGTGAAAGTACTTGCGATAACATCTGTGGCCTCTCTAATCTAGGGCTTCCTCACTGTATAAACTCTGGTTGGACCACCATCACCACATCGTGCAACACCACATTGACCAGTACCTCTACCACCATCACCTCTTCCACGGCCTCTCCCTTGAGCCAGAGTAGGTGCAACAGTAGCAACAGGTTGATCGTGAATAATAATGGCCCTCATCGGGCAGTCACTCACATGGTGCTCCATCTAACCACATACAAGACAAGTATCCGTCATCCTTCAGCACTTACCACGATGACATCGACTGCAATGCTCACATATCGGTCATGTAGCAGCCTCTTGATCAATAGGACCAACTTCAACTCTCGTGGCCTGTCTATCCTAACCACAACCACTAGCAACACATCGTCCAGATCTACCGAAACGACCTCTTTGACCTTTACAACCAAAACCACTAGTAGCCTCAATTAACCTCTTAATAGCTCTAGACGAAGCAGCTTTGGGCTCATCCCCCAAAGTCTCCTCTAATGCATGAGCCTTCTCAACTAACTCGTCTAATACCTCAGTTCTAAGCAACCAGATAAAACTTAATCTCACGATTTAGCCCAAAACTGAACCTCTTACAACGATTTGCCTCAAAAGACACCAACTTGAGAGCATAGTGACTCAACTAAATAAGCTCAACCTCGTACTCAGCCTCCTAGCATCGAGACACTGCTCGCCCATAAACTTCTTCTAAATGATGCTAAAAAGAAGTCTCAAGTCAGACGATCCGGTGCAATACCCCTCTCGATAGTCATCCACCATCTATTAGTCTTGTCTACCAGTCGCAATATGACACAACCCAACTTATTCTCGTCAAAACAACTCATCTGACTGAGAATACGAATGTCGGCCTCCAACTAATACTCTGCATGTGTCAGATTATCGCCTTTGACACTACGAAACTCCTTACCACTAAGAGCTCGTAAACGCTCTAGTGGCAAACCCTCATGAGCTAGAGTAGTTTTGGCACCAGCAATACGCTGTAGTGCTCTTATAATCTCAGACATGAAGTGCTTGATGCGGCCCATCTGAGCATCATCCCGCAGTGGCACATCATCATCTATACTACTCCGATCATGACACGAAGGCATAATAACTATCGTATACTAAAGAAAAAGAGTAAACAAAATGTACTAGGAGTGAGTAACGGTAAGAGATCTAAGATTTAACTAAGTACAGTTCCTATAGGGTATTGTGTTCCCAATCCTACCCCAATAACAATTTATATCACAAATATCACGCATAGGCAAAAATATAAATTTTTTTATCAACACAATCAAGCGAACATCAAAATCCAAAATCATTAAATTCAAGCAACCTAGGCTAACCTAAGGTTTTAAATCTAGAGCTCTGATATCACTAAATGCAACACCATAAATCTGACCAAGACAGACCGACTCGAATTCGAAGTATTACATTAGCCACCTAAGTGGCTCTCTAGCTAAAGACCACCCAAGACATACCCTGATCTTATAACACCTCAATCTTACCTAATTATTAGTTATTTATTAATGTAGAAGCAAACTATGAGCAAATTTTAAACTTTTCCTAGGTAATTTAACCTAAGGGTATTTTCATCATTTTACCACCTATGATAAATCTAAATCAATTTTAGATCTAAGTATTTACCGACCTTCTTTTAGTCAAATTATGCAAGCCTAAAAATTTTAGCTTGATTTGAGTTCGTTTACTATGTCTAATTCAAGTTTTATTATTAGGGACTAAATTGTAACTTAAACAAATAAAAATACCAATTTAAAGAGACAAAAATTCAAACCCCAAAATCCACACGACCATGTCCCTCAGACTGTGTGTCATTAAATGACCGTGTCCCTCAGACTGTGTGTAATTAAACGACCATGTTCTCATCGTGAAAAACTTTTAAATCGGTCGCACACGCTCGTGTAAAAATCCCACATGCTTGTGTGGGATAGCTCTAGTCTCCACACGCCCATGTGCAACCCCTCACACGCCCGTTTAAAAACCACTGCATCTATTTTTGTGAAAAACTCATTTTAAAACCTAATTTTACATATTTTAATAGCCAATTAAACCCCATTTAACTACGATTGATTAACATACATATTGTAACACCCCTTACCAGTATCTTACGCCGAGATAGGGTATGAGGCATTACCAGACATATACACAAGCAATCATACAAAATCGAGACGTAAATTTCCATCCAAATTTAAAACTTTTCACATACATTTCTATCGTCTTTAAAACAAGCCTATGATGCCCAAAACATGCATTGGAGGTGGTTCAGGACTAAACCGAGAACTTTAGAAAATTCTTTCATCAAAATAGGGTCACACGCCTGTGTTGCTTGGGACACGCTCGTGTGGGTTGGCCGTGTGGTCACACATGCCCGTGTCCTCAACTTGTATAACTCTCTGTTTGTGACATCATGCACAAAATGAATTCACATGGCCAAGTCACACGCCCGTGTGACAGGCCATGTGGCAAATTTAATTTTTGAAATTTTCATAAAATAGGTGCAGACTTTACACGCCCTGGACACACGCCCATGTCTCTAGGCCGTATCCTTTACACGGCTGAGACACACGGTCGTGTTTCTACCTGTGTGGACAAAATAAGGCTATTTACCCAGCCATTTTGCCACCCTTACTTGCACCAACTTAAACAACAACAAGCAACACCAATCCAAGCATATACATACAACCAAATCAGCCACAAACAAGATATCAATACATCATTTGCACATACTAACATATATCATACATAAACATTACATACTTTCTTTTCCACTCATGCCAATTTCATCTTCATGATAAGCACCATCACATAAACATACCAATGACCAATAAGATTAATATTAGCCAACTTCCAATGGCCATATACAAAATGAATCATTAACCATTACAATGCCAACACATTTGGCTAAACCAATATGACACATAACAAAATGACCAAGTCTCTATACATGCCATACTCAAAATATTGAAACCAGGTATACCGAAACAATCGTTCGATAGTGTGAATCGAGCTCCGAGATCCCCGAGCTAGCTTGGCGACATTATAAGGAATGGAAAGAAAAGGGGGAGTAAGTTTAAAGCTTAGTAAGCTTGCATGTAGATAACAAGCAACATTAATCATACATTCATCATATAATTATGAAACATAAGTTGACATAAATATCATCATGCATCTTAGGCATAACTCACTCATTAGCATTCTTCTCAATGGTTCATCACATACCAAGATTCATACTCATGAGTTTTACATACATACCTGTACCAACTCGTAACATAGTCACATACTTTGTCATCTTTGACATACTCTTCGGATTACCTGTTGAACACCTGGAATACTATCGGATACACGGAAAGTCTTGCACATAAGTGCCACATATGTATCCAATGCTACCCCATATCTCATACCACATAGGGCTCGCACACGAGCTAATCACGGGCCTGCTCACACAAGTTGTTAGTCAAGACGTAGCTACACGGGCTGCTTACACAAGCTGTTAGGTATCCACAACACATGCCAGACTACCCAGCCACTGGTAGGACGTACATGGCCAGCACTCGGATTCACATAGGTCACATAACACATGGTTTCCTAGTGACATGTCACTTGTATCCTAAATTATTCCTAAGGCTCAACCGGGATTTTCTCATCGTCAAAATTTCGTTGAATATTTTCGTAGAAACAATCGTACAATTTATGCAATACTAAGTATTAAATACATAATATTACATTGCGATATTTACACACAAACTTACCTCGGTACAAAATAGTAAGAAATGGACCTAATCGTCAATAACCTTATTCTTCCCCCGGTCAAGGTCCGAACTTCGTTTTTCTTGATCTATAATATAAAATTTAACTTATTTAATTATCACATTACTCAACGCTGTCCAAAAATCATACTATGGCAAAATTATAATTTTGCCCCTAACTTTTCACATTTTTACAAATTAGTCCTTAGGCTCGTAAAATGAAATGTATCTATTTTCTTTGTTCCCTAAGCCTAACCGAACCTAAATCATGCTCATAGCAGCCCATATTTTTCATCAAATCACATTTCTACTACCCATTTTTACAATTTTTATAAATAAGTCCTTTTTATGTTTTTTCACTAAAAATCACTTAGTAAAAGTTGTTTATCACACCTTAAACATACAATATCTCCCATCAAACATCTAAATACATGCATGTCACACATGGGTAAATTTTTACACATGAACCCTACTTCAAAATAATGGTAGAAATAGGTAAATCGGGTTATGAGGACTTAAAAAATGTAAAGAGCATTAAAAACGGGGATAGGATGTACTTACAATTAAGCTTGAAAGTTGAAGAAACCCTAGCTATGGTCTCCTTGTAAAATTTGGCCAATTTTGAAGAAAGATGAACGAATTTGGAATTTATTTTCCCTTTTTATTCTTTTATTAATCAAATGACCAAAATGCCCCTAAAGCTTTTCTTTGAAAGTTTTCCTAAACATATCCATTTTTGTCCATAAAATTAGAAATTTGTCAAATTGCTATTTGAGAACCTCTAATTAAGAATCTATAGCAATTTCATACTTAAAGCTTCTAAAACACACATTTTGCAACTTATTCAATTTAGTCCTAAATATCAAATTGAACACTTTATTGCATAAAATTTCTTCATGAAATTTTTACATAATCACGCAATCATGTCATAAACCTCAAAATAATCATCAAATAATTATTTTTACTTCGGGTTTGTGGTCTCAAAACCACTGTTCTGACTAGTCCCAAAATCAAGAAGTTACACATATACATACACATTCAATTGAGTTTATTGACATAAATCAAGCCTTAATTATATAGAATTAGGAAATCAATTTCATGCATAACAAACATCGAATAAATCAAACAAGTGGGTACCTTAGTCGCTTGTAAACCACTCAATGGAAGCTTCATTTAAACAATCGTTAATAAAAATTTCATGCCTTACACACCGTGTTATCAATCACCGTGTTATCAAGCAACAAGACATTATAAATCATTCAATAATTAAACCCAAACATGCCTCAAAATTATTATAAAACAATCCAAAATAAAATGTCCAATGTCCAAAGTCCAATTACAACCAAAATTAAACTAATTTCTGGGAATTCCACAATGTCGATTACAGTCTCTAAAACGTGTAATAAAGTCTCTACCAAGCCTAAATCTCTTGGAAATCTCTTGCTCGGCTCCTCAGCTCCTCAAGTTTGACAATTATCTGCACAAATTGTGAGGGTATGAGCCTTAAAAAGGTCAGTGAATGTTAATAAAAACGACTAGAAAATCAACATCCAAATCATATTTAAGTGACATCCAATCTATCACTAATTATCAACCATAATAATGAAACATGTCAATTTAATTTCCATATGTTTTATCAATATCAAGAATCAATTATTCATGGTATACAAACATCGAATGATATAACAATAATCACACATAAATATATTGGCATACACTTCTCATATCTTAATTAGGTGATTATACATCAGATAAACGGATCTCCAAACTCACACAAATATCAAATACAGTCCATCGAGTTGAGTGGGCCGAAGCACATGCTCCCTTATAGCGCCTCAAATAACCCAATAAGTGGAGAATTATGCTCAACACTCCTATTTCTACTCTAAAAAAATTAATCTACCTAGAGTCATATGCTCACAATGTCATAAATAAAGGTGAGTACTCACAGATCTTATGGAACGCCATATCCAATGGATCCACCATGCATGTTGCCAATAAATTTAGTCAAACATAGCATATAAATCAGTCATTATTGTGCTCAATTTAATGTGACAAAATGCTTATGTGTAACATTTAACATCCAATTAAATCAAACATTTCATTTGTCATTTTTCAATATTCAATTACCAATTGTAAAACCAATATATCATGATCAAAAACTCCAGTAACCATGCTCTAATCAACAGTATAATTAGCCTAATCAAATTGCACAAAATCACCTAAATGTTTACTTACCAGTATTCAATAAAAATTCAACTCTTGTACATATAATATCAATTTTGCAAAAATCAGTCATTCAATCATGATTAATCAATTGAAATCATCAATTAAGCTACTAATTAAAAATAAATTAATCGCCCTTAGAAACACTCACCACACAATTTATTCTATCACAAACAAGTGATCAACCAAGCAAATCCAAGCTTCAATTTCGGTTAGCTCGGTTCTTTTCAAGATTCGAAGTTCAATAGAGATAAAGTAGACATTATCACCTTTCCAATGCTATAATAAACACGAATTTTAATTAACTATACTAATCGAAATCCTCTCACAAAGATACCTTACCAGATTTGTAACATTAAGTCGAAAACTCGATTCCTCACAAAATCGATCTCTCCAGCCCTCCTAAACACTTTCAATAATCAATACTAGACCAAATTGATGTGTGCTCACGAAACTAACTAAAAATACAACAAAGGCAAGTGCACCTATCGATAAATCATATAGTTATGGTGAGTAGAGATATCGTATCAATAAGGACTAAAAGTATTAGTAATTACTGTTTTCCTATTATTTAGCTGACAAATTGGAGTGATTAGTTTTAAACTAAAATTACTAAATTAATCTAACTAAGCACTCAACAGAAAATAAATCAGGAAAAAAACGATAATACCTAGGAAAGAATCTACTTGGACTTCATCTATTATTATGAATCTAAATTAAATGATTTATTCACTTGGTATCTTGATCCATAGAAATCCCTAAATTATGCTAATATCTCTTTTGAGAGTAAGATCAACTGACTCTAAATTGATTAATTGAAATTTCTTTATAATTAAAACCCCTATTATCGCATTAACTCGATCTATGGATTCTCTTATTAGATTTGACTCTAATCTAGTAGATTTATGTCATCCTATTTCTAGGATTCCATGCAACTCCACTCAATTATGCTAGATCTACTCTTAAACAAGGATTTTTCCTCCTTTGATTTAAGCACATTAAATATAAATTAATAACTTGAAAAAAAAACAAGAGATAAGCACACATAATTGAGAAAAGAATAAAGTATTTATCATGTAAAACAGAAATCAAATAATAGAATTCATCATAGGTTCCATCTTCTTTAAGTATCTAGGGAACATCTCAAAGTCTAAATAACCATAAGAAATAAAGAAACTCATAAAAACTTTAAAATAAATTAAAAGGAGGTTTTCGATCTTGATGGAAACCTGCTTCAGAGTCGGCCCTAGTGGTGTTCTTTAATTTGTTTTCTTCAATATTCTCTGATGCCCCCTTCTCTCTTCTTCTATTTGGTATTTATAGACTTTAGAATACTTAGAAAGCCTAAAAATTGCATTTTTTTCCATGTTTGGGAAGCAAGTTACGAAATCGACACGGTCTGGCACATGGCCGTGTGTCCAGCTTGTATGGAAGGCCCAGCCCATGTGGCTCTTGAAATACACTCTTTTTATCTGACTTTCACTCGTTTTTCACTCCTTTTGCTCACAAATGCTTAGGTAAGTATAGAAACATGAATTTAAAGGATTAGGAGCATATAGTTCACCAATTTACATAAAAAATCATCCAAAAACACATTAAGAACGAGATTAAAATATGTTACTTTCATCACTTATCATATATCCCCACACTTAGGCGTTTGCTTGTCCTCAAGCAAAATTCTCAACTCACATTAAAGTTAATCTTTCTCAACTTCTAATTCTCA
Organism: Gossypium longicalyx; assembly: GCA_025698465.1. Classification (NCBI taxonomy): domain Eukaryota; kingdom Viridiplantae; phylum Streptophyta; class Magnoliopsida; order Malvales; family Malvaceae; genus Gossypium; species Gossypium longicalyx. The sequence continues at coordinate 11,353,459 of CM046995.1, read as the reverse complement.
TCAATAATGTCTCAAAATAATTTGCAAATAGTCATGCATTGGCAATTCAACTAAAAAGGCACTAAAGATTCAAACAATCCAAGCTGACATTTTTAAAGCATGAAAACCTAGGTGTCTCCCCTTACTTAAGTAATTACCTTTAATTCATAATCGACAAGAATTGACATCCTCACTAAAGATTCACTCAAAGTACTCAAAGTGTTTAAGGTTCAATAAAAATGCCCTTAAAAGTCGAACAAGAATTGTCATTACCATAAGTTTGCTTGAAAATCAAATCTCTGCCACTATAAAATGATATGACACACCAATCAAGAGGTCTTTAAGAGGTTGTAATGGTGCTTAGGTTAAGGGTATGGAAAAAGGCCAACAAAGTTGGTTATAATCGAGATTGAATTGATAAATCAATAAACTAGAAAAAAATAAACAAATGTTGAATTAAAAGAAAGTGCATCAATCAAGAATAAATGGGAATAAAGGAAGAGCTTCTTCTCAAATTATGAAATTAACAATTCAAGCTCAATAAAAAAAATAATTAATAATCAATATAGTTTTCGATTTTTTTATTCAGAGTAATAAGAATTAATTCAACAATTCAAACAAAAAAGCATAGTTAGGCAACTAACCAAATCAAATCTCGACAAAAAAGGAGTCAATAAAACGGGAAAGAGTCACAACGAAAAAAATGGGTTATGGGTTAAAATTCATGGGTTAATTAAGAAAATGTGTGTTAGGCTCAATGGGGTTCACTAAAGGTTAATTAAAAATGTAGGCTTTTTATAGGGTAAGTGGGTTAAAATTTAATTGTCTCATCATCTTAGTATATCAAATTAAAGTTTGGTCTCGAAATGCATAATCGAAGCAAGTTCTAGAATAACAAATCAAGTTGACATACTCATAACTAATAATAAAATGAGCATGAAAAATGTATGCTCTAAAGGCTCAAAATCTCACAAAAATCATGATTTTGATGTCAAACTTGCAAATTTAAAACTTTAAGATAATATCTCAATTCAGGGAAATAACCTAAAAAGATTTAATTTCTGAAAAATAATTTATCATACTTGATTCTCTTATGTCTGAAATTTTAAATCAATTAATGCTCAAATATCTATAAATTAATCCAAAACAACATCAATAAAAATCCCAAATATAAAATAATTCACTTGAATGGAAGTATGAGAAAAGTATTTAAACATAACAAATAATTCAATGACTTTCTAATAATTATATGAATAACCTCCCCACACTTAAGATATACATTGTCCTCAATGTACAAACAATTATAAGCACAAAATAAGTAGAAAATCATAAGAGAGGAAGAAAACTAAAACTGCCTTGAATATGGATGACATCGCCAGAATAGTGAAAATCAGAATTATAAGCAAATCTAAATGTAGTGTATGGTTCTGAGTTCCGAGCAAACTAATAAAAAAATAAATACAAATAATGAAGAAGATTAAGAGGTTAAAAACTCAATTAAAAACAACCATAAAAATAAAAATATAGTTCGAAAGAAAAATAAAGTAAAGAAGTCTAAAAAATAAAAATAAAACAACTAAAACCAAAAATAAAAATAAAAATAAAAATAAAAGAAATAAAATCAGTGATCTTCATCATTAGAGGCATCGAGATTGTGAGGCACCAGTGCTGAAGAAGATATGTGGAGGTTTACTGACAAATTTGCTGTAATGTCGCATCAATACTGTCGAACTGCTCAAAACAATGTTGCTTGAAATGAGTGAATCGCTCAGAGAGGTTGCGAGGGTAGCAGTAGAATTAGTAGTATGGTGACTCGGAGGTGGATGATGAGGTGGATCCTCATGGAGGAAAAGGACATCATCAATGAAGTCCTCATGCTCATCCTGGGGGTCAAAATGAGATAACTGGTATCGAGAAAGTTCCATTCCACGCAGTCGCTTGATCATCCTCATCTGACTCATACTCGATAACTCCTACGAGAACATCTGTCCAACTAGTGTAAAGGATGAAGATTGCTCTGGAGTGCCGAGGAGGCCGAAATTTTGTGTGAGGCGAGTCACATAAGGGCCTAAGCAGATAAGACCCTTCCTACTGTGCTTTGTTTGATGGCAGCAAGCTAGGGCAATGAAGTAGGTAAGATCGAAAGTGTGCCTTGTCACCATGCTCCACAGGAAGTAAGCGTTGAATGTATCGATGACTCCGGTGCTCTCTCTCCAATGTGTGAGCTAAGATGAAATGAATATAACACAAAGCCAGAGGAAGTGAAGTCGCCCTCGACCAACTCAGGTCATAAGGCATAAAACTTACTATAAGCTCTGTTCATCATATAGACGGCGAATAGTGGATGTGCCGGTACAAAGTGAGGAATCCCTTAGCACTCATAAACTCCTTAGTATAGAGTACAAAGGTAGCTCCAAAAACTGGGACACTCAGATGACGCGTCGTATCACCGAGACAAAAAGTAATAGTGCCAGGCTCATCATGGCTCGACATCACGTGCTGAAGGACAAATGTCAAACAAAACTCTAAGGTCAACTCCGAATAGATGGGCTCGACGATGGAAAAGAACAGGTCCCAAGAAGTTGTAGCAATGATGGCTCGCATCTATTAGCTAACTGAATTTGCTCCAAGGAAGCCCAATTAATACATCGACCTAATCCCAATGCCCGTTGTCGGATATGCTGATAAAAGTCCTCTTGAGGGCCCTATAAAAATCAGAGACATGGATGGCATACATTGAAGGAAGCGTCCGAAGATGGGGACGGTAACCTTAGATTTGCCTCTCATGTTTGTCATGGTGCACCTAAACGAATTGATAATAGATAAATGGCAGTATAAGAATGTAGTAAAAGCACAAATCAACATCATGAACCTAATCAATCGAATATGAAATTTAACTAAAATCAAAATCACAAGATTAAACACTAATTTGCAAATTAATGGAACGAATGCTTAAAGAAAAGTAAATAGTAATAACATAATAATAGTAATAATAATAATAATAACAACAACAAAAATAACAGTAATAGAACCTACTAAGAATAATAACAGAAACAGACACAACTAAAATAAGAATAATAAAAAGAGTAATAATAATATTAAGAACAATAATAGAAAAAAAATAAAACTAAAGTTAGTAGGACTAATAATAATAAAATAATACCAATAATAATAAAAGTACTAAATAAATAAAATAAAAAGATCAATAGCCAAATAGTGGGGTTTTGGGTGGTGGATGGTGGCACATGTGGTGGAGACAGGCGGCGATAGTCGGATGAGGCAAAAGGGGAGAGAAGGAAGGGCAGAGGGCGGAGGGAAAAGGGCTGTTAGCTCGAAGGGGAAAGAGGCTGCAATAGGAGGGAGGGGAGAAGGGGGTTTGATTAAAAGTGGTTGGGAAGGAAAAGAGGAAAGGGAAGGGGTCGAAGGTGTGATGGTGGTGGGTGGTGGACGGCGGAAGGAAGGAAGAAAAGGTAAAAGGGGAAAGGCGACGGATGAAAGAGAAGGGGGAAAAGTAATGGGAAAGGGGAATGGGAGAAGGTATGGGGGCAATGAAGTGGGAGGGCAAAGACTGTGAATGGCGATCGGTGGCATCAGAATGGTGAGGAGTGGCGATTAGGGTTTGTTTTTGGAAGATTGGGAGGAAAAAGACAAAGCGAAAGAGAATTAATTTAGGGTTTGGGTTAAAAAATGTGACACGGTCATGTAAAAGGCTATGTTGGGCCACACGACTGTGTCACACACCTGTGTGACACTCCCTCAGGCTGTGTGTGATTTAAAAAACAAAGCACAATGGTCACACAGCCTCCAACATACCCGTGTGTCCAAGCCATGTAGAACACACGGTCGTGTATGATATTCGTTCGTTTCTCCCACACCAGTGTGACAAGCTGTGTCTCGTACACAGTCATCTCTATGACCCGTAACTCGTAAATAAATTTGAAAACTTAGTTCCAGTATTCACACGGCCTTGGACATGCCCATCTTTTATGTTCCTTTAGCACTTGAATAACTCATCTTTCTCATTCGGCTTTAAATCTGAAGCAATAATAACTGGTAATGTAGAATTGTTTCCAAGAAATGCATACTCTAGATGATTTGGTAATTGCTTCAGTTTCAATTTGAGAGGTTCTTCAATAGAGGGTTTCAATTTTGATTTCTTATTTACCTCAATAATTTTTTTTTGTCTTAGTGAAGACTCATTAGAATCTAAATCAATTTTTGTCCCACTTCTCACAGTATTATCGCCATCTACCTCCTCTCATTGAACAAGACACAGTTCCAACGTATCCTTATGAATGATTTCCTGCAATGATTCTTGAATAACATGATCAACAGAATCAATAAAATAACTAGAGTCATCTTGTTCTCTAGATAATCACATAGCATCATAAATTTGAAAAAAGATCTCCTTATCACTCACCCTAAGCACAAGTTTACTATTACCCACATCAATGATAGCCCTAACAGTGGCTAAAAAAGGGTGACTTAAAATTAAAGGCACCTCAACGTTCTCATCCATATCAAGCACAACAAAATCAATAGGGAATATGAATTTATCTACCTTCAAAAGTATATCTTCAATAATACCCTTAGGATATTTAACAGATCTATCAGCCAATTGAATACTCATCCCAGTGGGTTTTTTTTCCCCAAGACCAAGTGGCTTGAACATTTTATAAGACATCAAATTAATGTTAGCACCCAAATTAACTAATACTTTCTCAATGTGTAAACTACTAATAAAACAGGGAATAGTAAAACTTCCTGGATCTTTTAGCTTAGTTGGCAGTTTATTTTGAAGAATAGCTAAACACTTCTTATTGAATTCTACAGTGGATAGCTCTTCAAACTTTCTTTTATTTATTAATAGCTCCTTCAAAATTTTTGCATATGTGGGCATCTATGAAATAGCTTCAACAAAAGGTAAGTTAATATGTAATTGTTTAAAAAGTTCAAGAAATTTACCAAATTGTTCATCCATGCAGTCTTTCTTCAACTTTGCCGAATATAAGATCGGTGGTTTATATTCTTTAAGCACTAGTGTCTGAATTTCTTCAGGTTTTACCCCCTAATCATTTGTCTTATTAGTTTCCTATTACAACTTTTCGGGCTCAGCCAACACTTTCCCATTCCTCAATGTAACTACCTTCACATGCTCTTTTGGGTTAGGTTCGGTGTTACTAGGTAGACTACCTTGTTGTCTTTTTTAAACCAATTTAGCAAGCTGCCCAATCTAATTTTCAAGCCCATGAATTGATGCTTGCTAATTTTCAAAGCTGTCTCAATTTTTTGAGAATGAGTTTGTGATACCGAAATAAATTTTGCCAACATCTCGTCAAGGTTTAGCTTCTTCTCTTACTGATAAGGTTGTTGAAAGCTCGGAGGGGGTTGTGATCTTTGGTTTCCTTGACCATCCCATGAGAAATTTGGATGGTTTCTTCAACTTGCATTATAGTTATTACTATAAGGGCTATTTTGAGGTCTAGAATTATTACTCATATAATTGATTTGCTCATTCTCTGTGCTAGGACTGAAGGATAAACAATTTGGGTTATTCATTCTACCTCCATTTGTATCGCATTGCATCACCGGATTCACCTGCGTAGACAAATATAAACAATCAATTTTCTTATTTAGTACTTCTACTTGGTTTGATAACATGGTGACTGCATCTAAATTAAAAACACCAGCTGCTTTCATCAGCTTTGTCCTCATGACTTGCCACTGATAATTATTCAGTGTCATTTCCTTTATAAACTCATAAGCTGGCTTGAGTGTTTTATTGTTTAGTGTTTCACCGACTGCTGCATCAATCAATTGCCTAGTTGAGGGATTCAAACTGTTGTAAAAGGTTTGAACTTGTAACCACAAAGGTAACCCATGATGAGGGCACCTTCTCAATAAGTCCTTGTATCTCTCACGTGCATCACATAATGTCTCTAAATCAATCTAAATAAAAGAAGAGATGTCATTCCTCAACTTAACTGTCTTAGCCGGTACGAAATACTTTAAAAGAAACTTCTCAATCATTTGAGCCCATGCAGTGATGGAACCTAGTGGTAAAGAATTTAACCACTATTTTTCTTTATTCCTCAACGAAAATGGGAACAACCGTAAGCGAATAACATTATCAGTGGCGCCACTAATCTTGAAAGTGTCGTAAATCTCCAAAAATTTTGTCAAATGAATATTTGGGTCTTTATCTTGAAAACCATCGAACTGAACATATTGTTGGACCATCTGAATTTGTTCAACTTCAGCTCGAAATTATTCGAAGCAATGGTGGGTCATACAATACTCTATCAACCCCAATCAAAGTAGGCTTAGCATAATGTACATAATACGAGGAACAAGAACTACAAGAGGTAGCTGAATGTTCTGATTATCACCCATCTCCTCAATAATAATGATGTCCTCTTGTTCATCTACTATATTCTATTGACTCTGCCTTACTTCTCTACAATTTCTATGAGCAGTAATTTCAATTTCACTATCGAAAAGTAATGGTCCCCATGGTTTTCCTCTAGTCATAAACTAAAAGAACTTGCCAGAAGCAAACGAAAGAAAAATTAGAATGTAAAAATTAAACTAAAAAAAATATAAAAATAAAATAAAAATAAAAAATGGCTAAATTAATAAAAATAAAGTGTTCCTAATATTTTAGTCATCGGGAACGGTGCCAAAACCTGATGTGTGTTCACGAAACTAACTAAAAATACGACAAAGGCAAGTGCACCTATCGATAAATAATATAGTTATGGTGAGTAGAGATATCTTATCCACAAGGACTAAAAGTACTAGTAATTACCATTTTCCTATTATTTAGCTGACAAATTAGAGTGATTGGTTTTAAACTAAAACTACTAAATGAACCTAGCTAAGAACTCAACAGAAAATAAGTCAGGAAAATAACCGAAAGATAACTAATGAGAGAGACAATAACTAGGAAAGAATCTACCTAAACTTCATCTATTATTATGAATCTGAATTAAATGATTTATTCACTTGGTATCTTAATCCATAGAAATCCCTAAATTGTGTTAATATCTCTTTTGAGAGTAAGAGCAACTGACTCTAGTTTGATCAATTAAAATTTCTTTCTAATTAAAACATCTATTATCGCATTAACTCGATCTATGAATTCCCTTATTAGATTTGACTCTAACCCCGTAGATTTATGTCATCCTATTTCTAGGATTGCAAGCAAATCCACTCAATTATGCTAGATATACTCTTAAACAAGGACTTTTTGTAACACCCCTAACCCGTATCCGTTGCCAGAATAGGGTTACGGAGCATTACCAGAGATTACACTTCAAAACTATTCAAAAACTTTAAACATTTAATATCACAACATCAATTATAGCAAAGTCAATCATTACATACATATTGTCCCTTATACGATCCCTTAAGGCCCTAAAAACACATGATAAACAAGTCGGGATTAAATCGAAAACTTATACAATATTTCAGAAAAAGATGAAAATTTTCAAACTGTAGGGGTCACACGGCTGAGAGACACGCCCGTGCCTCAGGCTGTGTGGACATTCAGAGTAGGGACACACGGCCGTGTCCCAGCCCGTGTCTATGCCCGTGTAACTCACTGACTTGGGTCACACGGTCAAGCCACACGCCTGGGTACCAGGCCTCACACGCCTGGGTACCAGGCCATGTGCTAGGCCGTGTAACAGCCTGAGCTGAAAACCTTTGAAAGCTACAGGGGCACACGGCTGTGTCGCCAGGCCTTATGTCACACACGGCTGAGACACACGCCCGTGTCTCTACCCATGTGGACGAAAAATGGGCCATTTCCAAGCTATTTTTCTTACCAATTCATGCATATACCTACAATCACTTTAGCACAAATAAACAAGCCATCAAAATGCACCAAGACTATGCATAATCAAGCTATTCAAATATGGTACATTTGCATACAACCAATATGCCCAAAGGTTACCTCAATCTCAACACCTTAAACATGTATAATCGTAAATTGATCAGAATGTTCACTAACTTCTAACTAAGTTTATGTCAGAACCTACCATTTGATTTACTTATCAATTACACACCAAATGATACCAAATGTGCCATTCAACTACTAGCACCAATAACCATATATGTCATTTATAACAAATGTACCAAATCACCACATTTAAACATATCACAAGACATTTATAACATGCCTTTTAACTATCATACCATCTTAAATCATTCAAGCATCATGAGTCAAGATATCAAGCACTTTAAGGCCAAATATTTACATACCAAAACTAATTCCATATTATCACCCAAAAAGCCATAAACACAAGCCAAAACAAATGGCTACTTTAACAACCAAAATACCTATACATACCATTATAACAAAACTTAGAAACATCCAAAAGTATCGATATAACTGATGGATAGTGTGATATAACTCTGACAAGCTTCCAACCCTATCGAGCTTCCGATTCACTATAAAACATGAAAAATAACACAAAGTAAGCATAAATGCTTAGTAAGTTCGTATAATGTAAAACTCAACTTACCATTTCATTACATATTAAGTAAGTTAAACATACCATAATCCAACCACACTTGGCCAAAGCCTATGCATTTACACCAAACATGTTAGCCATATAAGCATATAACATATACAATTTAATCATGTATGATCACAACATTTAATCATGTATCAAATGCATATATCATCCATCTCAACTTTCATTATACCATGTATCACCAATTCAATGTAACTCACATGTGTTCATGTCTTAATTTGTATTGAACTCTTACCATTCTCTTTCAAATCATTCCCGTTGAACCATTTAGAATACCGTAGGATACCCGGGATAGCTCACACATAGTGTGCTAACTCATATAACTATAATTTGTCAATTCCTGTACATGTATGCTCACACGAGCTATGGGTCATAACGTAGCTACACGATGCTACTCACATGAGCTGTGGAGTATCCACAACACATGCCAAACCTCAGCCATCGATAGGACATTCAAGATCAGCACCTGAATCATGTAAACCCTAATGACATGTCATTTGTATCCTACGAATTCCTAAGGTTCAAACAGGGCTCGGTAGTTGATGTAACATTGTTGGATATGCAATCGGTATATATATATGGCAGTTCACAATATATGTATTATTTAATTAAAATAACATAAATACAATATAATTACACGAACTTACCTCGACGATTAAACGTAGATATGGAGGCGACTATTTCGAAACTTTATCTTTGCCCCGCTCTAAAACCGTACGAGGTTTGTCTTGATCTAAACGGATAAATTCAGCTCAATTCACTAATTATTCTATACAATTTAACCAAAATCATATTTTAGCAAAATTACAATTTTGCCCCTATACTTTTGATTTCATTTCAATTGAGTCCCTGGCTCATAAAATGAAAATTCACGCAATTCATCATTAACCCACTATAGTCGAATTTCATATAGGTCCTTAGCAAGCCCTACATTTCATTTATTTCACAAATTCACCATAAATATTCTCTATTTTTCAATTTAATCCCTATTTGACAATTTCATCAAAAATCATTTAATAAAAATTATTTATCTATCAACAACTAACCATTTTCTTCCATAAAACATTAAAAATCATACACATTCATTCATGACAAAACTTTAATCTTTTAATTGTTTCACAAATTAGTTCCTGGACTAGCTAGATTAAGCTACAACAATCTCGAAAACATAGGAATCATTAAAAACGGGAATAAAATACATACCATGCACTTAGAAATGAACTAACCGAATGTTGAAGCTTCTTCAATTTCTTCCTAACCCTTATTTTCGGTTGAGTATGAAACAAAAAGATGATAACTTTGCTTTATTTTATTTAATTTGTCATTATTTACCAAATTACTTTTATAACATTTTGAAAAATAAAAATTTCACTAATACCAAGCCATGTACATCCACTAACTTTTTTAATCGTCTAATTACCACATAAGGACTCATACTTTAAGGTTCTACAACTATTTAATACAATTAGCTACTAGAACACTACTTTTGCACTTTATGCGATTTAGTCCTTTTTATTCAATTAAGCATGTAAACGGTAACATTTCTTAACGAAATTTTTATACGGTACTACTAACATGCTGTAGATATTAAAATAATAATAAAATAAATATTTTGACATCAAATTTGTGGTCTCAAAATCATTATTCTGATTTTCACTGAAAACAAGTTGTTACACTCTTCCATAGGTATTTAGGGAACTAATTCATAATTCTGAATAAAAACATCTCAAAGTGAAAATAACCACAAGAAATAAAGAAAATTATAAAAACTTCAAAAGAAATTAAAAGGACGTATTCGATCTTGATGGAAATCTACTTCAGAGTTGGCCCCAATAGTGTTCTTCAAGTTGTTTTCTTCAATATTCTCTAATGGCCCCCTTCTCACCCCTTTTATTAGGTATTTATACACTTTAGAATGCTCAGAAAGCCTAAAAATTGTGTTTTTTTTCACGTGTTTGGAAAGCAAGTTGGGAAATCGACATGGTCTGGCACATGGCTATATGTCCAGCCCATGTGGCTTACGCGGTCATGTGTCCAGCCCGTGTGGGAAGGCCCAGCCTGTGTGACTCTTGAAATCTACTCTTTTTTTCTTGATTTTCACTCTTTTTTGCTCCTTTTTCTCCCAAATGGTCATCTAAGTATAAAAAAATGAATTTAAAAGATTAAGAGCATAAAATTCACCAATTTGCATAAATAATCATCCAAAAACGAATTAAGAATGGATTAAAATATGTTACTTTCACCACTTATCACAAATACACTTATACTAAGCATCAATTTCATCTATAAATCAATTTCACAAAATTTTGGAAAATCGGTTCATGAAATGATAAAATTCAGTTTTTTTTAAATTACCTCACAAATCATGCTTAATCTTGATAAATAAGATCAAAAACTTTTTAATAGATCCATTTTGAGTTGGAACATCCATTGATTTGTGGATTTCCTCTCAAAATTCAAAATCCACCATTAAAGAACCATGTGTTATTAGAAAAAAATATAATATTGATAAAAATCCTTTAATTGACTTTCAAATCATGTAAAAAAAATTTAATAATCATAAAAACAAGTTTAGGATTGAAGATTACCTTTGATTCGCTCTAAATTCGTTGATTGAAAATCTTGATTCAAGAAACTTGAGAAATTTCAGAATATTTTTAGCTACTTTTGAGAATAATTTCAGGTGAATTGAGAGAGTATTTTGAGAAGGAAATTGGTTAGATCTATTCTATGATGATAGATATTTAAAATCATGCAAAGGAAACGAATTTTAAAGCTCTCTAATCTTATGTAAAATGTGTGAAAAATGGGCTAGACACATTAATTTTAAAACTGAAACCACCCACCAAAAATTTATAAATTAGGAAATTTGTCTAATGGCCACTCCTATATTTCCTTTACTTTACCATTTAATCCTTTCCCTCCAAAATTCTGAAATTTGAGGTTTATTTACCATATAAATACTCTAAATTTTCCCTTGTTTTATAATTAAATCCTATTTAATTAATATTTAAGTTTTACCCAAATTACCCCTAATAAAAATTACTTTAAAATTTTTTTCAACCAAAATTAATTATTTTCACTAATAATTATTTAAAATATTTAAAATTAATTTTTTGATTATTGTTTAATCGATTTTAGATTAAATTAACCTCCTAAATTAAATTAAAAATTACTAAAAACCTTATAAATTCCTAGTTTCACACTCATAACCCGCACTACAGGAGAACAGACTTTTAGTGGCTTTTTTTTTCCTTTAGCGCCAAGTGCCGCTAGAACTATTCGCAGCGTTTTCACAAGCGTCGTAAAAAAAGCCACTATAGCAAACGTCGCAAAAATTTGCAGCGTTTATTAAAAAAAAACACCGCTAAAGACTATGACTTTTAGCGGTGCTTTTCCCACAAACGCCGCTAAAGACCATGACTTTTAACAGCGCTTCTTTTACAAATGTCGCTAAAGACCATGACCTTTAACGGCTCTTTTTTCACAAACGCCGCTAAAGATCATGACCTTTAGCGGCGCTTTTTTCACAAACGCTGCTAAAAAATATAAACTTTAAAAAAACATTTTAATTAAATAATATTTATTTTCTATGATAAATATTATATTATGTTTTATTTTTGAAATTTGAACTTTAAACTATATACTTTTAAGGATAAATAAAAAAATATTAATTAAATTAAATTTTCAATTAAAATTTTAATTTTAAAACTAAATTAATGAATTTCAATTTAGAATTTAAATATTATGTTTAAATAAATGGGCAATCTACCTCACAGCTCATCTGATCTATATTAACTCAGCCAATTATAAAAGAAGCTACAAAACTCGTAATAATTAACCATCATGGTTAAAGAAGCTGGTACACAAGGTAGCTACAAAACCCTGTTTCCATAACACAAAACTCAAGTTCCGACTAAGATGAATAACCATGGAATGCAACATTAAATAACGTTCCACTTGAAGAAGTGCTAAGCCTTGGCTTTTCCAGCTTGAAGAGATTGAATCCTCTGCCGCACCTTCAATATCTAAAGGATGCAAAATCAACTGATCAAATTCATCGTCACTTTGGCAGATAAATCCAGTTACAATCTATTATCTACACTAAGGTTCCTGGATTCTAGACTCTAGAGTTTGATATTAAGAGGACACAAACATTTTCTGATGGTTTTAGAATATAATTCAACACAATTTGATTTTATATCTAGAGGACATTAATAGAAACTCATACTAATGGTTGTTATTCCAGTTTAAGAGATACAAACTTCCATAAAACCTAAAAATCATATGGATTCATGTAAAAAGCATATAGTAAATGCTAATAGTATTAGTTAAAATATTGCATGATGTCTACTAATGAAAAAAAGGATATCCTTAACATCATTTTAAAGATCAGCTAGCATGCAATAGAGCACATAATGGAGCGCAAAACTTATAGTGAAGGTAGAAAAGATATACCTCTGATGATTTTGGTAGAAATTGTCCAGTTGGTAGTAGACATAGATAGGCTTCTTCATTCGCTTCTTAACCTAGTAAAAGCGACAAGAGAACACTTAACCTTTTGTTAATGGTGCCATAGTGAAACTTTACTTTCCCAGATTTAACATCTTCGATGTACTGCAGCAACAGAGAGATAATACAATTTATGAAAATTTATGTCTATGAGAATTTTTGGATAAATTTTAAGCACATTTACATTTATGGAAAGAAAGAAAAAGAAAAAGCTCATACCAAATTCAAAGTAACAAAAATGGAAGAAACTGCCAAAGAATCAAAGGGAATGTCGTCCAATTCAAAGACACAACACTCGGATGATTATGGTCCTGGTGAAAATTGAGGCTTCTTCAGCTTTGCCAAGAAGATTACATAAGTCTGCTCCAAAAAAGACAAAACAATGTTAGATACATAAAAATCTTCCATAAATGTACATGAGATACAGAAGTAAATTAATGATGCTTATTCTAACTTGTCCAATAAGGGGAATATCCAGTTGTGCAAAAGGGGAAATGACTTCCACTTCAGCACCTGCCTCTTCCCATGTTTCCCTTATTGCCCCTTCAGCAGCAGACTCCCCAATTTCCAGGTAACCAGCAGGAAGGGTCCTATGTTAATGCCACCCAATCAACTCAAATATTTGTATTGCCATCAAAGATGGTAGAAACTTGCTATTTTACAAGAAAAGCATGTGTGAATACTCCATGCCTCAAATGCATAATTAATCTCTTTTGCAAACAAATATCAGAAAATGAAGAAAACAATATTCAATCCTTTCCTAAACAAAATTCCAATCATATAAATACATACCAAAGACCAAAAGATGGTTCAATATTTCTTAAAAAATATTGTAATTGATGATATTAATCATGTGCTTTTGCATGTACAGGCTTTGCATCTAAAACCTACATAGATTAAATAAAAAATATCACCAAATCCATGGCCCATCCTCAAACAATCTATTATTTAGATATACAGCTACATTCAGATGTAAAGAATTCTTTATGCAATAAATCAGGAAAGTAGAAATTAATAGTATTCAAAAACAGCTATCTAATATCATGTACAAACTGATAGATCAAAGGACAGGATAAATTCTTTCAGTTACCACGAGGTAGGAAGAAACTTACTCTTGTGTCTAAAAAAACTTTTCCTTCCTCATCCGTTTGTGGATTAACATGATTGAACTCTCGAAGCACCTATAAATAAAGCAACACAAGGAATTGAGCTACATATGAACTTCAATGTACCACAGTAGAAAATTCAAATAAAATCTTTTTTTATAAAATTCTGAAAAAAGATATAGCTTTTCCTAACAAATGGAATGTGTGACTTGAAGTTAAAATTGAGTAACCTTTTTTTCAAATTTTTGAAAATCAAATCAATTGAAATGATATGGCAGTGCTAGTAAATTGACATAACATTATAGATAATTTATTTATCATATAAGGTTTTTGAAATTATATAATTTAGTTTAAGGAATTTAATGTCAGAACTAAATTTTATTTTTTTAAGAAAAAAACGATTAAAAATAGCCAAATTAGAGTATAAATACTAAATCAGTAACATACACATAGTGCAATGACAAACAATAGAATTTGACATATATATAATACTTTAAAAAAGTTATAAACACAATTTTTAAAAAATCATTTATATGTAACTCAACAGAAATTATGTTTAAAGATTTGTTGTGTCACTAAACAAAGAAAAATGATTTACACAAATAAATAAAATTTAAAGAGAAATTACACAAATAAATAAAATTTAAAGAAAAATGATTTACACAAAGAAATAAAATTTAAAGAAAAATGATTTACAAAAAGAAATAAAATTTCCAATTACATAATTTTTCAATATGATAAAATATTTAAAGAGAAATTATAGAAATCATAGACTGGCATGAGTTGCATTGATTGATAGTATCAAGATAGATAGAACTTGGGATCTAAAATCAATATCATAATCTCAATTAAATAATATTTGTATAGACACATCACGTTCTTCCACCTGAAACCAACTTGATCACCTAATCCGCTTAAGCTTACTGAAATAATGAATATAAGACTAACTTATGTCAACTAGACTCTTCATTTTCCCTAGAATACCTGCGCCCAACACCTACATTCAATACATATTCAGACATTGGTATGGTGTAATGACCCTCAAAATATGAGAAAAAAGCAAAGGAAAAATTGAGCATACCCGTGTTAGACTTAGACACATACCCCATATTTGAGACTCCTCTCGAGCTCTTGTAATGTAGAGACTAACTGAATTAAGCATATCATTTCCCATCTTGTTCAGAACTTTCTATGATCTATTTGCACTAGTGAACATTTAGACAGTAAGGGACTCTCTCTTCTAACCTTTTTTTTTTTTGGCTCAGCAAAATAGATTTTATTAAAAGGATTGAACATCAAACCATAGTTTACAACTTAACAGCCTAGAACAATACCACCTGTAACCCAAAAAAGACCAGATCCACCTACAAATCAGCTTAGAAACCTCTGCAACATTAGCTCATATGCTTACTTGGGTTATATATGCTTTCCTTGAGTAAGATAAAGAGAATCACTAATAAAACCACATGTAAGAGTAAAACCAGTTAAACATCTCTTAAACCATACAAATTCAGATCGATTCAAATAAAAAGCTCCTCAATTTGCAATACATTTCAGCATAGAAACAAGTGCTAACAAAACTTTCGAACTAAAAATGAATAGGCAATAAATTAGAAAGGTGAACTTATAGGCTTCCTAACAACAACACTCAGCTTTCTATCAGCACCATTTATAGGTGAATAAGGCCGAAAAACCAGATGCCTCGGTCGCCATCGCAACACAAATTCTTGCTCTGTGCCTAATCCTGTATACTCGGGCTCGGAGCAATTTAGGATGCAGTACTTGTGTCGACACAATCCGACACGGTATACGGGTCAGATCTGGCAAAAACTTGCGGAGGCGGTGGGCGAGAACTAAGATGAGAAGAGAATGAAGAAACCTGATTTGTAGATACAAGAGAGAGAAGAGGGGATGGTAAGCTTCGTTACCCTAACTCGATAATTTGGGGTGCAGTACCTATGTCAACACGATCCGACACGGAATGCAGGTCAGATCCGAAAAAATCAGCGGAGACGGCAGTGGGCGAGAACTGAGATGAGAAGAAAAAAATAGTTTTGTAGAGACGAGGGAGAGAAGAGTGGCAAATTTGGGGGCAAATTTTCAGAGTAAAAGGGAAAAAGAAATAAGTACAAACTTTTTTGGGGGGGATTTAGGGCGCGCGACAGAGATGAGAAGAAGAGGGAGTAATGAGCGGGTAACCAAAAATTATTGGTCTTTTGCGGCGTTTTCACCAAAAACGCCACTATTGTTTAATTTTAAATTTTTTTTTATTTTTAACATATTTTTTTTCTATTTTTTTCTTTCAAAATTTTTGTGCAGAGTTTATCATTTTTCGGAATTTTTTTTAAAATTTTGAATATTGAACTTTTTAACTGAAATATGAACTAAAATATTAAATATTTAATATTTAAGTTTTTTATTTTTTATTTTTTTAATTTTTAATTTTTAATTTTTAATTTTTAATTTTTAATTTTTTTGAAGATTTTTATAATTTTTAAATTAACATATAAAATAAAGCTTAAAAAGGGCAACGTTTTGCAATCATTTTGTTATTTCACTTTTTTTTCCCTTTTTTGTTTGTGTTTTGTTTTTTGCTCTTACATTAAATCATTATATATACTTAATATACATATGAAATTTATTTTTTAGATTTTAGGGTTTATGGTATAAGAGTTTATGATTTATAGTTTATGATTTGAGATTTAGAATTTAGGGTGTTGGGATTAAGGTTTATTGTTTAGAGCTTTAAGGGTTTATGATTTGAGATTTAAGGTCTAGTGTTTAAAGAGTTATTGATTAGTGTTTATAGTTTTAGGGGTTTATGATTAGAGATTTAGTGTCTAAGGTTTAAAGGGTTGTTGATTTAAGGGGATAGGGGTTAGGGTTTAGAGAAAGCCATAACATTGATTTTAACAGCTTCGTAATTTAATTAAATGAAAACTTCTAATTAAATAGATTAGTTATCAAAGTGTAACTTTTCATAATTAAGTAACTAAAATGAAATTAACTTTCCCATAGCTAAGTGAATGGTGTAGTTAATCTATATTGTTTATAAAGTCGGTTTTAGATATGATCAAAATAAAATCGAATTCAAAATAAAAATAAGACCTTATTTAATTTGTTATAATTTGGTCCTATCCAAAATAGATAATTACCTATCCATATCAATCTGTTACTTTTTTTATTTATTTTTCAATAAATAATTTGTTATAATTTTAAAATATTAAAATTAAAATTATCTCTTTTATAATTATATAAGAGATTATTTAATATATAAATTAAAAAAATACTAACTAATCTAAACCCTAAACCCTTAGCTATAGTCTCCAAACCCTAAATCATAAAACATAAACCATCAACCTTAAACCCCAACCCTTAAACCATAATCCATAAACCTTAAAATAGTTTAGATCTATAGTGGCGTTTTTAACAAAGCGCTGCTAAAACTTAAACTATTGCGGCGTTTTCCATAAAGCGACGCTAATGCCACTGAAGCTCAATGTAAAACGACGGCGTTCTGCTTAATCTTTTAGTGGCGCTTTTAATGGTCGACCTATAGCGGCGTTTTTAAAAAAACGCCGCTAATGTTGTGTCTATTGCGGTGTTTTTAGGAAAGCGCCGCTAATGCCACTGAAGCTCAAAATAAACGACATCGTTCGGCTTAATATTTTAGCGTCATTTTTTTATGTCGACCTATAGCGATGCTTTCTTAAAAACGCCACTAATGCTCGATCTATAGCGGCGTCTAATACTCGATCTATTCGATTTTTAGTGGCGTTTTCTATTCAAACGCTGCTAAAAACCTGTTTTGTAGTAGTGTCGAAAAACATACCCAAAACTACTAGACCCGGCTTAGGGATATTACACTCAACCCTCTTCCAAAGTCGATCAACATAGTGCAAAAAAGCTCTCATTTCCTACCTACGTACCCTCATTGGCAAATCCAAATATTTTTTGGGTTTTGCTCTATTCTCACTCCCAAAACCTCTTTCATCATATCTCTTTCTGCTGCGTCCATATTCAAGCCAAAGAAGACAAGGGACTTGTCAAAGTTAACCTTCTGACCAGAAAATTAATTTCGTACAATCTGAGCACTTGCCCTAGAAGCATCACTAAACAACACACATTCATCCACAAAAAAAAGATGGTTAATAGCCAACCTTTCTTTACCAATCTGTGCCCCCTTCATTTCCCCATTCAGCTTTGTCATATTCAACAAAATAGAAAAACCCTTAGCACACAGTAGAAAAAGATATGGGCTAAATGAGTCACCTTGTCGTAGTCCTCTCAAAGGCCAGAAATGATCACTGACTTCACTATTTTCCCCCACTGTGTAGGATATAGAACAAACACATCTCATAACTAAAGTGACCCAGCTTGCATGAAAACCCAACTTAGTCATCATTCCGGTTAAAAAATCCCACTCTACTCGATCATATGCTTTACTCATGTCGAGTTTAAGCGCAAAATTTAATTTGTTACCTACTTTTCTCATTTTAAACGAGTGTAAAACCTCATAGGCAACTAACACATTATCAAAAATTTGTCTTCCCGGTATAAAAGCCCTTTGGGCCTTATCTATGCAATAATCTAATAGCCTACTCATCCGTCCAACAATAACTTTGGCTATTATTTTGTAAATGACATTTCACAAACTAATGGGTCTAAATTGCATCATATTTTTGGGTTTATCAACTTTTGGGATCAGGACAATCTAGATTTTATTGATCTCACTCATCTCAACCTCGCCATTCAAAATTGCTAAACAATATTAGGTAACATGATGGCCTATTATCTGCCAGTACTTTTGGTAAAAGAGCACTAGAAACCCATCAATACCCAGTGCCTGAACTAGGGACATTGCTTTTGTTGCTGCCCGTATCTCATCCTCTGTAAACGGTTGTAAGAGATCCTTATTCATGTTGTCCGTGATCTTTCTTTGCATCAAGCCCAAATTTCGTGTGTCATCACTTGCATTCAATGTAGTGAACAGTTCCATAAAATAATTTGATGCAATATGCAACATTTCTTTTTCCTTAAAAACCTACCTTCCCTCATTATTCTCAAATCCTCTAATTTTATTTTTTTTTCAACTTACTGCAAGCTTTTAAAAAAAATGGTATTACAGTCACTATTTTCCAACCAGTTGACATGGGCCCTTTGTTCCCAAAACAATTCCTCCTTATCTTCTTCCAAATTAACACCCAATTAAATCTCAACAATTTTCGCTAGAACATTATCCTCTGGCTATTGATCATAAAGCTCCAACAATCGCTCCTCCAAATTTTGTTTCCCCACCACTCTATCTATTTTAAAGTGACGGCTCTACCTCTGTAGATGTCCACCTAGTTTTTCTAACTTAATAGGCACTCCATCAGAAGATAGTGCCCACCCACACCAGATCTCCTCCTCACAAGATTCCTCCAAATACCAGTTTGCCTAAAAATAGAATTTATAACTACCCATCCTTAGCCTTCGTCTAGAAACTCTCATTGTGTCAATTAAAAGAGTACAATGATCATATATGGAATGATGCAAATGCTCAACTATATAATCAGGAAATAGACTCTACCAATCCATATTCTCAACACCCCTATCAAGCATTTCCCTACTATTGTTTGATGCCAACCTACCCCTGTCCCATGTGAACCATCTACCAATGAAGCCCAAGTCACTTAACTCGCAATATTCTAACACCAAATGAAATTCATACATCTGCCTTTTCGATCGGAGGTGCCCACCTCTCTTTTCAAATGAGTAAGCACTCTCATTAAAATCCCTTACAACCAGCTAGGGAATTGTCTAATTTTTTAGTAAATTCCATGACAAGCTCCTATATCGTTCATCTGAATTCCCATAAAAACCTGTGAACCTCCACAAAGATCTCTCGTTATCGTCTTGAATAGTAACATCAATATGGAATTGAGAAAAACTCCTCAACATAACTAAATAGTTGCCTTTCCAACATAAAGATAAACCTCCCTTGGACCCTAAAGTTTCCAACATCGATACCATTGCCAAAACCACACCTCCTTCAAACTCTTTGCATTCGTTTAACATTAATTTTTGTTTTCATAAGAAACAAAAATCGGGGAGAAACATCTATCAATTTGTTCCGGAGACGATTAATAGCCTATGGCATCCTCAACCCACGGACATTCTAGCTTAAGATTTCATTATATACAGCTGCTCTGTATGACATAGCTAGTCGTTTTCTCATTTTTATCCCTTCCGACTTCTTCATTCAAAGAAACAGACTATTTCCCCACTAAACGTTGCATTTTCTTCCCTTCCATTGTCATAAACGAATCCTCCTCTCCACCCACAGCCAGGTCCATAGGCTCAACAAGATTCACACCATTATTTTCCAGCTCATGATCCATCAATTGCTTATTGTAATCCCAACTTGACGCCAAAATTCTAGATCCTAATGGCATGTGATTGGGATTTTGATATACTTAATCCATGTCATCCCGCCAATTACTACGCATGCACCTTAAATCCGGAAATTTCACCCATTCTCCCTACTTCCCATATCCAAAGTTCTATTAATCGAACCATCAGACTCACGCAGCCATCGACTAACCGTTGTATTTCTCCTATTCTCCATCGCACGTAATGAGTTGTCCCAACCAAAAATAATATTTGACAGATCAACCCACACCCTTACTGGACAGAAACTCTCACAATGGCCAAGTTTGCCACACAGAAATCAAAATAGTCTAAGTTTTTCATATTGAAAACGTACATAAAAGACACGATCAGTCCCCACTAGGATCTTCTTCTTTCTCTTCAGCAGTAAATTCACATCCGAACGAACCTTGATTCTCATAAATCATTGGATTCTCAAAGTTGGAATAGTGGTATCGTACTCAATAAAAGTACCAAAAAACTCACCAAACTGATGGGCCATTGCCACTGATATTAGTCCCAAGGACAAGTCATGCACGTGGACCAAAAACTTCACAGAAAGCAGAAGTATTAACAGTGGATTCTCCCCTGTTAGATCTTGTGTAACAGTAGTAAATGATTATTAAAAAACCATAGGGTACCCTCTAACACTTAATTCATATCCACTTCATAAAAAACTAGAATAAATAAATTTTTCTCACTAAGATCTGAAATGGATATTCCTCCAATTGGGTGCCACAAGTCAGCCATAGTGTTCCTTAACAAAGGAAAATGAGCAACATAATCAATAAGACATCTTCCCACCACGCACAATTTATAATTGTCTTCCACCACTGGTGCCTCCGCTCGGAAAACCACATCCTCCTCATTTATAATATTCAAACTAGCAAGTTCTTCCTCCATGATTCCTTGAGGCGAGAAAACTTGAGAAAACAAACCCTAAAAATCTCGTGTCAATAGACAGACGAAAAAATGCCAAAGCGACAAACTTAGAGGAAAAAAGTCGCAAAACAAGGTTTATTCTTTGTTCTTTACTTTACTGGTTTGTAATAAATATATTTAAATAAGGTTTTGGTTGAAATGGTGAGATTTAAATAATGACGACTATGGTATTTTAGGTTCAAATATATTTTTAGATTTTATAAAAAATACTCTCATAGTAATGTTTGTTATTTTATAAAATGAATGAGTTTTCGATAACTTCTTAAATGAGTGGGGGATTTGATTAATGGGTGACATCAACTTCAACCTATCACTAAAAATAATGATTCACTTAATTTTTTATTTTTATTTTATTTTATTTTTTGGTACAAACAAATGATTACATTGCAATAAAAGAGGGGGCAATGTGTTTACAAACATAAGAACGAATTGAACCATAAATTTCATGCGGATTAACTTAAAACCCATAAGAGTATTGTGAATCTAGTGTACATATAATGGTAAAAAAAATGTTAAGCTTTTGTTGGAAAACAAAAAGAACTATTTTATAGTGCAATAGGTGAACTCTGATGAGTTTTTTTCTTTTTTTTATTTAAATATTAGTTTAAGAACTATTTAATATTTTTTTAAAAGAATTATTTATTTTTATTAAACTTAAAAATAATATGTTAATTTAAATTCTATGAATGTACATCTTAATTAGTGTCACTATTTTTTTATTTGAATTATTTAATAATTAAAAAGCTTAAATGTAAAAAAATAAAATTCTCATTAAATAATTAAAAAATTAATTAAGCCCTAACTAAAAATTTAATTTAGCCATTAATCGAAAATTAATTGAGTTTTAGAGATATAGTTCTTCCTTGAAGTCTCTAACAAATCATTAAGTGATGGTGTGACAATTGATGTATTAATTGACGATGATGGTTATGATGATGTGATGGCTGACATGATATTTAACTTGGAAAAATGGTGACTATGAGGGCTTAATTGATTTTATTTAATCTTAAAATTATTGAATAATTTAATAAATTTAGAAATTTATAATTTTTGTTAAAATATTATAAAATTTTTAAAAAATTATAAAAGTTGTTAAAATAAAATATAAAAAGTTATATAAAAATAATAAAATGATAAAATATATATAAAATAATAAATATAAAAAGCATTAAAAGTATTAAAAAAATTATAAAAATATAATAAAATTACAGATTTATTTTGGAAGTTTGGAGACTTTAGTTTTTGATAATAAGAAAATCGATAGCTTGACTGTAATGGTGATAAACTTTATATGGGGTATGGAGTGTGATTTTTTTGGGTACAATTGACCGGTATGTCATAATTTGGGGTTAGAGTGATAATAAATTTAGTATTTTGTAATTTAATGTGAGTGACATGTAATGGTTTTACTTGAAAAGATAATAAAGATGTAAGATGTAGAGTAATTTATGAGGCAAAACCAAAGGTAATAATTTTTATTATTTTTCAAAAAATTATTAGAAATTATGAAAATATTTGAAAACTAACAATTTTATAAATAATTTAAATTTTCTATTTTTAAAAATCAATTAAAACCTTACAAAATAATTAAAAACAATTAAACTTTTCACGTCAGTAAAATTTTTTGGGTTTGTTTTTTTTGCATTTAAGCGCAGTTAAATTTTTTACAAAACTTTTACCTAATTAAAAATTCGAAAATTTCTATATTTTTTCTTGTTGGACCTCACTTAATCCATTTTGATAAGATCGTTGAATTTCTTTTCAGTTTTTAGCACTTTTCTCTTTGGCTTAGCTCAATCAATACTTTTTTCTATTTTATTATATAATAATAAGATAGGTTATTTAAAATTTTTAATAAATAGTCTATAATTCATTTCCGACCCTTAAATAGAAAAATAAAAATATTTCAACTTCATCTAATCCACAATTTTTTTTGTGCTAACAACAATGTTAGTATCGACTAAATTAAATATTTTCTTTTTTCTTCTTCTTAGTATTATTATTCCTATAACTTTATGTCACTCCAACATTCTCCATATCAATAACATCTTTCATTAAATTGACTTAGATATTATTACAAATAATAATTTTATTAAATTGTTCTTCACTTAATAATTATTTATAATATATTCAATTTTTTAATTGAATTTTGTTTCAACTCATTTGCTGAAAATAAAAAAAAATTGAATTTATTTTTTTAAAAGAATTATGTCATCTATATTTTTTTATTCACTATTCTTAATTAAACAAACCATTTTTCTTTTGTTAAAATTTGAAGTACTCAATACAGTTCACATAATTCTTCATAGTTAGGAGAGCACTGCCCACTATTTTTTTTTCTAAAAAAATATTTTTCTCAGAAAATTTTGTTAAGGTATCGAAATTAAATTGTATATTTTTTATGATAGTAAAATATAATTTTATTATTTTAATATCTTTATTTTTATAATTTTTAAAAAATTAAATCAAATTTTTTATAAATTTTAAAGGATTTTAAATAAAAATTTTCTATTTTAAAGGCCAGGCCTAAAATTTTTTAAATATATATAATTTTTTTTCAGTCCATATATAATGACTCTAATAAAAAAAACTTCCTTTATTAAAGCACTAGGAAATTGCTTTTAATTAATAATAAATTAGCACATTTTTCCTAAGCAAAACTAGAAACGAAAAAATCAAAGTTATTAGTAACGTATAGGTAGATATATATATATATTATAATATTAATATGTATTAATATTGGTCTATTTTGTTATATATATACAAATATATCTCAATTATGTACATTCAAATGTAAAATTAATAATTATGTTTAATATCTTAATTGAATGATGATATTTTATTTGTAAGTTTAATTATAAAATTAAATATAAATAAGTTAAAAAAATATTAAAATTTTATACCAATATTGGTACAAACCTATATAAGTTAAAATTGACCGAACCAATTCCAAAATTTTGACCCAAACGAAAAGCAAACCGGTTTTCCAAAATCACATCTATTTTACTGCAAATTAATTAGTTGTAATTATCAATGAAGTTTAGTGGCAATTTCCTACCTTTCTCTTTATATAAAGCTCATCACCACTAAGTTCTCATCACCTTCAGTTTCAAGTCTCTGCATTTCACTGATCAAACAAATTCAACAGCAATGGCGATGGCTTTCAAGATGGTACATATATCCCAATTTTCTTTTCTTTTCTTTTCATTTCAACATCAATGATTTGTAATCTAGTGTATTTGGGTGTATGAAAACAATAGGCAACAACTGGGATGTGGGTCACTGATGAGTGCAAAAACTCATTCATGGAGATGAAATGGAAGAAAGTCCATAGATACATAGTGTTCAAGATCGATGAGAAATCAAGGCTGGTGACCGTCGATAAGGTCGGCGGTCCCGGCGAAAACTACGATGATCTCGCTGCTTCTTTGCCAACCGATGACTGCCGTTACGCTGTCTTTGATTTCGATTTTGTCACCGTTGATAACTGTCGGAAAAGCAAGATCTTCTTCATTGCATGGTCCGTCGCCTTTTCTACTTATTCCGTCACTACTATACATTTTCTTATAGGAACTTCATTATTTATACAAGGGTAACATGGTATATGGCATACATAAAGAACGATAATGAAGAGTATTATTTTCTTTAGTGGGTTAATAATAACCAAATAATTGAGGTTTATATTAGAATGGTTGGGAACATGTATTAATAATTTATGAATTGGAATCTAAGTGTCTCTTTGCTTTTGGAATATATGTTTTTTCATTATTATTAATTAATAA
Organism: Gossypium longicalyx; assembly: GCA_025698465.1. Lineage (NCBI taxonomy): Eukaryota > Viridiplantae > Streptophyta > Magnoliopsida > Malvales > Malvaceae > Gossypium > Gossypium longicalyx. The sequence goes on along the minus strand of CM046995.1, from coordinate 11,328,187 downwards.
ATTGTTGGATTATAGGTCCCCAACGGCATCAAGAATTAGAGCAAAAATGCTGTATGCTACATCCAAAGATGGGCTGAGGAGAGTGCTAGATGGCATCAGTTATGAAGTTCAAGCAACTGATCCAACTGAGATGGGGATTGATGTGATTAAAGACAAAGCTAATTAGGATTTTAATTTGAAACATAAATCATGTTTATTGCCATCTTAATAACTACAACAACACATGCCCCTTCTCTTGTTGTTACTAATTAAGCTTTTTTGGGGGGCTAGATTTTTAGCATTAATCTTCTAATTTATAAAAATATTTATGATGTTCCATGTTTGGTTATTTGAGGACAACCCCTTTTTTTAAAACACAAACTACGTACCAGTGGTTTAACACCTAACTTGAACACCACATTAATTTTTTTGCCATGTTGTCTTCATCAAACTTGTTAAAAAGATGTAGCAGTTTGGTAATCCTTGATTTAGGCTTGCATTAATCATACATAAAGTTTGCCAATTCAATACTAGAGAGCATCTTTTGCTTTGCTTTGCACTACCCATTACATGCTTCTAATTAACCCCATCTTCTTTACTCAACACTTACCATTTTAGGGAATATATTCTCTTTGATATCTTTGATACAATAATCTATACATATTTGAAGTGGTGATTAAAATTTTCGTCAAACACTTAATTAATAAAAGTTCAAATTATGTTGATGAAAATAGGTAATTACTACATTTAATTTTGAGGGATTAAATTAACTAAAAAAATTGCATTCACATTGAACATGTTTCAATCGTACAGTTTTTTACTTAAATAATATAAAAATAAATAAATAATTATTGCAATGAGATTACAGGGCATTATTTACGAAACTAGGCAAATTAAAGAATAAAAAAAGTGCCTTCTGACCAACCAGGGACATCAACCTCTCTTGCTATCAATTATTACACTGATGATTAGTTTTTAAAAAATATAAATTTTTTGTGCTGCCTTTGGCGGCATTGATATGTATCATGTAAAAAATACGGCCTTGAAAAGTACGAACACAGGCCAAAAAAATTTATTTTTTTAATGATATCGCGGACGAATCAGGCAACATTGGAATAAATTAATATATAATTTTTTTTAAAAGATTAAAAAAAATTCGAAAAACGGATTTAAAGTCGAACCCGTGAGATGGGACTGGCCTAACGGCCTGCCATTGACGTGACCGGTCAGTCACCGGTTTGGCTTTCATTCTGGTTTCCATCTCATCCCTGGTGAGGCTTAGTGATATAGCCATGGGAGTGGAGGCTGGATTGCCGTTCTCCACCTTTTTTCTTTTCAACATTTCCAAGATATACTAGCGTCGTTGAAGCAAAACACCCCCCATCTACTTGCGTCGCCTCTATACCAAGGAAATACTCTAATAACACAAAACTTGGTGTTAAGTTGCCGTACTACTGCTTCAATGCCATCGCCAGTAACTAATATATCACCAAGACATTAACGTATAAAACTAGATACATAACATCAGTCCTTTCTTTTAACAAACAAAGACGGATGAAAATCGAGACTGACTACAGAATCTCTAAGCATGGCAAACCAATTCTGTGGCTGTTGCACAGTCGAGAAACCAAGTGAGTACTGTCAGTGCTCTGTTACTAATAGTCACTAAGAAAGGCGTTGTTAAGGTCAAGCTGTCAAATTTGCCACTTACAGCATAGGTTAGTAAGATGTGTGCAGACTACCCTTAGCGACTAACCGGGCCTTACAACAATCAGCCGTCCCATCTGGATTTCGCTTTACTTTGGAAGCCATTTGCAATCAGCTGGCTTCTTACCTTGAGACAGTGGTTCCAACATCCAAGCGCCGTCAGAAATTAAAGCATAATACTCAGTTACAACAGCTTCTCGCCAAATTTCATTACTGTGCTTCTTCGAATGTTGGTGGCATATCATCACTCACAGTAGTGTGAAAACATTTTGGACCAAAACCCCAGCTTTACTCCTTGTAACCATGGGAAGAGATTTATCATGTAAACTATACAGCACCTTGGGCCTTAAGGATTCCGCCATCAAGCTGAGCTATGAGAGATTTTGGGCCGAAATTTTTGTTCTTTTCAACATCCAGGGATTTCAATCTCAACTATCTATGACTTTCCAGATATTATGTAGTTTAATGCATTTCAAGGCATTACTCGTAGATTATTCTAATAACAATGATATCAATTAAATAAAATTTTAATCGACAAAATTGTTGATAAGTTATAATCATATTAAATGCATTTCAATATAATTAAATAAAATGTAGAAAACAAATTATATACATTATTAAGGAAATTGTTTGAGGCTTTTCTGTATTTAATAATTACATTGTATTTTAATTAAATTCAAAATCCAATGAAACTGAGATTTCAAACGAAGGAAAAGATCTGGTAATGTTATTTTATTCCTCCACAAAATCCTAAAGGCATTAAATTTCTTAGTATTGGAGAGATTTTATTTAGACAAGTACAAGATCCTGTTTTCAAGGTTAGTTCGTGTAAAAACATCCATGTTCCATGTACAATGTAACAGAAAATCCCATTGAAAACGGTAGCATCTCTCAAATGTCAAGACAGGAGAGGTAATAAGGTGAGACAGGTGTTCATATCCTCTGCTGTGCTGTGATCTGCTACATACAGTCCGAGTGGACATTCCAACAGACAAATGTCACTTTTTAGCGTCAACACTCGACCCATTTTCCGCCTCATTTCCTCTTGAAATAAATGGCCGCGATGATTGATGCACACTCATAGAAATTTCAGAGTTGGCTCTCGTAGCTCAGTTGGTTAGAGCACCCGTTTAGTAAGCGGGAGGTCTTGAGTTCGACTCTCAACAAGAGCAGAACTTAAAATTTTCGCTGTTTTTTAACAAAAAAAAAATGAGTCAAATGCTGAGTCAGCAAGAAAGCCAACAACAGATACTTTACAGATTATCTAGCCCAAAGCAGGCAGACAGCGTGGGACCCATTTTCTTGATGATCGAAATGATCACATGTCCGCCACGCCACAAACCTCGATGTATCTATGCCGTCTTCGACTAATACGGTGGGTTGAGATAGAGCGAAATGATATCTATGCCGTTGAACTACCAGTTTATTACAGAACAATGGTGTGTTAAATTTCTATATTTGTTACAGAATAAAACCTGTTTCCTTTGCATTCTTTATTTCATACGCACCTTTTTATTTTTATTCAACTCTTTATTAACTAGTACTACTATTATTATCTGATGAATTATTTTGTCATATTATAATATCATAATCCCTCAGCTACCCCATTTCTTTCCTACAAATCAAACTCTTTTATTATTAAGACTCAAAAAATAAAAATAAAATCTCACTTCTCTTTTATTTGTTTTAATTTATCTGTAGTCCCTGTACTCCTCAATTCTTAAAATTTAATCCCTTACTTTTAATTTTAAAAACTTAGTCTTCTATTTGTTTTGTTCTAAAAAAACTAATTGGACCAAACAACCTTGGTTGAACTTCTGTCATTTATGAGTTTAGACTAAAATTCTTCAAATAAGTATTGCTGTTCAAACTTGATTAAATTAGCCGATAAAAGTAATTGAATCGTAAATCGTTTAATATGTCAGTTTAGATAAAGAAATTGAAACTAACCTCTAAACCAATCACTTAGAATTGATAAAAATTAGAAATCGAGTAAAAAAATAACTAAGTTATAAAACTTTCATTTAACTTTTTACAATTTTTTAATTGTTGTTGTAGAACCGAAAATATTTTGTTTTGGATGGTTGGGTTTTTAAACAAGGTAAATAGAGGGTTTAAATTCTTGAAGTTGAAAGAGTACAAGGACTAGAGTAGAATTAGACCCGTTAATTTTTAACAGTCAAACGAGGCAGTTTTGTCGTTGATTAATTAAAATTTTTAAATTAAGGGAAAATAATAAGAGATAATAATGAGATACTCTCTCTTATAACACTCCCATCTCAAACTCACTCTAGTTCACTTCTCTCTTCATCAATGGCTACTTTACTCTACAATTTTCTTCCTTTGCTTATTTTTTTGTTTTTCTCTAATTTTTCGAAATCATTTTCCACTGATGAAACCATTAAAACTTTTATATTTCGTATAGATTCTCAATCAAAGTTGTCCATTTTCCTCACACATTATCACTGGTACACTTTCAAGTTCGCTAAGCCAACTCAAATCCTCCACATCTTTGACACTGTCTTCCACTGCTTCTTCGCATCTTTGACTGAAACCCATGCTGCTTCCCTCAGTAACCACCCTTTAGTGCTTACTGTTTTCGAAAATCGCCACCGACAACTTCACACCACTTGCTACTCTCAGTTCCTCGGCCTGCGAAACCAACATAGGCTTTGGTCAAATTATGATTATGGTTTTGATGTTATAACCGGAGTCTTCGACACCGGAATCTAGCCTGAAAGAAGAAGCTTCGCACCGACTCCCGCTCGCTGGAAGGGAGTTTGCTAAACCGGAGCCAGATTCGTTGCTAAAAACTATAACCGCAAACACATCAGTGCAAGATTCTTCTCTAAAGGTCATGAAGCAATGGTGGGACCGGATGGTCCAATCAATGGGATCAACAAAATAGTTGAATTTATGTCGCCCAAAGATGCTAACGATCACGGGACCCACAGGGCCTCAATTGCTGCTGGAAGACATGCATTTTGCACTAACATGGGAGGTTACGCTGTCGGAATAGCGAAAGGTGTGGCCCCGAAAGCAAGACTGGCAGTTTACAAGGTATGCTGAAAGAGTTCAAGTTGTTTCGACTTCGACATTTTAACCGCTTTCGATGCTGCCGTCAATGATGGCGTTGACGTAATTTTGATTTCTATTGGTGGAGGAGACGGAATTGCCACTTCATATTATCTTGACCCCATCGCAATTGGAGCATACAGTGCGGTTTCGCGAGGGGTATTTGTTTCGTCCTCAGCTAGAAACGATGGACCTAACTTAATGTCCGCTACCAACCTTGCTCATTGGTTGGTCATTGTTGGAGCAGAAACAATCGACCGAAACTTCTCCGCTGATGTTATCCTCAGTGATGGGCGAAGGTTAAACGATGTTTCGTTATATTCCGACGAGCAGTTAAAAGGAAAGATGTATCCATTGGTTTATCCTGAAAAATCTAGGGTACTTTCAGCTTCTTTATGCATAAAGAATTCACTTGATCCAAATGTTGTTAAAGGAAAAATCGTAATCTATGATGGAAAGAGTAACCCAATGGTGGCTAAAGGCATGGTTGTGAATGAAGCTAGTAGTGTAGGCATGATTCTTGCCAATGGTGCTTCAAATGGTGAAAGCTTGGACAACAATGCCTACCTTTTGCCCACTTGTTCTCTCAGGTCAGACGAAGGGGATGTCGTGAAATCATATGTTTCATTATCCCCTAATCTGACGACTACTATTGATGTTAAGGGTACTGTGATCGGCATCAAGCCAGCTCCGGTTGTGGCTTCCTTTTCTGCTAAAGGACCCAATGAGTTGAACCTTAAAATTCTCAAGCCAGATTTGATTGCTCCTAGGGTTAACATTTTGGCTGCTTGGACTGGTGTTGTTGGCCCAACTGGCTTAGATTCTAATCAATGGAAAACAGAGTTTAACATCCTCTCAAGAACCTCCATGGCTTGCTCTCGTGTTAGTGGTGCAAAGACGTTGCTGAAATCTGCACACCCTAATTAGAGTCCAACCGTAATTTGATCTGCTATAATACTACTGCTAGTATAACTGATAATAAGAATTATTCAATGATCAATGAAACAACCAAGAAGCCATTGACTCCTTACGATTTTGATACTGGGCATCTAAATCTCGATCGAGCAATAGATCTGAGACTTATTTATGACATTACTAACCATGATTATGAAAGCTTCTTGTGTGCTATTGGTTATAATCCTAAGTTAGTATAAGTAGTTACACGGTCTCCAACAGTTTGTCCAATGAAGAAGCCATTGCTTGAGAACCTTAACTATCCTTCAATTGTTGCATTGTTTTCAACCATATTAAGGGGTCCAACAAGCAAGACGTTCATGAGGATAATGACTAATGTAGGTCAGGCAAATGCGGTTTACATTGCAAAGATAGGGGCACTAAAAGGGGTAATGGTAACAGTGAATCTGATGAAGTTGGTGTTCACATCGACGGTGAAGAAAATAAGTTTCTTTGTGACCACAACATTAGATAACAAGCATCTGGTGTTGGATAATGCAAAAGTTGTTTTCAGGTTAATGACAAGGACAGATGGGAATAACAAGCATGTGGTGAGGAGCCCCATTGTAGTTACCTAACTCGATCCCTTGTAAGCTAGTGGTAACCATTCGATCAATGTAGTTTTTTATCAATGTAAGACGAGTTGTAGGTCACTGAGTTTTTAAGGTAGCGTAAGTGTAGAACTTACTACGCATAGTGAAGAAGCAATTTGTTACTTTTTTGTGTGTTTTATTTCTTCTTTGGCAAGGATAAGATTAGGGTATCCTTTTGAAAACTGGATTTCAGGGTGATTTAGTGTGAGTTTTTCCATTTAATTTTACTTCCCTATATATATTTCTTAATCTTGTGTATTTATAAGCTTGATAAGTTTATACATACAGAATAGTTTTAAGAAATATTTAGACAAAGAAATCTCTATCACTGTAGCATTTACTACATATAGTATTCTTACAGTAACATAGTTTCTTTTACTTGCATTTTTTTATCATAGTTTCTTTTACTTGCATTTTTTTGTCTGGTACCATCCAATCCATATTTTCTATTACACTAGTTTTGGCAGAATCCGAAGTTGAGCTGGATTGAACTTTTTACCAATGGATTCAAATTATTATCATTTCATTATCAAACTGCTCTGCTGACTTTTCTAGTTGTGGCTCATGGCTTGAAAGTAACCATCAATTTATATGGTGGTTGAAAAGGTTGTCACTGTTGCTTTTACCCACATATTGATCAGTCTATGTATGAAAAGTTTAAAACATAGGAAGTAATGGTGTTTGAAAATCTAGCTTACCTGTTCCGTCTTATTAGTGATTTTGTTTACTCCACGATTAGGGTAGGTTTCCCATGTCAACATGATATCTAACTTTCTAGGGTACAAGAACAATTTAAAATTTAATGAAATATTTACTGTTTTTAAATCATAATTCAAAAATGGCATTTAAAGCTCCCTAAAAACAAAGGTTTGTAATGCCTTGCACTTTTTTAAACCTATTCTTTTATTTAACTCGAAATTTTGAACAAGCATAGGACACTACCATCAAAGTGAGCTAGTAGACGAAGTCCATTCTTTAATTTCTATTCAAACCGATAAAAGCACAAAAGATAAAGGAAATTAAAGGTAAAAATGAATAACCCTAATTTTTTTTTATCATTAATAATTTATGATTAAATTGTATTTTGAGTTGTCCTAGGGTAGAGCCATGAACATCATCTTCTTAGATTGTCATGATCTTTGCTTTCAATCTAAGGCTCTGTTTGTTTGTAAGTAAAATGTTTTCCGGAAAATGATTTCTGAAAAATGATTTACTTTTCTGGAAATGATTTACTTTTCTGGTGTTTGGATGAATCTGTGTAAAATATTTTCTATTGTTTGGCAAATTTCTTGAAAATATTTTTTGGAAAATCTATTTTTATATATATTAATAAATTTATATTTTAAATTATTTTTAAATATATTGCAATAATTTATTTATAAATAAATAAATCAAATTAAATATATAATAATACTCCATTATTAAGCTAGAATATTAAATTAGAATATTAACCGTCATAAATTGAAAACAACCAAAGTCAAATAAATTATTTGTAATTGTGTTATAAAAAAATAAAAAACAAGGATTGAATAATTATAAATTAGCTTCCAAGCCACAATTAATACTAGAAATTAATAATATTATCCAAATACATAATTAGTAGTACACCACATAATAACAACAACATTGTCCAAGTGCATAACTAATATTACACCACATTAAAAGTATCAATATCTTCAACATTGAGAAAATTTTTGAAGCCAAATTTTTCTATGCTTCTTACTTTTAACTAAAAAAGCTTTGTCCTCGGATTCATGACTCACTAGATAATCAAATACAGAACACAGAAAGTCATCATCAAATCCTTCTACCTCTATCGACATCACTTCTTCATATAGATGTGGTGTCTTATCCGCAGTAAATTGTTCCAAAGTATTAGCAATTTTGCCAAGTTGTTCACCCACAAATTTAATTTGTTCATCAACGACACTTTCTTGAGCATTTTTTCTTTTACGTTTGGATGTGCCAGATGAAAATACTTTTGTTCTTACCTCTTCACTCTCTTCATTGTCATAGTTTATAGGCACTGAATCTTGGTTATCATCATCCAAATCCATGTCAGCAAATGTTCTGGCAAAACTCCCTGTTGCCATATCTTTGCCAATTACAACCAAAACCATTTCAACATAATGATCAATGCTTTTATTCAAAAATGGTTCATACTTCTTGTGTGCCTATTGGATATTATACACAATTAGAATAACAAGTAAAAAAACAATTGAAATATACTTAACATATATATACATATATTACATCACTGCTGCATCATATGTCGCTCTATCACATGTGATCATTTTCATGTTATCATTCCATCCAAAACCACTTTCACCTCGAATTGTGCATATAATTTGCCACTGGTTTTTTACAGTCCTCAAATGATTTTCCACATGCTTCGCATCGCATTGGACTTGAAATCTTTCTGAAATAGCTTTGGCAACTCGATTAATAGAAACTGCTTTGAAAGAGTTAGAAGGCTTATTTCCTTTCTGGGCCTCCTCTGCTAGAATTTCAAGAAAAAGATGTTCCATCGGTTTTGTCCACTTGAATTGCTTGGAGGTCCCTTCTTTGTTGCCCTTACTCATTCTACATTAATAATTGTCATTGTCAATCATTTCAATATCCAACAAGCTTAAAACATAATAAATTCAATATGTAACAAATTCAAGACATAATAATTTCAAAATCCAACAAACTAAATTTTCAATATCATTATCCAACCAACATTAGCCAAAAAAAAAAACAATTTTAATAGTAAAACATACATAACATAGAAACAAGGACCCTAAGCCCTAAAACTACCTAATATTTCTAGCCATATAATCAGTCCACATAGTTTGTGCAATTTCGTCTCTCTTAGCAGACCATTCTCTTGCTTCTTCTCTTTCTTCTCGCTCTGTAAGAGTTGGTATTATCAAATCAGACTCAAGCTCATCGTATAATTCTTGATTAAGTAAATCACTAGGATCAACTCCCATTATATGATTATGAATGATACAACAAGCCAAAACCATATCTACTTGAGTTTGAAAATTTCGAAATGATTCAGCATCTAATACACGAAACCGTTTCTTCAAAATCCCAAAAACAAGCCCAATAGTGATTCGCAATGATGAATGATGAAGATTAAAGAGTTCATTTGCATTTTCAGGCCCCTGAGCACTAAACTCTTTTAAATGGTATCGAACACCACGATATGAAGTAATATATCCATTTCGGATGCCATATCTAGCATCAACAAGATAATATTTACCTACAATTTGACAAAACATAATTATTACTAATAAATTATATACTTACTAGAACTGTTTGGTATTTAATGTTTTATAATTCTTACCTCCCGAAACTCTTAATCCTCTTGGGCGTGAAAGTGCATCACTTAAAAGTACAAGAATCATGTGCACTACCTTCCCAACCAGCTAAAACATAGGAAAATTTCAAATCAAATGTAATGGCAGCCAATACATTTTGTGTCATCCCCTTTTTACGGCTACGAAATCTTCCTTGAATGTTAAGTGGAACGGATGCACGAACATGAGTTCCATCTAATGCTCCAATACAATCTTTAAAATAAGGATAAAACCTTGGATTGTTTCTGATTTCAGTAGGAGTTGGCTCATCAGGTAATCTAATAACTAGCTTATACAATTTCAAAATAGCTCTCAATACAACCCTAACGTAACGGTGAATTATCTCAGTTGATCTATAATATCTAGATCCAATCACTCGAAACCTTACATTATGACCAATTATATGTAAAAATATAACTACTTGCTCCCTAATATTCGCCGATTTAGTTGACTTTAACAAATTATTCCTACTAAGAATATCACACAAATTAAAAAAAAAACAATCGGTCTCATCCTTATCGCATCAATACAATGCTGATCACCACTATATAAAATACTATTAATATAATTTTATCTTTCATAATCTCGATTCACACGAGGGTGAGAAGCAATTTCCTTCCTAATTTTTAATTTTTTAATCCAAAGAGCCCCAAAAGCTAAAACTAAAGCCACGACTCCAACAATTGCATTTTGATCCTGATTACGATCCATCTACACAAAATAATGCCACACAAATATTTGATTATTACAAAAAAGATGCAAGCTTTCCATAAGATCACATATATGAATAAAGTTACCATGACTAAAGTGCATACATACATATATGAAAACAACTTGAAAATTTTCCCAAAATATGAAAATGTTTGAATAAAATTATAAATAAAAAATGAGTTTGAACTTAAAAATAAAACCCATTTTAAAAATATTCGAGCTTTGGATAAAAATTTTTTAGTCTGAACCCAACTCAAATATTTTAACCTAAAATTTTAACTATATCTCTTTTCCCCTACTCGATTTCACATTGCCACTCCCAGCACCTAATTCCCCTTCCCAATCTATTTTAAATTGAAAATCTAAAATTTTATGGACAAGAAATTTTATGGACAAAATTGGAATTTGAAAATAAAAAACTATTACAACCATGGCTGAATAGCCTATTTAGTAAGGGGGTCCATGAAAAGAGAGCCATTCCACATAGGCTGTAATAAAAGATTATAACAAACCAAACAAATGTTTCTAGTAGGCTAAAACATCCAACCAAATCTAATATAAGTGCTGCAACATATCGAGTAACATTAGAAGTAACACTGGCTTGTGTGCTATTTTTATTGACAATTTTTACTTTGTTATAATTTCTATGTTGTAATTTTTAAGTGAGATTTATACTTATTTGGGATAAAAATTGAGTTGTATTATGAGTAAGTGACTTTATTTTAAGGAATAAATTTTACCAATTTACGATGATAAAATTTAATAAGATTTAACTAATCATGGACTGCTTTAAAAGGATAGTCATTCTCTAAAGGAGTATACAATTGAGAACATCAAATCTACTAAAAGAGTATATTTTTTGTCTCATGCATTTGGATTTTTAATTTACTCTTTAGGATAAGACCTTTTACATCCTTCAGGGGAGGTTTTATGAATGCAATAAGAGCTTGCAAGTATCCATATGAATGTGTAAAACATAAAGATTGTAGTAGTAATCTAAAGGGTCCTAGATTGATTCCTAATACCTCTTCAGTTAAGGGTTTTAAGTATAGTATAGACAATATTTTCTAATTAATATATAATAGAAGTATAAATAAAATACACTCAATAAAAACTCTTTAAACTCTTAAATGATGTATTTTAGTAGAGAGAAATAAAATATTTTTTTTGCAATTATTACATAAAAAATAATGAGTTTAATCACAGTAATTCCTCTCTCATGGTTGACTATGCAAGTGTCCTGCACTAATCTTCATTTTTTCTTTTTTTTTTTTTCATGTAAAACTCTTATTTTCTTCGTGCCTAAATAATCTTCTTATGGCTGGCCACTTCTTACACTAAAGGAAGCTGAATATTGGAAAGGATGTGAGTTGTTTGAATGTCCAAATCTTTATGAGAAGCTTCCTTTTAATTGTACATAAATGGCTTGCGAAATCAAACAAATAAATTAGAAAAAAAAAATTAAATATAGATTTTTAATATATATTTTTAAATCTCTTAATATTCTAAAAACAATCTTATGTTCTTCAATCCCAATAGACACTTCAAAATAAATTTTCATATTCACACCATGTTTTTCAATCCCAATTCTTATCTACTCAAAAGGCTAAACTTTAAGCATGTAAAGAAGGAAAATTTTGCAATTGGAATGAAGAGTAGGTGCCAAAGAAAAGATTAAGAAAGAAAAGTGAAGAAAAAAAACCTTTTTGAGCCCATTATCTCAAATTCAAGCTTGGAAGGGAAACAAATTCTGTAGAACATTGAAGATGAAGGAGTTGAATCCTCGAAACTAGAACAATGCGGGTTCCTTAAAATCTTCCAAAAATCTGAAACCAAACACATAAAGGAGCTATAAAAATTAGTAATTCACTAAATAAATCCCCAATTGAGAGTTTCCTTCAAATCCCAAAATTTTTTGAAACCAAACCCATCTCTAGAACAAAAACGAAAGAAGAAGAAAAAAAACCTTCAAATGAATCCAAAAAGTAAGCATTAAGCGTGAAGTTTTCTTAAGGGTTTGTTAGAAGAGAGAAACTCTTAAAACCAGTCCAAAGAAACCGTCAAATTGAAGCTAAGAGAGATTGAAAAAAAAAAGAGAGAGATGAAGAATATCAAAAAAAGGAATTATTGGGGAGTAGATGAGATAAATATATTATGGGAAGGGGCAGAGTGAAGGAGATAAACGAAGCAGAAGTCGACCGCGACGTTTCTATACTATGTGCCTGTTGAATTTACAATTCTGACTTCTGAGTACGCTGCTATTGTTATGCTTGGTTTGTTTGAACTGCCATACCTAGAGAGTTAACACTCTTACGGTCTAGCACTAATATTGTGCTTCAGGGCAATGTCTTGAGCATAAGTTACTTTATTTAAATTTATGTTACATTATAGACATCTAAAGCATGGTATCCATTATGGATAATTTGACTAACACGAAGAACAGAGGTCTTTGATTTTCTTTTTGAATGGCTCACTAATCAGTTACAAGTTAATAACTTGGATTAGGTGTTTTTCAGTGGATCACATATCAGATGAAATGGAGAAACTTTCATATATATTCCTCTCTTATAGTACTTTATGTTTATAAACATGTTGTCTAATAGGAATTCATGCACTAGAACGGACTATAGAACGAGGTCGATGAACTGTAGAATACCATCAAGGTGTAGCCATCTAGGTACCAAAAATTAGAGCTTGTAACATCCAAAATGTTAACAGACTGAAATAAGTAATTAAAAATCATCATGATTTTTTTCGCTAAATCAAAGAGCAGCAGCTATCAAAGCTGCAGCAATGCAAAACAAACAGCAGGAACAAACAGTCCCAACCTAAGATAGATTGTAAATTCATTTTCAATATAATGGTTTCAATTTCAACTATAATGACTCAGTTTCTAGTTGCATTAACCATAGATGCAGTTACAACTTCCATCCAACAGATTACTTTGACTTATCTATGATCAACACAATAGGAAGCAACAAAAATTGAACAAAACAACAAGCATAAGAACAAAATTCAGATAAAACCCAAAATTCAGCACAAAGAACAAAAGGGTATTCAACAGTAACTAGGGAATTGCCAAAATTACCTGTTAAAAAGTGGAGGATATTCAATAGTATCTATGGAATTGTCAAAATTACCTGTTAAAAAGTGGACAAGTAAAGAACAAGAAGAAAAAAAGATAAAGAACAGAAGAGAAATATTTTTTCGAAACAGTAGCCCTGAGTAGAGAAGCTATGCGACAGACACTAAGGAAAAACGGAAATAAAAGATGAAGAACAGAAGAAGTAGAAGAAGGAAAGTTACCTGGATGGAAAAGAAGGAAGATGAAGAACAACTAAGGAAGATGAAGAACAGGGCAAGGGATATATGGGTGAGAGTTGGAAAATGTCTTACAGAAAAAAATCTGTAAGACATTTTCCCTGAAAGCATAACATTTTACTCGTATTTTTGAAAATATTTTACATAGGAAAAATGTTTTCCGTCAAACAAATATTGTAAAACCAGGAAAATATTTTCTGAAAAATGTTTTCCTGGCAAACAAACACACCCTAATATTTATGTCATCTAGCCCCCATATAACCCCCGTAAAATGATCATTTAAAATTGATAGAAGAGAGGGGTCCCATACATACACATATGTAGCTTTTAATTTCTTTATATAATCAAGCAGGAGATGGTGGCCAATAATGTTTCATGGTGGAGGGGGACCTTTCAACTAGCATTGTGAAGAAACAAAATTGGTGGGTCAACCACATTCAATTTGGACTCATCCATGTCACTATTGTCTAATCAGGCGTGTTGGAATGAAGACCCTCTTAGGGTCCGCCTTTATCAATGCCATGAAATAATGCTTACGGAGTAGGTGATTTCTAGTTGCATAAAATTTCAACGCTACGTTTGGTTCACTGTAATGGAACAGGGCTGTAATTGAATAGAGTTGTAATTGAATAGAATTTGTAATGAAATAAATTTCAGAATCGATAATTCATTGTTTGGTTGAATGGAATGGAATAGAACTGTAATAGTATTCTTGTGTTTGGTTGAATGGAATAATGTTGTAATAGCATAAGGAAAAAAACTAAAATGACTAGAATACCCTTAGCATAATTTTTTTTAAGTAGATGACTATTGTTATTGTTATTAAATTTTAATAAGATTATTATTGAAAATAATTTAATAAAAATAATAAATAATTTAATAATATTTTAACATAATTATTATTAAATATAATTTAATAAAAAATATAATTTAATAACATTCTTAATATAATTATTATTATATGAATTAAAAAAATAAAATATATAATACTATAAAAATATATAGTCTACTTTATTATTTTTAAACTGCAATACATATTTAATGTGCTAAAATATCTGTTAGGATCCACCCGATTAAACAACGAACAAGAAAAATAGCGGAATAAGTTGAGAAACTGAACACACAAATTTAACGTGGAAAAACCCCTCCAAAGAGGATAAAAAACCACAGGCAAAGATAATTTTACTATAATGGCAAAAGAACAAAGAGTATAAAAGATGGAGATAAAAACTAAACCCCGAAAACCCGAAAACAAAGAACCCACAAAACGTAAACACAAAATTCTCTAAATGTGTTATGAGTTCTAATCTCTAATGGGTGTTTTTTCTAAGGTTGTAAAAGAGTCTATTTATAGGCTAAATTCATAGGTCAAATAATAATAAAATAATCTAAACTAATCAGTGTTTAATTGAAACAAGTAAACAGAGTTTAACTGAAAGATTATTTTTCAAATTTGACTCAAAATAGGAGTCATATTTAACAAATCTCCACCTTGACTCATATTTCCACAACGTCATCTTTGCCAAAGCCCGCCACGAGCCTATCTTGAACTATGCAGGGAATTAACTGAGTCAAATTTGTGCTTAGAAACTGGAAGACTTCTAGCCTTCGACTTGTACACTGTCAAATCAACACTAACCCGGGTCTGATTTTCACGAACACAGTGCCCTAACTTTTCAAAAACTGCATCCAAAAGAGAACCTCTCTTCAACGAAACGGTCATACCTTTTTCCCTCCTATGACCAAGTTGCCTTCGCTCCAAACGAGTTGACTTCAACTCCGTAACGGACGAGGGACGTCCAATTTCACCGGTCACTGTAGAACCTTCTAGAATATAAAGACTGTCGGTTCTCTTACCTTTTAACAAAACGAGAGCTCCACAAGATACTTTAATGCCACTCGACTTGATGTTGATTCTACATCCTTTCAAGTCTAAAATACTCAATGAGATGAGATTCTTTCGTAAATCAAGTACATACCTGACATCTGAGAGTGTCATAATCGTCCCATCATGTATCCTAATTTTAACAGTACTAATACCAATTACCTTACTAGATGAATCGTTTCCCATGCGCATAACTCCACCTTCAATCGAACTGTATATAGAGAACCATTCTCTATTGGGACACATGTGGAAAGAACATCCCGAATCTAGGATCCACTTGGACGTGAGCTTGGAGTTATCGCTCGTTGACACTAACAATAAATCATCACCATTTTCATCGGCCAAATTAGCACCAGCTACATCTTCCTCGTTACTCTCAGCAGTTCTTTTATTTCGCAGTTTATAACAATCTGCTTTGACGTGACCTAACCTTTTACAATAGCGACACATTTTGTCTAGTTTCTTTGATGCTAACAAAACGGAAGGTTGCTTATCTGCCTTGCTATCCAAATGAAACTCATTGTTGAGTTTATCTCTACTCAACAAATGACCCTTCACATCTTCGAATGAGAGTTTGTCTCTGCCATAAATCAGGGTCTCCCTAAAATACTTATATGAAGGGGGTAAAGAGCACAATAATAGCATAGCCTGATATTCATCGTCAATATGAACCTCAAAAATCTTTAAATCATTCAAAAGAGTAATGAATTGACTGATGTGATCTCTAAGAACCTCACCTTCGTTCATGTGAAATGTAAATAGACGTTGTTTCAACACTAAACGGTTAGCCAGAGACTTAGTCGTATAAAGAGTTTCTAACCTTTTCCATAAGGCGGATGAGGTCTTCTCCATCAATACCTCCTGCAATACCGTATTCGCGAGACACAGCTGGATTGCAGACAAAGCCTTTTCATCAAGCTCTTCCCATTCTGTTTTATTTAGATTCTCAGGCTTTTTCCCGGTAACAACCTTTTTCAAACCGGATTGAACTAGAATTTCCATCATCCGAACTTGCCACAAATTGAAATTTGTCTCACCATCGAACTTCTCAATTTCAAACCTTGTTGTTGCCATCTCTGAATGAGCTGATTTATGAAAATTGAACTAACTCTGATACCACTTGTTAGGATCCACCTGATTAAACAACGAACAAGAAAAATAGCGGAATAAATTGAGAAATTGAACACACAAATTTAACGTGGAAAACCCCCTCCAAAGAGGATAAAAAACCACGGGCAAAGATAATTTTACTATAATGGCAAAAGAACAAAGAGTACAAAAGATGGAGATAAAAACTAAACCCCGAAAACGTAAATACAAAATTCTCTAAATGTGTTATGAGTTCTAATCTCTAATGTGTGTTTTTTTCTAAGGTTGTAAAAGAGCCTATTTATAGGCTAAATTCATAGGTCAAATAATAATAAAATAATCTAAACTAATTAGTGTTTGATTGAAACAAGTAAACAGAGTTTAACTGAAAGATTATTTTTCAAATTTGACTCAAAATAGGAGTCATATTTAACAATATCATTAGGTCGAATTAAATCACCCGAGACAATCTCTTGTAACATAGAAATTTGGATTGGATTGACACGCTATGAGATTAGTTGCCAAGAGTCCATATTTGGTTTATTCTCTATTATTCTAAATATATTATTATATTTTTGTTTAAATGGAATTGTTATAGACCTTTTACGTTAGTAAGTTTCAAATATAGATCTATTTAATGGAGATTTGTATAGGTTTTTATACTGAGAACTTTTAGCACTTATTTTATTTATGTTAGGGAACTTTTCTTAGAGCACAAATTGTTAGTAAAATCGGTTGTGCTGTAATTTTACTTGTTGAATTCATAGGGGTAAACTTAATGGTGAAAGTATTGTTCTTCAAGATTCGAAAGTGAGAAGAATTATCATGAAATATGTGATAGATTAGGTTTACTTGTTGTAACTGTTAGAGAGAGTGAATATTTCTCACTAAATTAAGTTTCGCAAACATAGAGAAATCGAATTGTGTAAACAATTCTTATATTTTTTGTGTTTTCAATTTCCAGATTTGGAGTCAGGAAAAGTGCTCACTGTCGCGTCACTCCTTCAAGTGCAAAATCACTACCAACGATTTAATAATTACAATCTACATTACATTTTACATTTAATATTAAAAAATTGTACTAATTAACCTTTATAAGATAAATAAAAGTTAAAATTAATGTTTTTATTAAATATTCCATCAATTTGTGCTTTTTTTTAATAGTGTGGAATTAAATGATGATTAAGATTGAAATTTTATATTTTCAATTACCCATTTATCGTTTTTAAAAAGATTTTTTTCATAAAATGAAAAATTAGATTTAATTTTTTTTCAAATAAAAATTAATTCAACCTTGAATATTACCTCCCATCATTGTTTAACAGTGAATTTTATTAACAAAAGAACTAATTCACAACAAGTTGGTTCTAATCCACATCACTCAATAAGAAATCCGCCCATCAGTGGTCTCCAGAATAAGATGATTCATGCGCACCAATAGCAGCAAGTAAGCTCGTCCTTTAGGCCCTATATGCACCAATCAGAACTTATCAACTCGGGTTTTAGATGTTAGCCATTTACATGTTATGTTTGAGGTTTAGACAAAATGAATTGGCCATCTTTGATTAATGATATATCCAGATTGCAAATAATTAATATAGGACATGCTTTGTTCTAACTTCTAACAGCACAACTTGCCAGTGCAATAAGTGTTCCCCGATTAAACCAATGGAATATACTGATTATGTGGCTTCTAACTTTACATTTTTCTTGAAATATTTGTATTTGGCACATGCATCCAATGCATATTCGAATATGGGTATAAGTATATAATCCTCCCAAGATACATATCTGGACATGATCCTCTTAAAACCCATCTAAGTATATGAAAATCTTGAAAAAGCTGAATATATCATGCCGCATGGCCAATCCATGTTCAATGTTACACCTAAAGTCGTAGGAATATAATAAAATATAATCAAACTACAGACAAATAGTAGGATGCGATGCATTACCTAAGCCCAAGGCTTCAATTTCATCTTGGTAGAAGTAATTATAACCTTTTGTTTTTTCTTTCTTGTTCAAACTTGAGTTGATCTTCTCCACAGCTGCAAGCAGACCCTGAAAGTCCCCCAACAAAAAAAAATTAAAATAAAAATGAAGAAAGCATTTTGTATTAGATGATTATCATCTAAGAAGGCAGTGGTTATGCTTTCTTTAAATAGAATTCACAATTAAATGAAAAAAAACCAAGAATTTTGCATTCAGCATATTTCATGTTATTAGCATCTATAAAGAGAAAGGTTTAAATCAGTTAATACCACCATTCTAATGCCTTAGCTAAACCAGATCAGGTTCACTATTCACATACAAGAAGGAAACAATCTAAGCATCATGCCAGGGACATGGCTCCATACATTCAGTTATAACCCAAAAGAAATAAAATTGTACATTACTATGCAAATTGGTTTTTGTTTTCAGCCCTGTCCTTCACCCCATAATACATTTGAATAGCACAATGTCAAGAAGAAATTGTTTCAATTCAACAACAGGTTGTAATTTAGTTTTCTTACCATCTTAATTTTTCTTTTACTATTTTCAAAAATTTTATAATGTCCTATTTAATGTGCAAAGAGTTCTTTGAAAACCTTCTCGCTAGTGTGGCTCAACAATAAGAGCCCAACTCTAGTATAGCATTTTATGTTTAAAACATTAGTTAGAATAGAATCCTCAAAAACCAAAAGCATGAGCTGCATACCTCCCACGATGCTAAACTAGTCATATACGAAGGAAGACTTTCATAACCATCCTTGAATACTTGTAATATTGGCCTCTTAACTTCAACTTGATTTGGGTCCTTTTCTCCTTCTGCTATGTATCATTTTTGTAAAATAAATAACATAACATTGATTAGAGACTTCTATTGCTAGTCATAAACCCAATAATGGATTGTGAAGGGCAACTTAAAAGTGTACAAAAAGTCAGTAATCTCTACCTTTAGTTACTTCTAAGGAATCTATAGCAGGCTTATTTGTAACCTTGATGTTGTTTGCTTTATCTTCATTATACCTGCAATTTTAGGTTCAGAGTTAGTTCTAAAGGAAATAAAAAAAAGACCAACAAAAGAGAGAATGGCTTTTATACGATATAAAGAACTTTCAAGACTCCAAAAACTTACATATTTTCTCCAAAGGATAAATCAGAGTGATCAACCTTTTTATTAGCTGTGAAGACAAAGATGGCAATACAGAAGCTCATTTATCATCTAAAATGGTAATTAACTTTAAACCCTTTCGAAAGGGTAAAAATTCGATCCATCTTCTATAGATTACAATTGGGTTTTTAACTCTAAACCCCTCAAAAAAGTGTGAAAAATCAGTTCATCTTCCATAGACATAATAAAAAGTAATGTTTCAAACACTGCAATGAAAGGGAAAAACTAGGAAAGAGAAAAGTAAGTAAATTTTGCAAACCCTGAGATGCTAAAGTGGCAAGACAAACATCAAAGAGCCCGAAATTCTTTAGACTCATTGATTCATCAAGACTACAACAAATAACATAAAGGGAAAACACTGATTCCATTTTCGGTGCCGACTTGCTAGCAGCCTGAGAAACACATAATAGAAAAAAAACGAATGGATGCTTGATTTGGGGAGGAAGAAATCTGGAGAGAATTTGGGAAGAAGGGAGGCAGGCTATTTTGGTCCAAAACCTAAACCGTGTGGTGTTGAATAGGTATTCAGACCCCCAACCCCTAAATACCTAAACAATGAGATGAGGGAATGAACATGTAATAGCAATTCCGTGGAATCACCTAAACGGTAAACCAAATGGCTACTATACTGTAGCGCGTGGAATTAGGGCGGAATGGAAAAGTAATTCCATCCAACCAAACGTATTGCAAGTTTTTATGTAATAGATAAAGTCCAGAGTAAATAAATATTGGGCCACTTTTCTTTATTTTCTTTTCCTTCTACTGGGATAGGAAAGCTGAAGAACATCCATAAATTAATGGAACTTCTTAGTACTTGTTTGGCATATGAAGAAGCAAACACCCTACACAAATTTGGACTGAGGGTCTTATCCTATGGTACAAATTAAAGAGCTTATGGGGAAAAGGGTTTGATTGCAACTCATTTTTCTTTTGCTTTTATGAGAGGAAAAAAAGTTTAGGCAATAAGGTTAACTCAATCTAAGATCAGGGTATACCATCAAACATTTCAAAAAGTATTAAATGTAGTGTTAAGACACATTGCGTTTTCAAGGAAAATGCATGTTCGAATCTTAAGGACAAAATTTTTAAAAAAAGTAACAACGAATCCCAAACATAATTCAAACTGATGATAATATTCAATCTCTAATATTTATCACGATATTAATAAATACTCAACCAACTAAATCAATTCATTTGACTATTACAACTTACTTTTCAACCTTTGTGTTTTACTTCTAACATTTATATCAATTAATCGTTTAACTTCCAATAAGTCAAAACCTTCTTCAACAATTCATTTGAATTTATTGACTAATTGACTCAATCTTGAATAAAATGTACATATATATATAATATTTACTTGTGAAGACCCAAGAGATTAGAAGCACATGGAAAGGATTCCTACTTTAGACATAATCTTTACCTAATACAACATGTTAAAAAACAGATTTCTTACCTTCAAAGTGAATTCTTAATGAATAGTTACATCATGTAATTACATATTGGATTTAGATCTTGTGTTAAAATTGTGTGGAGGATTTATGAATGATTAGCAACAAGAAAAGAAAAAAAAAATGAAAATGTTGTGAATGTGATTCATATGATATGATATGATGGATAGGTTATTGAAAATTGTACCAACCTATGCTCTCATTTGTAGGTTTTTTTGGTTAACTGGGCTTGAATTATTAGAATGAAAGAATAGGGTAAATAGCAGCCAAGTCCACGAGAGATGAAGCTCATAATAATAATAAAAGAGCCTGATGTTGCAAGGCATGCAATTGAAATTACTTGGGCTGTCTTCAAGATGAAAAATGCTTTAAATCCACATACCTTGTCACATTAAATGTATGATTGAGAGATAATATTTCTTTTTCGAAAGGGAACAATATTTTATTAACCTATTAAAGCAAGGTTGGATATATACTATTCCTTTAGGCATCATCCAATAATAGATGATTCAACCAATCAAGAGGTTAATTGTGCTAAGGTATCGATACATTTGTTCCCTTTGAGAAATATATGCTTCAAGGAACATCATGCATTTATAAATCAAGGGAATAAAATGAGATTAGGGATAGAAGTATTTTTCATAAAATGGATAATAATGGTAACATATACTTCAATCTCAAGATTTAAGATGTTTAGTTCATAAGCTAGCATAAGTCCATCTCTAAGGGTCCAGAGTTCCACTTCAACACTAGTTGTACATGGGATATAATGGAAACTCCTTACAATCCAATTGCCATTGTGCTCCCAAATAAGCATGTCTACTCCCGCTTTTTCCTGATTTCTCAGAAAATGAGCCATCCATGTTAAGTTTAAACCATCCATTCAAAGGTGGCTTCCAAAAAACCGAGGCAAAATCAAGAAGGCCTCCTCGAAATTGTTCATTGTTAGGAACTTGTTCTTTGGGTAAATAATTTATATACAAACTATTTAGTTTGTAATTAAGTTGAAGGAGGAAAGTCTTAGTGGAGAGATTAATCTTAGTTTGTGAGTGAGTTGAACTTAAATTAGGTCATGTATTATTGATTGATAATAAATTACTCTTTGAACAATACCATGAAAATATAGGAAATTTGTAACAAATACTTATCTTTATATATATATTATATTAGACCTCATATCAATCAACTTAAAATTCACACAGTTACCATTGAACTAGTGGCTTGATAAGTGGATATATAGTTTTTAGTTGTTTTAATTAAAGATCAAATAAAATTACAAAAAAAAAACCATCAACATAATAAAAGTAGTGTAGATCGATATACTTTTTGGAAATTTTAAAACATACAAATTTAATAGAGTAATATAAAACCAATTAATTTGATTTTAATATGACTTTCGAAATTGGACTAAATTAGTTAGTTGGATTGATTTAATTAAGGATAGGTTAAAGTATCATTTCAAGATAAAAGGTTGGATTGATTGATCCACAAGCCAATACGAATTGATTGAATCGATTTTTTTTTGTTATTTTTTACTTTTTAATGAATTATTAATAATTTTTAATTTCAATCGATGAAGGACAAATTCGAGCACCAATCCAACTCTGAAAAGAACCACGACATAAAATTGAAATAAAATAAACCGAATGGATTTGATTGAATGAATGAACATATTTCCATGGATTTTGGCTCATCCCTGACTGGATGGAAATGCTTGGTCTGTATTTATTCAAGAGAAGAAAGGCTCTAAACTCTAAACCCCAAGAGTGTTGTGAAACCCACATCCATTCTAAAACTCGGTTTAATATTTAGCTACAAGTTTGATGATTGGTTCTCTGTGGTTGAATGTATTAAATTCTACAGAAATGTAAGGCCATGCACCCCACTGTGAAATAAAAACCATATATAATATAGCTGATACAGAGGTAATTAAGAGGCTGCAGTTTTTTATTTGGATGTCTGTCTAATGATTCAATAAGGATTAATTCTTTTAGGTTTGTTTCTGCCAATGAATATGATTTAATTATGCTTTGGGTCCTTATACTTTTCGTAATTTTAAATTTATTTTTTCCTATTTTTAGTATCTCTATCTTTTATTTAATGATTAAAATTCAGTCAATAACTCGACAAAAGAATTATATTAAATTAGATTATGTAACATTCTTTTATGAATTATTAATCGGATTTCATTTATTAGATCATTTTTAAAGTAAAAAAATTTAAAGAAATTAAATTTTAACAATTCGAAGAATAGAGTGAGATAATTAAACTTGGAAAAACAGATCTCTTATTCACTACAGAAATTTTATTTGATAGATTTGAAAACCGATAGAATCATAAACTTTGCGGCTCTTGCTCACAAATCACATTCAAATACATGCAATTTCTACCACCATCTTCATGTCTCTCTTAATAACTAGTTTTAAATGGCTTGTAAGTCTTGAGATCCAGCACAACTCCAGCTATGGAGCCAACTGCAGCTGCCACTGTGACAAAGAAACATGCTACACTTATTATTTGGAGAGCAAGCCACCTGCTTGTTCCTCGTCCAACCTTCTTATGAGATATATACATCTCAATTGGGAAATAAACAGTCAATGGCCAAAATCCCATTGCCCCAAGGAATCCAACAACATCATTGAAAAATGGCATCAGCATTGCTATAAGAGTTGTAATTGCAACGAATACCGTCCTCCATACTAGGCGGAAGAGGTTGAGTTCATACGCACCACCGAAAGGGGTCGGTATTTCATATTCTGCCGTCACGAAGTTGCAGTTTGGCCACTTTTGAGCACACCATTTCTCAACAAATGCAAACAAAGGCTGGCAAAATACTTGATATGCGCCGACAAGGTGGATGACGATCGCTAGATTAGCAATATCAAGCAGCCAGGAAGGATTATAAAACCCGAACCCTGTCAAAAGATTTCCTGGAGAGAGATCACCAAAGGCTGCATATCCAAAGCAACCACAGAGTAAATAAAACACAGTTGTTACAGTGATGCTGAATAATGTAGCCTTCTTCATTGTCGTGTACTCTGCTGGAGGTGATTTTACCGTATCCTGCGGAAGCATAGGCCATGTTAAGTTAGGCAAACATTTCTACATCATGAAGTGCTAATTATCCTCCAATACCTGAATTTCAATAAGGATTACAGAATAGGAATATGCAAAAGCAATAGCTCCCAGGGCTTGCAAAGTCCTCCATATCTTTTGCATACCAGTAACTGTTCCAGCATGTGTTACTGTACCTATGCTGATACCTAACAGGCTTCCGTCAAACCTCTCGTGTTCTGTAAAAAAGAATCCGAAACTCATTTATATTCAGATATCGAAAACGCTGAATGCACGGTACCTATAGATTACTATCCATGTTATGTACCTGCGACTTTGCCAATGCCAAGTCCAAGGCCAACCGAGGAATATGTAAATGACATAATAGCTGCAACTATGGAGAGCCACCCTATATGACTAAAGTTCGGTATCTGAGAAAAAATCACTTCTGCTATACCAAATGATATCATATACCCGTTGCTGGACATATGACATGGATCTTTTCCACCGCTCTTGTGGAAACAGTTCGATCTCTTGATCGCCCTAAACAAGCTCGGAAAAAGGGATTATATTAAATAAGCTTGATTTTGGTGCTTCGAAACTAATGAAATTCCTAAAGCAGAATGAAGTAGTTGATGTACTTAGGCAAGATAACTCACATCATACTCACTGATGCAGCAATCGTATACCCAATTGCAACACCAAACAAGTTCAAGTATTGAATCCATCCACATAACTTGACCTTCCATCCTCCTGTAATAACAGGGTATATCAATAATATTGGCCCGACTTTAGCAGGTTTACAAACACTAATTAAGTTACCTAAGTGTGCCTTGACAGCCTCCATGTAGGTATAGTTTCTTTGTCCAGTTACAAGGTCACCAGACCTATAACACTCTGCTAGAAGGTTGGAAGTGTAGAGATTGACAAAGGCGAAAAGTACAAGGACAGTCGGTCCTGCGACCCAACCAAGCTGCGCAATGGCCCATGCCAATGACAGAACACCTGACCCAATGACCGCAGTTATAATGTGCGATGTTGCAGTCCAAAAAGTGCCTGCATCCACGTGTTAGTTTTCGTGTCAAGGACAAGAAAAAAAGAAGGTTGTAAGCTTTGTAGAGTTGCATATCAACTGTCATAGTGGTACCTGTTCTCTTCAAGCGGCCATCATCATCGAAGCACTTGGAATAGTCGGGTGGAGTGTTCGTTGCTTCACTCTCATTCTGAGCTTTAGGCTGCACTTCTACTTGTAAGTAGTGCTTGATATCATGCCGTTCTTCGACCTAAAGCATAAAAGGACATCAATGTTAGAAACAAGTGAAGGACTGCAAAAATAGAGAAGGAAGAGTATTCTATGAAGGAGGGGTGAATCGCATATTACGACGCCATGGTGGATCCTGCTTGGCATAGTCCGACTCCTAGGCAACATGGCTGTAAGGTCAATGGAAGATAGAAAATATGGTAGTGAAAGGGAAGTAAAGGGTTGGTAGTGAAAGCTAAGATGAAAATGATGGATGCTTCAGATTGTTTAATAAAGGGCATTTTATAGGAGAGGATAAACTGAAGAAAGTCGAACTGTTTTGGATCCAATGATGCTGGTGAACACTACTGAATGTGTAACACGTTTGTCGCTCTGTTCATATTAAAAATCTCCTCAGTTTTGAACCCAAGTACTTAACACGATAACGAAGCATGAAAGTTTATCATAGGCTGAAGATTAGTGCATGATAAATGGACAAAAAATGGCAAATTAAGTATGAATATTTATGCAAAAGTAGAATCATACGCCTGGCAAGGCCTGCTAGAACTATATTCTGTTTGGGTAAAACTATTGTATTTTCCTTTTTCTCCCCTACGACTTTTAGACCATTGTCGAGACAGTGAAGGATAGAAAGTACAAGACTGTATAATTACGATACCGTAGTAGATAACGTACAAAGGCAATTTAGCTAGAAAATAAACATTTTGAGCCTTTGTAAGAGTGATTTGTTATACCGACCCATTATAATAAGAAATAGATGGCTCAAAAGGTTCAATGCATTCACAAATAATAATGTGCAACAAATCAAATTTCGAGTCATAGCTTTTAGCCTCCAACAGTTAAGAAAGGTTTATGAGAAATTAACGAAGTCATGTCTCAAAGACTGCCACATTGCTAAGGATGCACATTGTCTTACTTAGCCTTTCGACTAATGACAAGAAATTAGCCAATTCCAATTCTTCCTATAATTTTAGGTATTTCCTCATTTCTCATTGTGTTTTTACTATTTATTTATTTAGTATAGAAGGGCATTTTGAAGTGCTATCTCCGGTGATCCAATAACTCATTTTCCTTTTGCAGGTCTATCAGACCAAACTTCCAAGGTTTAGTCCCAGTAACTCTTAGCGCGTAGCTTTGTAATAAAGATGGAACCGATATTTTTAAATAACAAGGTGCGCAATTTAACTGTTACCCTGATTGTTTTGAGACTGTTGCTTTATACAGGGGTAAAGAGAGGAGAAGGTAGGAGTCTTAGCTCACTTAAAATGAAAAATTGCAATTAATATATAATAGTCTTTAAAAATGTTAAAATTTTAATTTAATCCTTTTAAAAATCATAAAGATAAAATCAATACAATGATGAAATTATATTTTAACTTAATCTCTAAAAAGATTTTGACTTTACCCCTTACTTTATGCCACAATTAATATTGCTACGACTTGGATAATGCCATTACCTCTCTTACTTTTCTCTATCCTTTTTAAGTTTTTGATAAGTTTTTTAGGTTATTGCTTTATGAATTCAAAATATTTTATATGCTTACTATGTTAGCAAAAACTTCACTTTCTTTGTCACACGTTGAAAAATCTAGGTAGATCGTTCATTGTAGAAACAACAATATTCAAGCCACTGTTAAACTTTGTTAATTTTTTACATTCAAAGAATTGTTGAGCTTTAATTATTAAATAATTTCTACAAATACATTCGCAATCGTAATTTAAATCCCGAACTCAAAATACAGCACTCAAAGAAAATATCATATATATATATATATATATATATATATCTTAACCAACACCACAATTCACCTATGGTGGCCAAGGTTAATATGTAAGTTGATATGATTGAAGTGGTAGCATGCCAATTTTCCACTATGGGGAAGGACTTGCATACACTTCCATCCTAATCCTTTTAGTTGTTTTCCTCACTGCCAATAAAGAGATTGGTATTTTGATTTTGTACAAATTGAACTGACATAAACCTTCCCCAATACTTTTAAGTGTGGAGTAGCCTTATTCTTTGCCTTTTGTAACTCTCTGTTATTTTATTTTATTTATATCAGTCCCTTTGCTTTATCAAAAAATTAATCATATCAAAAGAACAGAAGCATTTTTATGACCCTTTTTTCCCCTGAAGCATCCCTTTCCTAACAATGCTTGCTGACACTCCCTCCACAATAAACAGCTCTCAAGACCTCAACATCCCCCCAAACATCTTTACTCTATTAGTTTTGCATCTTCATGATATTTAAAAATATCCAGTGATATTTATGCTAACTTTGTTGATATTTTGTTAGAACAAATATGTAGAAGATAAAAGGAGGATCTGTTCGGTTTTATGTAACAAAGATAATTTTTGTTCTCATATATGAAAAATACTAAAGAAATTATATTTGATTAAAATTTTTTAAATATAAAAATATAAGAAAATTGAAAATAATAATAAATATATAAAAAAATCAAAATGTATTTATATATATATACTAAAATAAATTTAAAATTTATTATAGGACATTAAAAAATAAAGTTTAAAAAGGCATTAGAAAATTTTGAAGGGAAGTTAATAGGTATAACAAAGATAAGGTGGTTAATATAAATGATGATGGAAAATTAAAAAAGTGAAGTTGCTTTGTTTTGCTACTACTTGTCTTAGTTTTAGGATGGGATTTTCAATTAAATTTATGGCTTATTTGAATTTCTCATATAATAAACACTTATGTCAACCAAATAATCACATGGCCTTAAAAGTCAAAAGAAACTCAAGAGATGCCAACTTATTTGGGTTCAACCCATTCTCTCCTTTTGCATAATTATAATATTTTTTTAAAATAATATTAAATTTTATTTATTAAAATATTTTTATATTTTTTTGGTACCAATAGAATTAAAATATTGATACACATTATATTTTAAAGAAAAATAACTTTTCATATTTTTAAACTTTATACAATTTAGAAAAATCATCTTCAATAAAGCTGGACAACATTATGTTTAGATTCATTCTAGACATTAACTTTTAAATGGTTTTTATTAATTTTTATTTTTTTTAAATTTATTTCCTATTTTTATAAATTTTAATAATGTTTTTATAAATTTATAAATTTTTTAAAAAAAAATTAAGTTTTGAAATGAATGAACATGGACAAACCTATGTCCAAGTTCATTCTAGATTCATGAAAAAAATTTAATAATTACCATGAGATAAAATAAGATCATATTTGGTAAATGAATTTAACATAAAGATAATAATTATATCTTATGAGAGTAACATTTATGATAAAGTCATTGAACAAACACTTATTGAATTGCTTTCGTAATGGTATATAATATAAATAAAAAAATTAATCATGGTTCTTTAGTGGAATGACTTAATGATTAAATAATTTTGTACTTAATAGGCTAAAACTTGGAATTTATTTACAAATTATTTAAGCCCTAATTATATATGTCCAATCGGTCTCCCCATTAACTCAATATAACCCAAAACAAATTGCATGTAGAACCATTACTATGAAATGAATGAAAATGATGATTAAGAGAAATAGATCACATGTATCATTAAAAGTACTATATGTGTTTTTTCGCTAAGTACAAAAGATAACTTAGAAATTAAATTAATTTCTTCGAATTATTATTTAATTAATTACAATTAAATAATTAAAGTTCGAAATGATAATTAAATTAATTAGTAATTGTAAATTTATTAAATGAGGCAATTAAATATATTTTCCCATAAAATTATAAAATTTTAATATGGTAAAACTTTCATGATTTTAATGAAATTAGAATTAGGTTAGAAAAATAATTTAATTGAGAAAATTAATTAATTAATATTTTAGGAAATAGAAAAATAGTTCTTAAGTTGGATAAATTATTAGTTAAAAAACCAGATAACATATAGCCCGAAAGTCTATCCCATGTGAGAGGGGGCAGCAAATCCTAGTATCCCTTAGGGTTGCCACTTCCCCTTGATATTTCACATCTAGTGGAATAATATATTTTTTTTATTAAAATATTATTATGCATATGATTTTTAATGTTTGTAGTCATTTGTTCTGTAGTGTCTTCACTTCGTAGACTTGTTTGCTATTTTTAATAAATTATGAGATAACCTAATTACATAAGTAATTGAGCGTCATTAGTCTATTAGTAATAATTTATTTACAAAGAATAAATTATACTTTTTTAAAAACTCAAAGTTTTCCAGTTCCCATAGAGATATTAACTTTGTCACTGAAAATTAATAAAAGTTTTCATTTTTTGTGTTCAGTTTGTTTTATTTGAGCTCACACTCAAAACAATTTAGGGTTCAAGGATAACAAAAAAGATCATTTGGTAGAAACGACCTCGACCGCCATACACAAAGTATAGGTAATAACTCAGTTAGGATTTATTACTATAAATATCGCATGATTCAATGTTAAGAAAAAAATTAAACTTTTGTTATGACTAAAAACATATCTTTAAACTAATTTATCCAACAACCATCTCTAATAATGGTGAGGTCAACATCTTGCAATTCAAGTTCTCCATCCATTTCATCAAAATGCAAAGAACCTACATTTTCAATATTATTTAATAACTTGCCTCTAAAAGATACTTTAGGGAACCTTACATCTTCTATAGCTTGCTCTATAAGCCTACCTCCCTTACCATCACTGTCCTCCATAGCAGTTTTTGCTATAGTAATTTTTTATTTTTTATTATTAATTATGCAAACTATTAACATATTATTAATCCTTTCATTTCCTTTGCAATGAAAGTTATGAATTCATTGAATTTACTTTCCAGATTTGCATTTAGTTGTAATTAGAAAAATTTCCTAACAATTATAAAAAGCAAAGACACAAAAGTTCGGTTACCAATTTAGAAACTTCTTATTTCTATAGGGCATTACCTAGAGAACAATCCACTACAAATCAATATGTACAATATGTTATTTCAGTCCAACTCATTCACCAATTTGTAACCTCACTTCTATACACAATCTAGATCACCTTCCCACTAAGCCTTTCCCCCTAACAACTTAGACCTTAGTTTTAAATTGATAAACAAAATAATTTACTTGCAAAAAATATGCACTAAAAGTCAAGTCCTAAATTAATAAGCTAAGTTGTCTCTTTCACATACATTAAACCTAAACAAGTTATCCTACAAATAAACACAATATGGCCTCAAAGTGGCCTTAAAATATGTCCTCAATAAAGAGTATATTTGGCAGAGATCTTTTTGTCATTGAACTCTTTGAAAATCAAATCTCCTATTTATAAGAACTTTGATCACATTAAAAGTTTTGATTCAATCCTTACTAGGCTTGATCTTGCACGACATGCCTTCAGTAATAAGATGCTAAAACCCCTGAAAGATAAACAATTAAATACTTAAACAATTTTGGTCAAAATATACCAACCAAATAAGATAAATCACAAAAATATGTCAGATACTCCTTAAGTTGCAATTGACATTACATTTGATTCTTACGATTAGCACTAATGTGGAGTTCTGCCTCGCATTTTAGATTAAAAAGTGTGTGACGTCGCAACGAGGAAGTGTTCTTTGTCCCAACGAGTAGTCAACGTCACGACAAGAAGAAAACACTCATCTTAACGATGTGATCCTTTTTTGTCCCGATGACACAATTCCACATCACGATGTGGCAACGTGCAGTTCAATTTTTCGGCTTTTATTCTCCTATTTAAACTTAGTTTCAAATTTCCCACTTAAAATTTGTTTCTAGTTACTTTAGGTTTTACACAACATAAATAATTAGATTGAGAGAATTCTATTTTTTGTTTCGAAGGGTTTTCCTTGTGGAGCTTCGAGTTATCCTTTAATTCTCTTCATCTTTTGTACTCTCCTTTATTATTGATGCGTTGACGAAACTAACTAAAATTTTGACTAAGGCAAGTGCACCTATCAATTAATAGTATAGTAATGGTGAGCAAAGATATCGTTCTCTCGAAGACTAAGAGTACTAGTAATTACTGTCTTTTTATTATTTAACCGATAAATTTGAGTGATTGATTAAAACTAAAATTAACTAAATTAATTAACTACGAACGCGAAAAAGAACAAATCAAGAAAATAAACTATTAACAATCAAGAAGCAAAACAATACTCAGGAAAGAATTCACCTAGATTTCATTTGTCACTATCAATCTAAATTACACAATTTATTTACTTAGTATCTTGATCCGTAGAAATCTCTAAATTATGCTAATATCTTCTTCGAAAGTAAGAGCAATTGACTCTAGGTTGATTAATTGAAATTTCTTTCTAATTAAAACCTCTATTATCGCATTAACTCGATCTATGGATTTCCCTATTAGATTTGACTCCAATCCGATAGATTTATGTCATCTTATTTCTAGGATTGCATGCAACACCACTCAATTACGCAAGATCTACTCTTAAACAGAGTCTATTCCTCCTCTGATTTAAGCATATCAAACATGGATCAATAATCTAGAAATATCAAACCAAGAATTAAGAACACATAATTGAGAATAAGATATAGGTATTTATTGCATAAAATAAAAATCAAAAGACAAAATTCATTATACGGTTCATCTTCCTTAAGTATTTAGAAAATTAATTCATACTTGAAAATAAAAACATCTAAGACACAATATAACTGATAGATATTAAGGAACTCATGATAATCTCCTAAGAAATCAACTGGGAGAATTAGATCTTGACAGAAATCTACTTCAGAAACGACTTTAATAGTGTTTTTCAAGTTGTTTTCTTGAATATTCTAAGACGGCTCACTCCTATCTTCTTATTTTTGTCATATATACATATTAGAATATTCTAAAAATCGCTCTGATTTTCTGGTTTTCGCTCCTTCTACTCCCAAATGCTCTCTTAAGTATAAAAACATAAATTTAAAGAATTAGGAGCATAAAATTCACCATTAACAATAATCACTGTAAAACCCCATACCCAACCTAGATGTTAAGACCAAGTTTGAAGGCTACATCAAAATGTTTAAGGGAAAAACCAACCTTTAAGTATTTAATTATTCGTCATACCGAAAGCATTTCAACAGTTAAACCGACATGGGAATCCGAATTTACTAACCGTAGTATGAAATAAAATATACGATAGTTTAAATTTAAACAAACAAAAAAAAATCTAGAAAAGAGAGATGACCGAGCTCTCGACATGTCAAGCCTCTTAAGTTTGTGGATTTCCTACAATTTAGTCAACAAAATGTGTGTAGCTGATATATAGGCAAAACAACAATAGAGATATAACAGTAGTTGCCCAAATTTAGATACAAAATCAAAAACAGATAATACTCAGTGTTATCATAACAGTTCAGAAAGATGCAGAACAAATCAGATACAGATACAGATACAGAATAGATCAAAATCAGATGTAGTTTCTTACCCCCACCTGCTATACACCATCTTCGACCACCCCAACACACCATATAGGGTATCAGGTACCCATCCAACTCTATACGCTAATTAGTGTCGGTATGACACATTTTAGAGTGATTACAAACTAGCTACCACATCAGTATGCGATAAATCGCCAGAATTAGATACAGAATTGTAGCTTAGCCACTTAATTCGGTAAATCATTAAACTGACAACATTTCCCTCTTTATAACATTCTCACCCAATGCAGATGTAGGTTACAGATATCAAATATTAAGGATGTTCATACAGTTGTTCAATTACAATTCACAATCAGATAATACAGGTCATTATCATTTAACAGTTATCATATCAATTATACGTAGAGATAATCGATTATTCAGCCTCAGAATATTGGATATCAAGTTATACAGTCTAATTTAGACCATATGGACCCTATGGAAGGCCAATGTTCGATTCAAACGACACTTATGGTCCTAGGAAAAATTTTAGTATTTGAGCCCACACGCCCTGGTAGATTCACACAACCTGGATGTATGGCCCATGTGGTCCACACAGCCATGTGGCTTAAAATAGTGAGTTACATGGTCTGGCACACGACCAAGCACATGCCCATGTAACTTAAAACCCCTCACATAATCTAGACATAGGTCTGTGTCCCTGACCCGTATAACCCTAAATCCAAAACAATGAGTTACATGACCTAGACACATGTCCCTGTCCCTAGCTTCTATTACCCAAAATACAAATAGTGAGTTACACGGCCTAGACACACGCCCGTGTCCCTTTAATTCATAAATAGTGAGTTACACGGTCTGTCACACAGCCTACCACACGGTCGTGTAGTGTCGACAACCATTTTCTAACGTTCAAAAATCGTAAAAAATTGGGTTTTCAGTACACACCTGGTACAATTTCGACGAAGAAGCAACGACGCAATGAACAAATTAAAATTTCCAATTAAACTCGATAGCAGCCTATAGAAGCAAGTAAAAATGAAAAAGAGAAAAAAAATAAAAGAAGAAAAGAAGAAAAGGAAAATGTGAAGGGAAGAAAAAGAAAGAGGAAAAAACAACGTTAAACAGAACTTTTTAAACAACACAAACTAAAAAAAATAACATGCTTTTACAAGTAACATAAAAATATTTCCTTAACGCATGCACAAAGATTCGAACACAGGACCAAAAAGTATACTAAAGCTTAACCATCGAACCAGTAAGCTCATTCTTAACACAGATTAACGCAAAAGTAAACTTAAGTCGAGAATCTAAGAATAAGGGTTAAACCAAAATAACAGAAAAATTTCAAGAGGGAAGACTCGAACCCCTAATCTCAAAAATATAAGCAGAACACTTTCCCAGAGATGCAAAGACTCAATTATTGGCAGGCTTTAACAAACAAAACATCAAATTTTAGGGGCGTTACAACTCTTTCCCCCTAAAAAAATTTTCGGCCTCAAAATTTACCTGACTCAAATAAGTGAGGGTATTGCTTACGAATCGAATCCTCAAGTTCCCAAGTGGCTTCCTCAGTGCTATGATTTCGTCACAGAACCTTAACCTAAGGAATGATCTTCCTCCAAAAGACTTTTTCATATCATTCTAGAATCTGAACAGGTTCCTTATCAAACGTCAAAGTCGGTCTTATCTCAATCTTCCTAATAGGACATGAAAGGGGTCCAACCGGTACCGTCTCAGCATAAAAACGTAGAACACGTTGTGAATATAATCCAATTCAGGAGGTAACTCTAATTGGTAAGACACATATCTGATACATTTTAAAATACGATAAGGCTCGACCAAACTAAAGAACCTTTTTCCACGGAGAAACTTTGAGGAATACTTGATCACCCATAAAATACTCAATATCACGCCGTGTTAAGTCTGCATACAATTTCTGTCGATCAGAAGCTGCCTTAAGATGATCTCGAATCATTCTAATAGTATTCTCAGTCTTTGAGACCAGCTTAGGACCCAAAACCCAGTGTTCACACAGAGGGGTATAACACTTACGACCATACAGAGCTTCATAAGGTGCCATTCGAATACTAGATTGGAAGCTTTTATTATACGCAAACTTAACCAGTAGCAAATAATCCTTCTAACTATTTCGAAAGTCGATCACACAACTCCGTAACATATCCTCTAGAATCTAAATGACTCGTTTAAACTGTCCATCGATTTGAGGATGGTACGCTGTACTAAATTCCAATCGAGTGCCCAAAGCCTTGTGAAGCTTCTTCCAAAATCGAGAAGTAAAATGTGAGTCTCTATCAGAGATGATTGAAACTGGTACTCCATGCAATCTTATGATCTTAGAGACACAGAACTTAGCTAATTTTTAAAGTAAATAGTCAGTCCTAACAAAAAAAAATGAGCAGACTTAGTCAAACGATCAATGATGACCCAAACTGAATCCTTCTTAGTAGGTGTCAAAAGTAGTCCACTAACGAAGTCCATAGTCACATGCTCCCACTTCCAAAGAGGAATCTTAACCGGTTGTAGCAGACGTGCATGTAGTTGATACTCTATCTTAACCTTCTAACACGTCAGACAATGAGTAACAAAAATAGTTACCTCTCATTTCAAACTAGGCCACCAGTAAAGCTCACGAAGATCTCTGTACATCTTATTCCTACTAGGATGCATAGCATAAGGACTACTATGCGCTTCTCGTAGAATTGATTGCATCAATTCAACATCGTTAGACATACAGATCTGATTCCTGAAACATAGAATCTCATCATTATTTAGCCCAAAATCAGAAGTCTCACCACCCTCAATTTGGCGAAAATGAGAAATTAGAGACTCATCACTTTATTTTAGCTCTAATCTGATCAATCCAATTCGGCTTAACCTGTAACTCAGCCAGAAGACTACCGTCGTCAAACAAACTCAAACGAGTGCACATCTCTTTCAGATCAATCATCACTTAACGACTAAGAGTATCGACCACAACATTAGTTTTACCTGGATGATACTCTATCATGCAATCATAATCCTTAAGCAACTCAACCCATCTATGCTACTTAACGTTCAACTCCTTCTGAGTTAGCAGATATTTGAGACTCATGTGATCGGTGTAAATGATATACCTCTCACTATACAGATAGTACCTCTAAATTTTTAAAGAGAAGATAATTGTAACCAACTCGAGGTCATATGTAGGATAGTTTCCCTTGTGCGACTTAAGCTTTCCAGACGCATAAGCCACTACCTTACCATCTTACATCAGAACGTATCCCAACCCGACGTCTAAAGCATCGCTATAGATAACAAACTCCCTACCAGCTTCAAGTTGTACTAGAACAACTGCTTGTGTTAGAACGAACTTGAGCTTTTCAAAGTTCGTTTGTTGCTCATCGGCCCACACAAATAAAGCGTTCTTACGCAACAGCTAAGTCAGGGGAGCTGGGATAAGAGAGAACCTTTCGACAAACCTTTAGTAGTAACTTGCCAACCCAAGGAAACTATGGATCTCAAACACATTTTTTTACTGTTTCCACTCGATTGTAGCCTTAATTTTTTTAGGATCAACTCAAATCCTCTCGGAAGACATAACATGCCTCAAAAAGGTAACTTCTTGCAACCAGAACTCACACTTGTTAAACTTAGCATACAGCTGTTTCTCACGGAGTATTTGAAGAACTATCCAAAAATGCTCATCTTACTTATTCTTGGTTTTAGAATAAACCAGAATATTTTAAATAAATACTATGACAAACTGATCCAAATAGGGTTGAAATACCCGATTAATCAAATCCATAAACACAGCTGAAGTGTTCATTAAACTGAAGGGCTTGACCAGGAACTCGTAATGCCCATAACGAGTCCTGAAAGCAGTCGTATACACATTCGTACCCTTAACCTTAAGCTGATGGTAACCAGAATGGAGATCAATTTTAGAGAATATAGATGTCCCATGGATTGATCGAAAATATCGTCAATCCTCAAAAACAGATACTTATTATTTACCGTAAACTTATTCAACTAACAATAACCATACACATTCTTATCGTACTAGCTTTTTTCTTAACAAACAGAACCGATACTCCCCACGGGAACACACTCGATCGGATGAACACTCGATCAAGAAGTTCTTAAAGCTGGGCTTTTAATTCCATAAGCTCCTTTGTTGCCAAGCGATAAGCAGCAATGGACACTAGAGCGTTACCTGGTATGTAACACCCCCTACCCGTATCCATCGTCGGAATAGAGTACGAGGCATTATCGAGAAGCACGAAACACTTTCAGATAATTTAAATACATTTTCATAACAATTTGTTTCGATTTCATACTATTTCATATTTAAGCTTTTTGCACCAAAGTATTTAAGATATCATCTTTATGCAAATAGCACACATGAGGTACATAAATTCCATAATTATGAATGAACACATTTATCAAACATATTCCATGTTTTTATATATATCATAGTTTCATATTTCCATGTATCAATTACCATCACTTCCTCGTATTTCAGACAAATACGTGTAACAATTCATGAATATGCAATTCATTAACTCTTCCTACCAATCACGATTTTAAATTGCCAAATCACTTATTGAGCGCAATTTCAATGTTCACTAAAATTTATCATATAAATTTGGATGTACGTATTCATCAATAAATTCCATGTACAGATATCATCATCTCATATTTCCACATACATTTACTTTCCATATCTATGAATTCAAATAGCATATACAAGACATACCAATGTATTTCACGTACGTTTTCATGATATTTTGTTTCGAACTTAGATTATTTCATACTAGAAGTTTTCTCATTAACTCATTTGGAACATCAATTCATACGGGTAATACACTCAAGGCGTAGAAATATATAATCACAAATGAACTCATTCATCAACCAAGTTTTATGCTCATGTCTCATCAACTCGTATTTCCTTATATCACACAATTCCATGTAAATACTTACCAAACTTCTTCAAATTAGTGAACATCTTACGGAATTGAGTACTTCGTTTTCTCGATGCCATAGTTCAACTATGATCTTACACATATTCACATAATGATGCCATAGCCCAGCTATGGTCTTACACATATTCATATATCGATGCCATAGCCCAGCTATGGTCTTACACGAATCACATATCTCACTGATGCCATATCCCAGATATGGTCTTATACAGTAGCATATATCACACCGATGCCATATCCCATATATGGTCTTATATGGAAATCACTTGTCACTTGTCACTTGTAGCCGAAGCTACCACTATTCACTGATCAGGTAGCCAGAGCTACCATTTTTCACTGATCAGGTAGCCGGAGCTACCACTTTTCACTGATCAGGTAGCAAAAGCTACCACTTTTCACTGATCAGGTAGCCGAAACTACCACTTTTCACTTTTCATTTGTCATTGATCAGATAAGTGTAGCCGAAGCTATCACTTATCACTTTCACTTGTCCTTGATCAGATAAGTGTAGCCGAAGCTATCACTTATCACTTGTTGCCATGGTCCAACCATGGTCTTTTCCTTCAATTCATCTTGTCACTGAACTGAAATGCTCAATTTGACCATTTATTCAATTTTCATGCTTTTACATTATTCACGGTTTTATCATCAATACATATGAAATAACACATCATGAAATTCATAAAATTAACAAATAATCACTAAAATTTAGCCATATAAACTCACAAGTTCAATTTTTCTATTATAACGATAATCATAATATCATAATAAATATTCCAAATAAAACATTATATCATTTCTAATCCAACACTTATCGATTATAATCGGGCATGTGATCAATTTATACACGATTCATTCATATATTTTTCCTCCTCCTCCTCTCCATCCACATCCTTGGTATAAATAACACACTTGTAAGTAACCTTATCCATAATTTTCACTAATTACTTATGTGAATATTCAAGCTATCCACCCGTGTCATAGTCACTAAATTATTTATATCTAAAGCTATGGAACTCCAAATTAAGGTTCGCTAATTTTCCCTGAAACTAGACTCACATATCTTCTTACTAAAAAAATTTCATAATTTTTGGTTGGGCCAATTAATAAAGTTTATTCATTGAAGTCTCCCCTGTTATGCTGTCTGACAGTTCCGACCCTTCTTTACTAAAAATTAATTATATCCTCTTACAGGATTCGGATGATGTTTCTGTTTGTTTCTCTTGAAAATAGACTCATTCAGGATTCTAAACATATAAATTTAATCCCGTAATTATTTTTATCCAATTTTTTATGATTTTACAAAGTTAGAACAGGGGAACCTGAAATCATTCTGACCTTATCTCACAAAATTTATCATATCTCATGATTTACAATTCCATTGTTTACATCATTTCTTTTATAAGAAACTAGACTCAATAAGATTTAATTTCATATTTTATTCATCCTCTAATTCCATTTCTACAATTTTTGGTGATTTTTCAAAGTTAGACTACTGCTGCTGTCCAAAACAGTTGTAGTGCAAAATGTTGATTTCCATTTTGCCCCAAATTTCACAATTCATACAATTCAGTCCTTTCTCAATTAACCCTTAAATTAAGATAATTTTATCAATTAATACTTTTACTAGACATTATAAGTTATTTCATAACTACTGAAATTCAGAATTTCCACATAAAACTCTAACTTCAAACTCTTTTACACTTAGGTCCCAAACATTCACTTTCTATTCAATTCTTTCAATAAAATCAACATATAAACAATTTAAAGCTCTAATTTCATGTCAAATCATCATATACTTCCAGTACATATTCATAGCAACTTTCAATTTCTTTCATAGAATCAAAAACTAATGAATTCAACAAGTGGACCTAGTTGTAAAAGTCACAAAAACACAAAAATTTTAAGAAATAATCAAGAATTGAACTTACTTGAAGTAAAAATATGAAAAAACAGTTTAGGGGAACTCTTCCATGGCATTTTTTCTGATGAGAATGCAGAAAAATAAAGAGAAATCTAGATAATTCCACTTTAGTCCTAACTTTATCAAGTAAATTTTGCAATTTTCCAATTTCGCCCTTAATTCTCCTTATTTTTTTGCTGATTTCATGCCCTTGCCGTCCATCCCAAATAGAACTTGGGTCTATTTTCCTTTTAAACCCTCTTTCTTTTATCATTTAAGCTATTTAATCATTTCCCAAAATTTTGCATTTGATACAATTTAGTCCTTTTTGTTCAATTAACTATCAGAACTTTAAAATTTCTTGATGAAACTTTAATACTAACTTATTAACACTCCATAAATATTTATAAAAATATTTATGGCTCGATTTAAAATTCCCGAGGTCTCGATACCTCGTTTTCGATTCTAATTATTTTAGTATTTATTTTTAGTACACTATTCACTATTTCAAAAATTTTCCTAACTTCACATTTAACTTATAATTACTAAATTAATAATATTTCCTACTCATTTGTCGAATTTAGTGATCTCGAATCACTGTTCTGACACCACTAAAAATTAGGTTGTTACATGGTAACAGTTCAATACTGAACTCAACTTTCTTGTCTAGAGGTACTCCTGACAACTTATCAAGGAAAATGTTCGAAAAGTGTCACAATTCTAATATTCTTAACAGAAAGCTTTACAGAACCAAAATCAGATACAAAGGCTAGGTATGCCTCGGAACCTCTCAGAACCTCATCCGATCTTAGAGTAACCCGCTTAGAGGCACAATCTAAATTAATTTGATGTTCCACGAGTCAGTCCATTCCCAGAATCAGATCAAACTCACTGAATGGTAATTCCATTAAGCTAGCTGAAAACACAATGCCCTGAGTCTCTAATGGAACTCGTCTATATATTTTATCGACTAGAATCGACTGACCCAAGGATATAATTATAGAAATCTCTTTAGTAGTACACTCAGTAAATATACCCAAATCCATAGATATAGTGCTAGAACGTATGAACGTGTAGATCCAATATCAATCAGAGAAAAGTATGAAATAGTATGAATAAAGAATGTACTGTTATAACATCGGTATTGTCTCTATCTTCGTGACGCCAGACTACGTACATAGGAGCAGGCTGTCGTGCCTTAGTCTAAACCGCACCTCTACTCGGTGCTCTCTAACCTCTTCGAGAATTAATACTACCCTTGGCCATACCACAACCCCTAGGTGGTTGTTGATCCACTCTCGGAGGTTGAATAGGACCCAGAGCTGGAGCTTGTGCAAGAGCTAGTACTTGATTAGATCGATGAGCACGGTCCCGAATGCGATGCTCCATCTGTTGGGAAAAGTGCTCATATTGTAGCAAACATGTAATTGTTTTCTATTTAGTTGAACGATGAATAAATAAATAAAGTTAATTTCACAATTCACAATTATGTCTTTTATATTTTCTGTCTTCTATATTTTACATGCATAGCGAAATTATGACAAGCAAATATTAGCTCATTGATTATGAAGAATGTTTACAATACGAGAAAGACAACTTACTTCAGTAGATAATCTAAATGAGTCCGTAATCTCGTAAAAGAATCAAAGTGAGCATTTGATTCAAATACTAAGAAGGATTATTATGTAGTTTACAATTCCAATTAAGGAGATGGTTGGTCTTGGCTATCAGAGCAGCTAACTCCACGAGTAGAGACATAGATGTATTCATTGGTAGAATGATACACTGGACTAGACCTAAGATGAATTAATTTTGAATCTGTTTGTGAATTAATTTACTTGTGACATTAATAGTGTGATTTACCTAAACCCTGAGCTAGTCACTTACCATGCGTATGCAACTTATATACTTTGATATAAATGGAGGCTTATGCTTTAAAGATGATCGGGCTCATAGCCGGTATGTTGGGTACATGACTTGTGTATGACATGACTTTACTAGCAACAGTGGAATTCATAGCTCAATTAAAAATTTAATGATATCTTCTAATTGGCATTGTGTGGATTGATAAATATGAAACGTGGCCACAGGTTGCTAGTTCTCGAACGAGCAATTTATCACAGTCATTTGTTAACAGTGATCATATCAATCATTAAGAAGACACAATAGTGACAATGAGATAAAATAGGATTGTATTGAGTGAATGGATTTAACTCAAAGGAATCAAGGATATCATATGAGGGTAACATACACATGACGAGGTCATTGGACAAATAAGTTAGATGAATTGCTTTCGTAAAGAGTATACAATAAGGAGTTTTCAATCATGGTACTTATTGTGGACTGACTCCATGATTAAGTAATTGCGAATTATTATAAAGATGCTTCTAGACATAATCACAATCACTAAAGCCTAATTGTATATGTCTGATTGGTCTCTCTACTAGCTTAACAAAAGCTAGATCAGACTACATTTGAATCAGAAGAGAATTCTACAACTTGGAAAATAATTTAATTGAGTCAATTTATTCGATGTGGATTTAAATTAGGTGGTCGTGAGAATTGTTCAACTAGAAAATTTGATCAAAGAATTTTCTTGAAAAATTAAATTGGAAAATCTAAGTGATTTTTGGAAAAATTAGCTTTGATCAAGTAAAATTAAATTAATCAAATTAATTAAAATTAATATGATATTTTTAGAAGTTAATTTTCAAGTCAGACAATTGGCCCAATGGGTAATTGAACTTAAAAATTGGACATGATATTGTAAATTGAGCCCGGGAATCCAAAATTGAGACCAATACTAAAAAATTGGCCGAATCGGGCTCGGTATGTGAAACCGGGACAATGTTCCAATTGGTGGCTAGACCGAACTGGCAGCAGTCGAATCAGCTCGGGGTGTCGTAAGGGTGTCACACCAGCATCACCGAACACGATGATACCGACAGCTACGATGGCGGCGTCCTAATGACCGGCGACGGTTGGTAATCGGTGGTTGATTAGTCGAAAAGTTACACTTCTATTGGGATTCTATCAGAAAATTTGATTTTAGATTAATTATTCCAAAAATAATATTATTTTAATAGTTTAATATTAAATTTAATTTAATATTTATCTTAATAGTATTTTACTAATTTAATATTAAAGTGATTATTGTAATATTAAATTTGATTTGATTTTTATCTTTTAATAAATATTTTATTATTTTAATAAGATTTAATATTAAATTTAACCTAATATTTATCTTGATAAATATTATATTAATTTAATTTTAAAGTGATTAAGTTTAATCATAGTTGAATTCTCTAAATTCTTCATATATAAAGAGAGCCTTAAGACATTAATTACACACTTGAATTCAAGAAAAAGTTGTAGAGAGAAAATTCTATGAAGAGATTATTCCAGAGAATTTCTATAGATATTTTTCTTATTGACAACTTGACCCAAAAGTTTAGAGAAATTGTAAAATCACCCCATTGATAATTTTTGTGAAAAATTTTCTAATTCGAAGCGAGCCCACACTCGGCAGACGTGAGCTTGAGGATAGCGAAGAAGACTACTCGGTCGAAGCGCTCATTCTAG
Organism: Gossypium longicalyx; assembly: GCA_025698465.1. Taxonomy (NCBI): domain Eukaryota; kingdom Viridiplantae; phylum Streptophyta; class Magnoliopsida; order Malvales; family Malvaceae; genus Gossypium; species Gossypium longicalyx. The sequence goes on along the minus strand of CM046995.1, from coordinate 11,284,791 downwards.
ACGAATCGAAAATGTATAATTTTTATTAAGTGTTTATTACTTTATATATCACAACTAAGATTTTATTTTGAAAAATTTTTAAAACTCTGGTTTTTCCCTAAATTTATTTTTTGTTTCATTTTCCAAACCCACTTTTCCAACACCATTGACCCACATTGGAGGCAAGCCCCTTATTTCCTCCAACACTCGCCCAGAAGATGCCTCCCACAATCACCACAAGTTTGAATCTCATTCGGGGCAATTGATACCTCAGTCCTCAGAGGACGACACGGGATAGAAGAAGCCACCTGGTAACCTAAGGAAGCTATGAGAAAGTAATATCCGAACCTCTTTTTTGGTAAAATTTCTAGGGACGAAAATTCCCTTAGGGGGGAGAGTTGTAACAACCCATTTTCAATAAAATCGAAACATTGGTTTTGGGACCATAGATACGACGTCAAAATAATTATTTTATTATTATTTTATTGTCTACAGCATGATAATAGTACCATATAAAATTTCGTAAAAAAAATTTACCGCTTACATGCTCAATGTGATAAAAATGACTAAATTGCATAAAGTGTAAAAGTTTAGTTCTAGTAGCTAAAGGATTAAATATCTATAGACCTTAAAATATGAGTTTGTAATTGGTAATTAGACCATAAATAGTGATAGTGGATGTACATGGCTTGGCATTTGTGTAATTATTAATGTTATTAAAGGTTATATATGTAAATAGGTAAATAAATGATAAATTAAATAAAACCAAATTAAAACTATCATCTTTAAGTTATTATTCAACCAAAATTAGGGGTTTGGGAAGCCATTCTTAAGCTTAAACTTTCGGTAACTTCATCTTGCTCATAGGTAAGTGATTTTTTTCCCGTTTTTAATAAGTCTTATGTTTTCGAGATTGTTATAACTTAATCTAGCTAGCCCAGGGACTAATTTGTAAAATTGTTAAAGGATTTAAGTTTTCCCAGGAATAAATATTGGTTTCTTTTGTTCTTTGATGGAAGAAAATCGATAGTTGTTGTTAGATGAACAACTTTTGTAAAGAGATTTTTGATGAAATTATCAATTAAGTGTAAAATTGAAAAATGTGAAAAATTCATGGTATAATATGTGAATTAATGAAATGTGTGGGTTTTTATAAGTGTATATGATATTCGGCTAGGATTAGGTAGGGGTAAAATTGTATAAATTTCATTTTTTCAAGCCTAAGGACTAAGTTGTAAAGAAATCAAAACATTAAGGGCAAAAGTGTAATTTTGTAAAAAAATATTGGATTGAATTGAATATATTAATTATTAAATTGATTAAATGTATTGATTTAGATCAAGATAATCCACCTATGGCTTTAGATTGAGGCAAGGAAAAAGCTTCGAATTAGTTGAATTTGTTTTCTACGTTTATCGTCGAGGTAACTTCATACGTTTAAATAGTATTTTCAGTTATGATTTAAATGTTATTATGACATAATATTAAATTGTGTGTTGACGAAAAAATTCAATGACATAACGGGGATATCGATGAATGAAAAGGGATGACTTCAGCTATCAATTATGAAAAGAGATGGTGACGACCATCAAATTATGAAAAGGGATAGTGATGACCATCAAATTATGAAAAGAGATGGCTTTGGCTATCACATTATGAAAAAGGATGGTGACGACCATTGAACAATGAAAAGGGATGGTGGCGACCATCAAATTATGAAATGGGATAGCTTCGACTATCAAGATATGAAAGGGATAACTTCGATTATCAAATTACAAAAATAGATATTTTAAACATCATACTATTACCTCGTGTGAGATTCGGTAAGAGCTTTTAATGCAAATTTTATTATTATGATGAAAGGTAGGCAATGTGTACCTTTGTGGAAATTAAGGGTATGAATGTATATATATATGAGTTTTCGAATTAGTTGTTCTCATATTGAATTTGGATATACAGGCTTTGTGGTTGTTTAATGTATTCACAAACTTAGACTATATTTGTTACGAACTCACTAAGCATGACATGATTACTTTGTGTTTATTTTTTTGTATTTGTAGTTCTCGGAAGCTCATTCGGGTCGAAAAGTCGTCGAAGATCTATCAAACTATCCATCGACTATATCGGTACCTATGGATATTTTTAAGTTCGGTTATAATGGCATGTATATGCTTTTGGTTGTTGAAGTTGCCATTTGCTTGGCTTGTATTTAGGATTTTGTGTGTTATTGTGAACTTAGTTTGATATGTAAATATTTAGTCTTTAAGTGCTTGTTACCTTTGATCTTGATGCTTGGATGTTTAAGGATGAAATGGCAATCTAAAATGGAAGTTATAAGTATTTTGTGATGTGTTGGAAATGTGATGAATTGGTACCTTGTTTTATATGAAATATATGTACATTTTGGTGCTAGTTGTTGAATGGAAATCTTGGTACAAATTGGTACGTTTTAGCAGGTGAATTCAATGGTTGGTTATTGATGTAAGATTAGTTCAAGTTTAGTTGAACATTTTAGTCAAATTGATATTGTAGTTATACAAGATTAAATGTTGAGTTGGGGTGCCCCATGGGCATATTGGTTGAATGATTGTATACCTTAAATTTATAGCTTGATTATGCTTGAACTTGGTGCCTTGTTTTGGCTTACATATATGTGAAAATTTGATTGTAGGTTCATGGCATGTTGGGTAAGAAATTTTTTTTGTAAATGGCCTATTTTCGTCTACACGGGCAGTGATATGGGTGTGTGTCTCAACCTTGTGTGACACACAGCCAGGTGACATGGCCATGTGTCCTTGTAGCTTTAGCTTTCGAAGGGTTGCAAGTCAGGCTGTTACATGGCCTGGCACACGACCTGGAATACTGGCGTGTAGGGTTATTTCAAAGGGCACATAGCCTAGCACATGAGTGTGTGGCTTGGCCGTGTGACCCAAGTCAGTCTCTTACACGGGCACGAGCAGGGTCTGGGACATAGCCGTGTGTCCCTACTTTGAATGTCCACATGGCCTGAGACACGGACATGTCCCTTGGCTGTGTGACCCCGGTAGCTTTGAAAATTTTCCTTGTTTCTTGAATAATTCTCTAAGTTTCTGATTTAGACTCGACTTGTTTCTAACACATATTTAGGGCCTCGAGAGCTCGTTTAAAGGTCAATATGTATGTTTTGAATTGGTTTTAATATGATTATTGATGTGATTTGAAATGTTTTAGATTTATGTTCGTTTGGTTTGAAAACTCCGGTAATGCTTCATAACCTTGTACCGGCGACTATTACGGGTTAGGGGTGTTACATTTATTGGTATTGGAACTATGGTTTAGTCGATTCTCAGACTGAACGTATCATGTACGAGTCTATCTATACATGCAATTATATAACATATGATAGTGTGATATCTTATGATCGTCTTATAACAAGTTTTTTTAAAGCAATGACATCCAACCGAGCCGACTCTGATGAAGTCGAAAGTAACGCACAAGTCTGTGTTTATAGAGAAGCATCTAGTGGTTTGAGGCCAGTATCTGAGGGCCGGAGAGGAGAAGATAAGGAAGCTTTCTTCCAAATGATGAGTGAGTGGTTTACTGAGTTCGTACGAATGAATCTGGCGGCACAACAACCTCTACCCCCACCTGTTTCCCAACTAGTTCTCGTTGTTCCTCAATGTGTGGAAATAGTACGAGTTAATAAGACACCAGTCGACATAATTTGTAAATATGGGGCTGAAGAATTTCAAGCTACAGTTGATGATGATCCTGAGAGAGCTGAGTTTTGGTTAGAGAATACAATTCGAGTTTTCGATGAGTTATCTTATACACCAGCTGGATATGTAAAGTATGTGTTATCCCTACAACATATTAGTGGTGGAATACTTTGATTTCAGTTGTGCCGAGGGAGTGTATCGACTTGGAATTCTTTCAAAGCGAGTTAAGAAAAAAGTACATTAGTCAGAGATTTCTGGATCAGAAGCGTAAAGAATTTCTTGAGCTTAAGCAAGGCCGTATGAAAATATCAGTGTATAAATGGGAGTTGTTCAATTGAGTAAATATGCCCAGGAGTGCATTCCGACCAAGACTGCAATGTGTAAACGGTTTAAAGAAGGATTAAATGAAGATATTAAACTTCTAGTTGGGATTCTCGAACTAAAAGAATTTTTTATTTTAGTTGACAGAGCACATAAAGCTGAGGAGCTTAGAAAAGAGAAAAGAAAAGCCGATTTTGAAGCCAGAGATTAAAGAAAAGGTTGATTGTAAAGTCGTATCAATAACAGTTGAAGATATTGAAAGAACACCATAACCGTTTGATTGCTTCAGTGGGATACCCTGATAAAGACCGAGGTAGACATTATGTAGGTTCGAAGATGCAAGCTACATCTGTGGCTAGCGTAGGTAGCGTTAAGGATAATAAACCTGATTGTCAATGGTGTGGACGTCGACATTTTGGCAAGTGTACAGCAAAAGACGAGACGTATTTCAAGTGTGGTTCTCTTAAAAATTTTATTTGTGATTGCCCAAAAATATTTGAGAAAGAAAAAGTTCAGAATATTCGACCCAGCAACACTGCCATGAGGGGTAGACCACCTTGTAACCCTGGAAATGCGAGTAGTAGTCGAGGTGAAACAAAAGATTCTGCTCTGAGATCTAAAGCACGAGTACTAGCTAGGGCTTACGCTATTCGTACACGAAAGGAAGATTCTGTGCCAGATGTTATTATGTGTACTTTCTCTATAGTTGACACTGATGTTATTACTTTGATTGATCCGGGATCAACTCATTCATATATGTGTGCGAATTTAGTGTCTAGTAAGAATTTACCTATTGAGTCCACTGAATTTGTGGTTAAAGTATCAAACCCCCTAGGTCTATATGTAAGACACTTCATATTGAATCAGATAGTGTGAATAGGTTGCCTTGTAACACCCCTTACCCGTATTCAACACCGGAACAGGATACGAGGCATTTCCAGACTTACAAAGAAAGCAAATATACAATTTTGGGCCATAAATTTTCATCCAAATTAAAACCATTCACATTCAATCATAAAGTCCCTAATACGAGCATACGAGGCCTGAAACATGCTTTGAAAGTGGTTCGGGACTAAACCGAGCACTCAGAAATTTTTTACAAAACTTAGAAATTTTGTGCTATGAACAGGGGTCACATGCCCGGTGGCTTGGGACACGCCTGTGTGGGCAGGCCGTGTGATCACACACGCTTGTGTCCCTAACCTGTGTAACTCTCTATTTTACAATGCATGAACAAATTGATGTCACACGGCCAAGTCACCCGCTTGTGTGCCAGGCCGTGTGGTAAATTACATTTTCATAAAATAGGTGCAGGCTTCACACGGTCAGGACACACGCCGGCGCCTGTGGTCGTGTCCCTCACACGACTAAGACACAAGCCCGTGTCTTTGCCCATGTGCTCAATTTTGAGCATTCTGTTTCTCAAAATTAAGGTGCAGGGGACACACGGCCAGAACATATACCCATGGGGCAGACCGTATGTCCCACATGGCCTAGACACACGCCCGTGTGTCTACCTGTGTGGACAAAATAAAGGCTATTTACCAAGCCATTTGTTACCCTCTTTTACACCTACACATACACAAGTTCAATGGCATAATCCATGGCATGTTTAAGCAACCAAATCATCCATAAACAAGGCTAAATCATATCATTCATTGCCAACACTTAACATAGTTACTGTAGCATAATTTACCAAATCAATTCATACCAAACTCACATTCACAAGTATCAACATGAATACTTTCATCATGCATAATTCTACTTAGGTTTCTTAGCACACCCAAAGACCCATCTCATTCATTTCACAAGAAGTCATTTAACCATAATAAACATATAGCAACCCATTATAAAACACAAAAACAAAAAGGCATTAACACATATACTTATATAAATGGGCTTGCAACTATTTCAGCCAAAATAAGCCAATTTCATGGCTAAATACCAAATCACCTTAAACAAATATAAACTAATACATTTGGCCAAATCAAATGACACATATAACAAAAAGACCAAGTCTCTATACATGCCATACTCTCAAAACATTTTAAAATCACCGATTTCCAAAGGACAGTTTGATAATGTGATGCAACTTCCGACGATCTCTAATCCCGAGCTAACTTGGTGACACTATAAAACTTTGAAAATAAAACGGAGTAAGCTATATAGCTTAGTTAGCTCGTATGAAAAAATAAGAAACCTTACCATACACTAATCATGCAACTAATATAACATAAGATGACATAATTTACCATAATCTCAATATCATAATTCACTTCTATCACAACTTACATTGAAATTGTCATTTCACGCATTAATAAGCATACGCTTCGAGTACATACCTGTACCATCTCGTAACGAATTTCCACTTATTCTCATCTTTGACATACCCGTGAACCACTCGGAATAATAATGTAGGATACTTGGGAATCTTGCACACTAAGTGCCATATATGTAGCCAATGCTACCTCAATCTCATATCATATAATTGCTCGTCCTTGAGCTAATCAACGGGCCTGCTCACACAAGCTGTCAGTCAAGAAGCAACTACTCGGTGCTGTTCACACAAGCTATCAAGTAACCGTAACATATTCTGGAATCTTAGCCACCGATAGGACGTATGATACCAACACTAGAATCGCATAATCACATAACACATGGTAACCCTAGTGACATGTCACTTGTATCAAAATTTATTCCTAAGGTTCAACGGGATTTCTTGCTTACCGAATCATCGTCGAACTCGTCCGTAGAGTTAAACTCGTCCACATAATCAATCATACAGTTCATGCAATATTAAAGCATTTAACTACAATTATTTTAAATCTTATTTATCATACGAACTTACCTCGGTTTCAAAAATGACCAAAGTGAGCTATTCGTCAATTACTTTATTTTTCCCCCGATCGTGACTTGAATTTCGTTTTTTTATCTATAATACCAAATTTAACTTATTTAATTATCACATTGTTCAATTCAGCCCAAAAAATACATTATGGCAAAATTTACATTTTTGCCCCTAACTTTTTAACATTTTACATTTTATTCCCTAGGCTCATAAAATAAATTTCATTCAATTTCATCACAACCCAAGCCTAGCCAAACCTTACTAGTACTCATTACAGCCCACATTTTTCATTTATTCACATTTTTCTACCCATTTTATAAACTTTTACAAATATGTCCATATTTGTCTTTTTTACCGAAAATCACTTTACAAAAGTCGTTTAAAAAACAACAAACATGCATTTTCTACCATCAAACATCAAAATACATACATGTTTAACATGTGTAAAATTTTAAGCTTCACCTTTCTTTCAAATTAGTCCTTGAAAAGGCTAGATTAGGTTGAGACAACTTTAAAAACATAAAAATCATGAAAACGGGGCAAGAACGGACTTACAATCGAGCTTGAAAGTGGACAAAACCCTAAATATGTATTCTCCTTGCAATTTTCAGCTATGGGGGACTAATTTGATGAAGATGACATCTTTTATTTGTTAATTTTCGTCTTTATTTACCAAATAACTAAAATGCCCTTCACTTAAAATTTTCAAATTTTATCTAACCATACCCATTTTTGTCCATACAAAAATATAATGGTCTAATTACCATTTAAGGGCATCTAATTTAAGAATTCATAGCAATTAGGCACCTTTAACATAAAGAACTCAAGTTTTGCACCTTTCGCAATTTAGTCCTTCTAGCCAAATTGGACTCTCAATTGATAAAATTTCTTAACGAAATTTTCACACAATCATTCAATCATACTGTAGACCTTAAAGAAATAATAAAATAAATATTTCTACTTTGATTTGTGGTCCCAAAACCACTGTTCTGATTTGACCCAAAAATGGGCTGTTACATGCATATTGTCATTTCAGTTATATCAACGCAGAAATATGTAAGAAAAGGTTGTGATGCTTACCTTGCATACGTATCGGACTCTAAAATATCTGAATCGAAGCTTAAATCCGTGTCAATGGTTTCCGAGTATTCTGATGTGTTTCCAAAGGAGTTACCTAGATTACCACCAATAAGAGAAGTTGAGTTTGCTATTGAATTAGTATGAGGAACATCACCGATCTTGATAGCACTGTACAGAATGGATCCTATTGAGTTGAAAGAGTTGAAAGCACAGTTGTAAGAGTTGACAGATAGGGGTTTTGCTCGACCCAGCTTCTCACCTTAGGGTGCATCGGTTTTATTCATTAAGAAAAAGAATAGATTGATGAGATTGTGTATTGATTACTGTCAGCCTAGTAAGGTTACAATCAAGAAAAAGTATCCTCTGCCTCGAATTAACGATCTGTTTGACTAATTGAAAGGTGCAAAAGTATTTTTGAAGATTGATCTTCGATCTAGCTAGTATCAGTTACGCGTTAAAGATTTGAATGTGCCAAAAACTACATTCAGAACCAGGCACGGACATTATGAATTTCTTATAATGCCATTTGGTTTTGCTAATGCACCTGCAGTAGTTATGGATTTAATAAACAAAATTTTTAGCCCATATTTAGACTGATTTGTTGTGGTATTCATTGACAATATTTTGATTTATTCACGAAACGAGTCTGAGCATGCTGAGCACTTGAAAATTGTGTTACAAACCCTACGTGATAAACAACTATTTGCCAAATTTAGCAAATACGAGTTTTGGCTCTGAGAAGTTAGTTTTTTGGGACATAGAGTATCGACCGAAGGCATCAGAGTTGATCCAAGTAAAAATTCAGCAGCTGTTGATTGGAAACCACCGAGAAACGTATCCAAAGTTAGAAGTTTTCTAGGATTGGTCGGTTATTACAGAAGATTTGTCAAAGGATTTTTTATGATAGCTACACCGATGAGGCGACTATTACAAAAAGATGTGATGTTTGAATGGTTTGAGAAATGTCAGCAAAGTTTCAATTAATTGAAAGCAATGTTGACCGAGGCACTAGTTCTAGTTCAGCCTGAATCAGGTAAAAAATTTGTGATTTTCAGCAATGTATCTTTAAATGGTTTAGGCTGTCTTTTGATATAGGAAGGCAAAGCAATAGCTTACGCTTCTAGACAGTTAAAGCTGTATGAAAAGAATTATTCGACACATGATTTAAAGTTGGCAGCTATTGTGTTTGCGTTAAAAATTTGGCGACATCATTTGTTTAGTAAAAAATGTCATATATTTACCGATCACAAAAGCTTTAAATATCTAATGTTACAAAAAGTTTTGAATCTGAGATGGCACAGATGGCTTGAACTGTTAAAATATTATGAGTTGATTATTGATTATCATCCGGGAAAAGCGAACATAGTTGCTGATGTTCTGAGTAGAAAATCTTTATTTTATTTGCAAGCTATGAATACGTGATTGACATTATCTGATGATGGTTCAATCTTTTCCGAGTTGAAAGCTAGACCAATGTTCTTACAACAGATTAACGAAGCTCAGAAGTGTGATGTTTAGTTGCTAGCTAAACAGGCAATGAATGAGTCGATTTTCTATTCAAAATTTCAGATAGGACCCGATGATTGCTTATGGTTCAAAGTTAAATTTTGTGTACCGAAGAATTTTGAGCTCATTCGAAAAATCTTGCACAAAGCTCATAGTGGTAGCTTGTTTGTTCATCCGGGAAGTAATAAGATGTACAAGGATTTGAAACAAATGTACTGGTGGCTAGGAATGAAGTGTGAGATTTTAGATTTTTGGTCTGTTTGTTTGCCAGTAAAATGTTTTCCGGAAAATGATTTCTGGAAAATGATTTACTTTTCTGGAAAATGATTTACTGAAAATATTTTCTGGTGTTTGGATGAAGTGTGTAAAATATTTTTCTCGTTGTTTTGTGATTTCTGAAAATATTTTCCGTAAAAGTTGTTTTTACATATATTAATAAATTTATATACATATTAATAAATTTTTATATTTTAAATTGTTTTTACATATATTGCAATGATTTATATATAAATAAATAAATAAAATTAAATATATAATAATACTCAATTATTAAGCTACAATATTAACCTTCATAAATTGAAAACAACCAAAGTCAAATAAATTATTTGTAATTGTGTTAAAAAATAAAAAACAAGGATTGAATAATTATAAATTAGCTTCCAAACCACAATTAATACTAGAAATTAATAATATTATCCAAATGCATAATTAGTAGTACACCACATAATAACAACATTGTCCAAATGCATAACTAAATATTACACCACATAAAAGTATCAATATCTTCAACCTTGAGAAAATTTTTGAAGCCAAATTTTTTTATGCTTCTTATTTTTAACTAAAAAAGCTTTGGCCTCGGATTCATGACTCACTAGATAATCAAACACAGAACACAATAAGTCATCATGAAATCCTTCTTCCTCCATCGACATCACTTGTTCATAAAACTGTGGTGTCTTATCCGCAGTAAATTGTTCCAAAGCATTAGCAATTTTGCCAAGTTGTTCACCCACAAATTTAACTTGTTCATCAACGACACTTTCTTGAACATTTTTTCTTTTACGTTTGGATGTGTCAGATGAAGATACATTTGTTCTTACCTCTTCATCCTCTTCATTGTAGCAGTCTAGAGGCACTGAATCTTAGTTACCATCATCCAAATCTATGTCAGCAAATGTTCTAGCAAAACTCCCTGTTGCCATATCTTTGCCAACAACCAAAGCCATTTCATCATAATGATCAATGCTTTTATTCAAAAATGGTTCATACTTCTTGTGTGCCTGTTGGATATTATACACAATTAGAATAACAAGTATAAAAAAATTAAAATATACTTAACATATATATACATATATTACCATCACTGCTGCATCATATGTTACTCTATCACATGTGATCATTTCCATGTTATCATCCCATCCAAAACCACTTTCACCTCGAATTTTGCATATAATTTGCCATTGGTTTTTTACAGTCCTCAAATGATTTTCCACATGCTTCGCATCGCATTAGACTTGGAATCTTTCAGAAATAACTTCGACAACTCGTTTAATAGAAACTGTTTTGAAAGTATTAGAAGGCTTATTTCCTTTCTAGGCCTCATCTGCTAGAATTTCAAGAAAAACATGTTCCATCGGTTTTGTCCACTTGAATTGCTTGGAGGTCCCTTCTTTGTTGCCCTTACCCATTCTACATTAATAATTGTCATTGTCAATCATTTCGATATCCAACAAGCTTAAAACATAATAAATTCAATATCTAACAAGCTTAACATAATCAATATCTAACAAATTCAAGACATAATAATTTCAAAATCCAACAAACTAAAATTTTAATATCATTATCCAACAAACATTAACAAAAAAAGAACAATTTTAATACTAAAACATACATAACATAGAAACAACAAACCTAAGACCTAAACCTACCTAATATTTCTAGCCATATAATCAGTCCACATAGTTTGTGCAATTTCGTCTCTCTCAGCAGACCATTCTCTTGATTCTTCTATTTCTTCTCGCTCCGTAAGAGTTGGTATTATCAAATCAGACTCAGACTCCTCGTATAATCCTTGATTAAGTAAATCATTAGGATCAACTCCCATGATATGATTATGAATGATACAACAAACCAAAACTATATCTACTTGAGTTTGAAAATTCCAAAATGGTTCAGCATCTAATACACGAAACCGTTTCTTCAAAATCCCAAAAACACGTTCAATAGTGATTCGCAATGATGAATGTCAAAGATTAAAGAGTTCCTTTTCATTTTCAGGCCCCTGAGCACTAAACTCTTTTAAATGATATCGGACACCACGATATGGGGTAATATATCCATTTCGGATGCCATATCCAGCATCAGTAAGATAATATTTGCCTACAATTTTACAAAACATAATTAATACTAATAAATTATGAGCTTATTAGAACTATTTGGTATTTAATGATAATTATTACCTTCTGGAATTCTTAATCCTCTTGGGCGTGAAAGTGCATCACTTAAAATACGAGAATCATGTGCACTACCTTCCCAACCAGCTAGAACATAGGAAAATTTCAAATCAAATGTAAATGCAGCCAATACATTTTGTGTCGTCCCCCCTTTACGGCTACGAAATCTTCCTTCAATGCTAGGTGGAACGGATGCACGAACATGAGTTCTATCTAATGCTCCAATACAATCTTTAAAATAAGGATAAAACCTTCGATTGTTTCTGATTTCACTAGGAGTTGACTCATCAAGTGATCTAATAACTAGTTTATACCATTTCAAAATAGGTCTCAATACAATCCTAAAGTAACGGTGAACTGTCTTAGTTGATCTATAATATCTAGATCCAATCACTCGAAACCTTACATTATGACCAATTATATGTAAAAATATAACTACTTGCTCCCTAATATTCACAGATTTAGTTGATTGTAATAAATTATTCCTACTAAGAATATCACACAAATTAAAAAAGGCAATCGGTCTCATTCTTATCATATTAATACAATGTTGGTCACCACTATATAAAATACTATTAATATAATTTTTTCTTTCATAATCTCGATTCACACGAGGGTGAGAAGTAATTTCTTTCCTAGTTTTTAATTTTTTAATCCAAAGAGCCCCAAAAGCTAAAACTGAAGCCACGACTGCAGCAATTACATTTTGATGTTGACTACGATCCATCTACACAAAACAATGCCACACAAATATTTGATCACTACAAAAAAGGTGCAAGCTTTTCATAAGATCACATATATGAATAAAGCTACCATGACTAGTGCATACACACATATATGAAAATTGATATCTAATACACTAGTAGCTCATGAAGATATCCAAAAGTCAAGACTTTAAAGATATATATTTATTAAAATAATTATAACGACTGAAATTATTTTTTATTAATTAAAAAATTTGAAAAAAAAACCTTTAATAATGTCGAATTTTTATTAAATCTATGTTAGTATAGATTATTTTAGGTTAAATTATGGTTACTGTTTATTTATTATATTTAAATTTATGAATTAAGAATTAATATTTATATTTTTATTTGATATTATCTTATTATTTTATTTTTATAATATCATTAATTCATGCTAAATGTTATTTTATTTTATTATTTTTATCTGATACTAATACAACTAGAATTCATGCTGCCCCAATAGAGAACTAGAAATCAACTAGCATACACCCAATATCAGTCTCTGATCAATACAAGAGAGTTCTCAAAACCATAGTGAATATGAAAATCTCAACACAAAAAAAAAATCAAAGAAAAGCTGGAAATAAATAGTTAGAGAAAGATGATTCAATCTTCTAACATTCTAATTGCACACCTCTCAAAGAGAATGAACATCCTATAAATAGAGCCAATAGCAAGAGAAAAGGAACTTGATAAGTTTTGCTAAATAATTAATAAGTCTGCTATACCAATGCTTCAAATTTGAAGTCGTCAACCGATAATGATAAAGCAACAATCATTATTCAATAAACTGCTCATGATCAATCATCCATTTCGCTAAGGAGATAATGAAAGAGTTGAACTGTTGAAGTTTCCTATATCTAGATAACTGACCGAGTGACCCATAACATTGTTTTGTCAAAAGATGCCAACAGAACCTTTCAATCTAAGAAACTGAAAACACCATACTACTCAAACAACAATATTATATGTGTTGCTTTTTAGTTATAAGTTCAATTTCTCAAACTTAGATATTTATCTCGAACTTGAATCAAATATACAAGAATCAGATAAGTACAGTTTAAACTCCTAATGTGCTGTTCGAACATTGCATTTTGCAAAAATCTTGCACATGCTTTATAGGATCAATTTGCATATTTTCACAGCTCACACATTACATAGATTGCACATTACACAACTCGCACATCATTGTACCTCACACATTACACAGCTCACACATCACTATGACTCGCAAATTACACAGCTCACACATCATTACGACTCGCACATTGATATATACATATACTAAATCAGTTGACATATAAAATCTTACTAAATCGGGTAGCACATAATTACTTACATAGGATTCGCACATAAGTACCTTTCAAGTCGATTTACTCAAGCATTACAAGGACAATTAGCACATATTTTGCCAAAGCAGTTTACACATACCTTATAGTAGCTATCCTCACATGTTTTGCAAAGACAATGCATAAATAATTTCTGATTACAATGACTACCCTACATAGTAATCGATTCACAAAGAAAATTTTCAAGATGTCGATTCACAAGACATACCATCGAATCGGCAGTAGAAAAATCTAACAAAAATTCCATTCAAAAATAGAAGAATTACCTAAAACAACAACAGAATCTTGACGAACAGCAACAAGACGGTGAATCTGAAGAAAGATCAAAAGAAAAAAAATCGGTTAAAATTTTAGGCATAAAATCGACTAAAGAAACAAAGAAGGCATAAAATTTCAGGCTTGACTCCGGACACAGGCTAATTACAGCAAATGATGTATTGTAGTATCCTACCAAATGATATTTTATTAAGTAGTTTATTAAATTTCATTATATTGTAGTATCCATCTATCCCAATACAAAAACACAGTCAACAACGGCAAAGGTAAAAAATATTGATGAAAAACACACAAGTGGTATGGAGAATAGTCAAATTTGTTGAACATCAGTGTCATTTTCCAAGGTGGTCCAATGGAGTTTGTTCTCTCACATGGACTAGTGTGATTCCTAAAATACATACATCACATGGAAATACAAACAAAGACAAGTAAATTATTATATCGTTGTTTCTAGTAACTCATGATCAAACAGCCCGATTCGTTCATTCATTCATTAAAAAAAGACAAAAGCCAGGGCAACATTTCAGTTTTCTATTCATATTATATATTACAGACATCATCCATCATTGTCCTCATATCCAACATTAAACAGTGGAAAATTAAAGAAAGAGAAATTAAGAGCAGCAGAATGTGATCACTGAATCTGTTTAAGTTGAGTGACGAGTAGTAAGTATGTATATATATACATTTACATGAAGCAGTCAGTAAATTATTTTATCTCAAATCCATAGGAAAGATGAGAAATTTTTTTTTTGCGGTTTATTAGATTAAGCAAAACTAGCCTCTCAGGGTTATTTTATGAAGCTTTTGGAACTGTGGATACAGTTTTTGTACTTCAAATCTTACCAAAATAAAACCCCTGAAAATCCCCCAAAAAATGGTAACTAAAAAAGAGAAACCATTGGATTTGAGAAAGGGTAGAGGTTTACCTTAAGCCAAGACCCGAAAAAAAAAACTTTATGCAGGAAGAGGAAAATGCCTACGAAAGAGAGAGAGAGAGAGATTGCATGAGAAAGAGAGAAAGAGAGGGAGAAAGGAAACGAAATACCAGCAGTAAGAGAACGGAAATTGAACAGCAGCAAGAGAAGGGGCCTTACCTGGATGAAGGAGAAGCACGGGAAAATGTCTTACAGAAATTGAAACGGTAAGACATTTTCCCAAAATGTAAGGGATTTTACGCGTGATTTGGAAAATGTTTTCCAAATGGAAAAGGTTTTCAGGCTACCAAACACTGGAAAATGAGGAAAATATTTTCCGGAAAATGAAATACAACCAAACAAACACACCCTTTGTATCGAGATGTATAGTATGTCAACAAGTTAAAGCTGAACATCATGTGCCTTTTGGATTATTACAGCCAGTAATGGTACCGGAATAGAAATGGGATCGAGTTACAATGGACTTTATATTGGGTTTACCCCTATCTATGAGGAAGAAATATGCAATTTGGGTTGTTGTTGATCGTCTGACAAAGTCTACACATTTTATTCTAGAACATACAGATTACTCCCTTGAGAGATTAGCAGAATTATACGTTTCTGAGATTTTCAGATTAGACGGGGTACCAGTTTCCATCATTTTGGATAGAGATCTGCGGTTTACATCGCGATTCTAGAAAAAGTTACAAGAAGCTCTTAGTATGCGGTTGCATTTTAACATTGCATTTCATCCTCAGACCGATGGTTTGTCTGAGTAAGTAATTTAGATACTCGAAGATATGCTTCGTTGTTGCGTATTAGAGTTTGAAGGTAATTGGGAGAAATATTTGTCGTTGGTCAAATTCACGTATAACAACCGTTATCAATCGAGTATAAAGATGGCAGCTATGTAGCTTTGTATGGTCGTAAATGTTGAACTCCGCAATACTAGACTGAGCTCAGTAAGAAAAAGTTACACGGTGTCGATTTGATTCGTGACATCGAAGAAAAAGTAAAGGTAATTCGAGATAATTTGAAAGCAACTTCAGATCAACATAAATCATATGCAGATCTTAAATGTAAAGATATAGAATTTCAAGTCAGCAACAGAGTGTTTCTAAAAGTATCGCCCTAGAAAAAAGTTCTTCGGTTCGACCGTAAAGGAAAATTAAGTACGCGATTTATTGGGTCGTATGAGATTATTGAAAGAATCAAACCTATTGTGTATCGATTAGATTTGCATTGAGAACTAGAAAAGATACATAATGTAACACCCCTTACCCATGTCCAACGCCAGGACAGGGTATGAGGCATTACCAGACTTAAGCATACACATACATGAAAAACATTCAAATACAAGTATATTGTCCCCCATATGAGCCTACGAGGCCTAAAACATACATTAGGGGTGGGCAGGGATTAAACCGAGAACTTTAGAAAAGCTTGGAAAATTTTCTTTAATACAGAGCCACATGCCCGTGTAAGACAAGGGACAAGCCCGTGGGCTCTCGACACGCACGTGTCCTCCAGTCGTGTAACTCTATGACTATGACGTTAGCACCAATTTAAGGTCACACGGTCGCATCACACGCCTGTGTGGCCAGACCATGTGGTCAATTAAAAATAAATGAATTTTTCATAAAATGGTGCAGACTTCACACGGCCAGAGCACACGCCTATGTGGGTAGGCCGTGTCTCTCACATGGCCAAGACACACGCCCGTGTCTTAGCCCGTGTGTTTACTACTGGGCATACTAACTTGCAAAGTTTAGGTGTAGGGGACACACCGTGTGTCACACACGGCCAAGATACATGCTCATGTGTCTAACCGTGTGGACAATTTAAAGACTATTTTCAAAGCCATTTGTCACCCTCAATCATTCATACACTCAAGTATATTTCATAGCATGCAACATGACATATTTAGACACTCAATTATTCAACACCATGGCACTTTCACATCTTCATAATATCATCCTATTACACATTCAATTAGTCACACCATTTGGTAGCATTCTAAATCAACTTCATGCATAACCAACTTTGTTACCATAACTTCAAATTATACTTTCATCACTATAGTCATCTTAAGTCATTAAGTTATTCCTTATTTTCAGGTACTTAGTTCATACCTTATCATATATCCATCAAACAAACCACATAGCATATCATCAAGGCATTAACACATGTATGCTTGAACAATTAGGTTTACAACCCAGAAATCAAATATAAGCCATCTCACATGGCCATTACAAAATGAATCATCAACATCATAGGCCTTCACAATTTGGCCCAAAATAGCATGACACATATCACAAAATAACCAAGTCTCATATACATGCCATACTTAAGTTATCAAATTCACTATACCCAATGTTCTTTTGATAGTGTGATCGAATACTCTGACTGCTTCTGATCCCCGAGCTAGCTTGGCGGAACTACAAAGGATGGAAAAGGAAGGGGGTAAGCATTAAAGCTTAGTAAGTCCACACACAAATAATATGCAATGATAGTAAGCAATTATCATACAAAGACATAATAACATAACTATAAAAACTATTCATCATGCAAGCCTTTTTGGCATACTTATCATATGTTCATATATATATACATATACATAAACTTTTTCACCACAAGTTATTCTTCATCGAGGCATTACTTATGAGTTTAGCGTACATACCTGTACTCACTCGTTGTATATCACATAATCATACATTCTTTAACATGCCCTCCTTGGGTCTTTCATCACATTATCCATTACATTACCCGTTGAACACTCGAAATACTATTGGAAATGCGGAATAACTTGCACATAAGTGCCACATATATATACGTAGCCAAAGCTACCTCATAACATGTAACGCTCGCAATAGAGCTACTCACGGCCCTGCTCATAAAAGCTATCAGTCAAGGTGTAACTACACAGGCTGCTCACACAAGCTATCAGGTATCCGACCCACTCAAGGATTACCTAGCTACCAGTAGGACACACAAGGCCATTTCCCAAAACCCGATTACATGTATCGCATCCATTATGAACTCGAACCAACTCAACGAGCTCGGATGCCACATACATATCACGAACCCAGACCAACTTAATGAGTTCGAATTTCTTATTTCCTAGTGACATGTCACTTGTATCCTAGACTATTCCTAAAGTTCAAACGGGATTTTTCTCACTTGCACATGACATACTTTGTCGTACTTGCTCTTGATGTCGTGTGTAACGACCATAATATCGTTTATGCTTTCATAACAACCAATAAGCATATAACTCATAACAACAAGAAAACATTTATCACATAATATCAAAACATTAAAAACATGCTACAACACCACATTATTTGCATTTGAACTTACCTCAGTACAAAATGATGATAATCGAGTCTATTCTTCGAAAACTTTATTCTTTCCTCGATCAAGACCCGTATCTCGTTTTTCTTGATCTATAATGTCAAATTTAACTTGTTTAATAATCACATTGTCCAAATCAATCCATAATTCATACTTTGATGAAATTACCTTTTTACCCCTAACTTTTCACTTATTTACAATTTAGTCCCTAGGCTCGTAAAATGAAATGTATGCATTTTCTTGGTTACCCAAGCCTAGCCAAATTTTCCTTATACTCATAACAGCCTATATTTCATCAAAAATAGATTTTTATCACTTATTTTACACCTTTTTTTAATCTAGTTTTTTTTAGTGGTTTTCATAAAAAAATCACCTAGTAAAAGATGCTTATCACACACCAAACTCTCATATTCCTCCATAAATCATCAAAATACATGCATGTCACACATGGTTAAATTTTCATACATAAACCCTACTTTAAAATAAGGGTGGAAATAGGTAAATCAAGTTACGAGGACTTCGAAAATGTAAAGAACATTAAAAACGGGGCTTGGGAGCACTTACAATCAAACTTGAAAGTTGAAAAAAACCCTAGCTATGGTGTCTTGAGAATTTCGGCCAAGCATGGAGAAGATGAGCACATTTTTTCTTTGATTTTCCCTTTTTATTCTTTTAATTACCAAATGACTAAAATGCCTTTAGGGTCTTTCTTTCAAATTTTTCCTATGCATGCCCATTTTTGTCCAAAATTTTAGAAATTGGTCAAATTTCTAATTAGGACCTTCTAATTTATAATTTAAAGCAATTTCATGCTAAAAGCTTCTAGAACACAAGTTTTGTATCTTATTCAATTCGGTCCCTAAAGTTCAATTGGGTATTTTATGCATAGAATTTCTTCATGAAACTTCACACAAGCATGCATACATATAATGGACCTCATAGTAATCATAAAATCATTATTTCTACCCCAGATTTGTGGTCTCAAAACCACTGTTCCGACTAGCCCTAATTCGGGATGTTACACATAATGTCTTTCACGTTTCTATGTTACATCGATATCGATCTGATCCTTCACACGTTATCTCCCTGACGAATGTGGAGATTCAGTCTGATATATTGTACAGTGAAGAACCCATCTAAATTTTGACTCGAGAGGTTAAACGATTGAGAAATAAGAACACAGCTTTAGTAAAGGTTCTTTGGCAATGACATAGGATAGAAGAAGCCACCTGGGAACCCGAGGGAGCTATAAGAAAGCAATATCAGAACCACTTTTATGGTAATATTTTTGGAGACGAAAATTCACTTAGGGGGGAGAGTTGTATCAGTCTATTTTCAATGAAATTAGAATAGTGGTTTTGGGACCAGAAATCTAACATCAAACTAATTATTTTATTATTTTATTGTCTTCATCATGATAGTAGTACCGTATAAAAAAATTTTCAAGAAATTTTATCGTTTATATGCTCAATTTGATAAAAAGGACTAAATCGCGTAAAGAGTAAAAGTTGAGTTCTAGTAGCTAAATGATTAAATAGCTATAGAACCTTAAAGTATGAGTTCTTAATTGGTAATTAGACCATAAATAGTGATAGTGGATGTACATGTCTTGGCATTTGTATAATTATTAATGTTATTAAAGGTTATATATGTAAATAGGTAAATAAATGATAAATTAAATAAAACCAAATTAAAGCTACATCTTTAAGTTATTCTTCAACCAAAATTAGGGCTTTGGGAACCCATTATTGAGCTTAAACTTTCAGCAACTTCATCTTACTCATAGGTAAGTGATTTTTGTCTCATTTTTAATATTTTGATGTTTTCGGATCGTTGTAGCTTAATCTAGCTAGCCTGGGGACTAATTTGTAAAACTGCTAAAGATTTAAGTTTCCCCATGAATGAATATTGGTTGCTTTTTTTGTTTGATGGAAGAAAATGGATAGTTGTTGTTAGGTGAACAACTTTTGTGAAGAGATTTTTTATGAAATTATAAATTGAAAAATGTGAAAAATTCATGGTATAATTTGTGAATTAACGAAATGTGTAGGTTTTTATAAGTGTATATGACATTTGGCTAGGCTTGGGTAAGGGTACAATTGTATAAATTTCATTTTTCCGAGCTTAAGGACTAAGTTGTAAAGAAATCAAAACATTAGGGGAAAAGTGTAATTTTGCAAAAATATGAATTTGGATTGAATTGAATTGAATTGAATAGATTAATTATTAAATTCATTAAATTTATTCATTTAGATCAAGATAATCCACGTACAGCTTTAGATTGAGGCAAGGAAAAAGCTTCAAATTAGTTGACTTCATTTCCTACAATTATCGTCGAGGTAAGTTCATACGTTTTAATAGCGTTTTCAATTATGATTTAAATGTTATTATTGCATAATATTAAATTTTGAATTGACGAAAAATTCAAAGACGTAACGGCGATCATCGATGAATGAAAAGGGATTGTTTCACCTATCAATTATGGAAAAGGATGATGACGACCATCAAATTATGAAAAGGGATGGCTTCATCTATCCTACTATGAAAAAGGATGGCTTCAACTATTGTTCTATGAAAAGAGATGATGACGACCATCGAACAATGAAAAGGGTTGGTGACGACCATTAAATTATGAAAAGGGATAGCTTCGGCTATCGAGCTATAAAAAGGGATGACTTCGGTTATCAAATTATGAAAAAAGATGTGTTAACCATCGTACTATTACCTCGTGTGAGATTCGGTAAGAGCTTTTAATGTAAATTTCATTATTATGATGAAAGGTAGGTAATGTTTACCTTTGTGGAAATTAAGAGTATGAATGTATATATATATGAGTTTTCGAATTAGTTGTTCTCATGTTGAATTTGGATATACATGATTTGTGGTTGTTTAATGTATTAACAAACTTAGACTATATTTGTTACGAACTTACTAAGCATGACATGCTTACTTTGTGTTTATTTTTATGTATTTGTAGTTATCGGAAGCTCATTCGGGTTGAAAAGTCATCGGAGTTCTATCACACTATCCATCGGCTATATCAGTACCTACAGATGTTTTTAAGTTCAGTTATAATGGCATGTATAGGCTTTTGGTTGTTGAAGTTGTCATTTACTTGGCTTGTATTTAGAATTTTGTGTGTTATTGTGAACTTAGTTTGATATGTAAATATTTAGTCTTTAAGTGGTTGTTACCTTTGATCTTGATGCTTAGATGTTTAATGATGAAATGGTAATCTAAACTGGATGCTATAAGTGTCTTGTGATGTGTTGGAAATGTGATAAATTGGTACCTTGTTTTATATGAAATATATGTGCATTTTGCTGATAGTTGTTGAATGGAAATTTTGCTAGTAGATGGATTCAATGGTTGGTTATTGATGTAAGATTAGTTCAAGTTTAGTTGAACATTTTAGTCAAATTGAGATTGTATTTATACAAGATTAAATGTTAAGTTGAGGTGCCCCATGGGAATATTGGTTGAGTGATTGTATACCTTAAATTTATAGCTTGATTAATGCTTGAATTTGGTGTCTTGTTTTGGCTTACATATATGTGAAAATTTGGTTGTAGGTTCATGGCATGTTAGGCGAGAAAAATAGCTTGTAAAATGAGTAATTTTTGTCTACAAGGGTGTGTGTCTCAACCGTGTGTGACACACAGCCAGGTGACACGACCCTGTGTCCCCTGTAGCTTTCGAATGTTGCAAGTCAAGCTGTGACATGGCCTAGCACACGACCTGGCACACAGGCATGTGGGGTTATTTCAAAGGATACATGGCCTAGCACAAGGCCGTGTGGCTTGGTTGTATGACCCAAGTCAATGAGTTACACGGGTATAGGCATGGGTTTGGACATGGCTGTGTGTCCCTACTTTGAATGTCCACACGGCCTGAGACACGGGCGTGTCCCTAAGCCATGTGAGTCACACGGCCTGGCCACAATGCCGTGTAACCCCTACAGCTTTGAAAATTTCCCTTGTTTCCTGAAAAATTCTCTGAGTTTTTGATTTAGTCTCGACTTGTTTCTAACGCATATTTAGGGCCTCGAATGCTCGTTTAAGGGACAATATGAATGTTTTGAATTGGTTTTAATATGATTCTTGACATGATTTTAAATGTTTGAGATATATGTTCATTTGGTTTGAAAACTTCGGTAATTCTCTGTAACCTAATATAAGTGACGGTTACGGGTTAGGGGTGTTACAACGAGCCTCTTCATAGCTCGCCCCTACATACTTATTCTAGAATATGTTCTTGAAGAAATCCCAAGAAATTTATTCGGTATGAGTGCCCTACTCAATAGGCTGCCACCAGTGATAGGCCTCAGTTCAGAGTAGAGAGACAACACCCCTCAATTTCTAAGCAAGAGTGTAGTTGATGTCGTTCATAATGCGCTTACTAGCTTCTAACTAAGACTCGGCCACTGTAGGGGCGACTCCAATGACACCCTTAAACAACTCAACACCATTTGATCGTAGTCATTCAGTAACCGACCCTCAACTATCGAATTCAAAATGGGTCTCAACGACCCTCTCTAACATACGTAGCATAGCTTGGGATAGTACATCATCCCTGGCTATCGGAGTCTAAGACTCAGTCTCAGCTGTAGGAGTACCAACGGTTTCGTTGGTCTCCAGATTGGGCATACTACCTATAGAGGATGATTTTGCTCGAGCTTCTCTTTAGCGTCCACGACACCCATGCGAACCCCATCCATGACTACCACACGAACTCATTATATCTACTTATCTACATTGCTAGAAGTTTACAAATCAGTTAAAATTCCTATCAAATATCTTATTTTATAGTTCAAATCACAGCATCTAACTAAACCACAAGTTCAATCGTTACAGTAATTTCCTAGCTAAATAGGATAACTAAAGTAGAAGTACTTACAAGCTCGACACCGGAGACTCGATCTTTTATAAAATCAGTTTTTAAAGTTACTCAAATAAATTTTTCTTTCAAAACACAATTTAACAAAAATAGGAGCCTAGAAACACAACATGAGTTTTGTAAACCTAGTTCTGATATCACTAAATTTAACACCACATACCCAACCTAGACTTTAAGACCAAATCTGGAGGCTACATCAAAATGTTTAAAAGAAAAACCAACCTTTAAGTATTTAATTATTCGTCATATCGAAAGCATTTCAACAGTTAAACCAATATGGAAATCCAAATTTACAAACCGTAGTACGAAATAAAACATGCGATAATTCATGCAATATCCCAAATTAGGGCCTAATCGGAATAGTGGTTTCGTGACCACAAATCTGAGATAGAAATAATTATTTTATAATTATTTTGATGTTTATGATATGATTGCATGATTGTGTGAAAATTTCGTGACGAAATTCTATGCATAAAGTGCTTAAGTTGAAATTAGGGACTAAATCGAATAAGTTGCAAAACTTGCATTCTAGAAGTTTTTAGTATGAAATTACTTTGGAATATTAATGAGGAGGCCTTAAATAGCAATTTGACCAATTTCTAAAATTTTGGACAAAAATGGGCTTGTACATGAAAATTTTCAAAGAAAGGTATTAAGGGTATTTTGGTCATTTGGTAATTAAAAGATTAAAAAAAGGAAAAAGATGGCAAAGTATGTCCATCTTCTTCATTAGAACGAAAATTAAAGGGTTCTCCATAGCTAGGGTTTGTTTCAAGCTTCCAAGCTCCATAATTAATTTGGCATTATAGATCAAGAGAAACGAGATTCAAGTCGCGATCGAGGGAAAAATAAAGTTTACGAAGAATAGGCTCGATTGCTAATAATTTTTTACCGAGGTAAGTTCATGTGTAAATGTAGTAACATAATTGTCATTTTAAGTAATTTAATGTTATTTATGTGATATGATGATTAATATCATGAAATATTATGCTTTATGGTTATTATTGAATAATATGTAAATTATGAATTGTTACCGAGTATCAGTTTCGATGTTCCGTGGAAGACGAAAAAGATGTGTAATCGAGGAAAAAACCCGTTTGAACCTTGGGAATAGATTAGAATACAAGTGACATGTCACTAGGATGGTTGGGCATCCGAACTCGTTGAGTTGAGTCCGAGTTCACTTATGGATGCAAATGTCCGAACTCGTTGAGTTGAGTTCGAGTTCGAGAGATGTAACTAGGCATCCGAGCTCGTTGAGTTGAGTCCGAGTTCACTTATGGATGCGAACGCCCGAGCTCGTTGAGTTGAGTCCGAGTTCGCTTATGGGCGGGTTACATGGTAGCTTGGCTACATATGTGGCACTTATGTACAAACTTTCCGTATATTCGAATTATATTCCGATGTGTTCAACGGGTGAATCTTAAGAGAATAAGGAGAATGCCTAAAACGAAGGTGACATGTTGGTAAGTGTGGTAAATGAGAAAATTTGACAGGTATGTGCTTAAACCCTCGGGTTGAAAACTTGGTAAGATGAAATAGTAGAAAGATATTAAATGTAAATGATGTTTTATGTGAGATTGTGTGATTATGTTACTTGCTATTTGCATGTGAACTTACTAAGCATTTATGCTTACTCCCTCCTTTTCTTTCATTGTAGTTTTGACAAGCCGGCTTGAGAATCGGGATAGGTCGAAGACTCGTTCACACTATCCGAAGGCTTAAATCGGTAAAATGGCTTGTATATTTTGAATGTGGCATGTATGGCAAAATACTCACTTTGTGTAATTGATCTTATGATATGGCTATGGTTTGGTAAGAAAAGGGTTTGTAAATGATTAGCCATTGGAATGGCCAATCTAAGTCATATTTGATGTTATGTATGTTTAAAATGATATTTAGTCCATGAAAATCCTTAGTAAAGTGAAATTTGCCATAAAACAGAATCTGACAGCAGCAGTGATGTGAATTTGAAAAATCACTAAAAATAGTAGAAATGGAATTAAATGATCAGTAAGTTATGAAATTGAAGCTTAATGAGTCTATTTTCACATGGATTGAACAAAATAGGTATATTAATTATAGTTTATGATACATTTGAATTTTTGTGAAACAGGGCCAGAGTGATTTCTGGATCCCCTGTTCTGAATTTTGAAATTCACCATAAATTGTATAAAAATAATTAGAAGTCATGCTTTATATGTACAAATTTATTATTGAGTTTAGTTTTAATAAAAATAAACGTCATAGTCATTGAAATTATGTACAGAGAGATATCTGATTCGTAATACACAGAGGTTAGAGCAGTCTTATCCTGAAACAGGGGATACTTTAACTAATAAACTGTACTAATTGGCCCGACAAAAAATTCTAGAAAAAAATTATTAAATAGATATATGAGTCTAGTTTTAGGTAAAATTTACGGAATTGGATTTCTAGTTTCATAACTCGAGATATGAATTTTTAAGTGACTGTGATTCAGTTAGCCAGCTTGTCTGAAAATTTTAAAAATAAATTGTTTAAGCTGTTTAATTGATGAAATTAAGTTTAGTAACACCTCGTGCTCAACTCCGGCAACGGTCTCGGGTATGGGGCGTTACAGTTCAAATTTAAACAAATAGAAAAATATCTAGAAAGGAGAGATACCAAGCTCCCGACACACCGAGCCTCCTAAGTCTGTGGATTTCTTGTAATTTATTCAACAAAAAAAGTGTGCTTATAACCCAATGTGTGTAGCTGATATATATGCAAGACAAAAATATAGATATAACAGTAGTTGCCCAAATTTAGATACAGAATCAGAAATAGATGATACTCAGTTTTATCGTAACAGTTTAGATAAGATGCAAAACAAATTGGATACAGACACAAAATAGATTAGAATCAGATGTAATTTTTTACCCCCATCTGCTACACACCATCTCCGACCATCCCAACACACTATATAGGGTATCAGGTACCCATCCAGCCCTACACACCAATTAGTGTCGGTATGACACATTTCAAAGTGATTACAGACTAGTTGCCAGATCAGTATATGATAAATTGCCAGAATTAGATACAGAATTGTGGTTTAGCCACTCAATTCAATAGATCATTAAACTGTCAGAATTTCCTTCTTTATACCATTCCCATCCAATGCAGATATAGATATCAAATATTAAGGATGTTCATACAGTTATTTAATTACAAATCATAATCAGATAATACAGATCATTATCAATTAATAGTTATCACATCAATTATACCTACAGATAATTAATTATTCAGCCTCAGAATATTGGATATCAAGTTATACAGTCTAATTCAGATCATATAGACCCTATGAAAGGCCTACGTTCGATTTGAACGATGCTTAAGGCCATAGGGAAAATTTTAGTATTTTGGCCCATACGGCCATGTGGCTCAAAACAGTGAGTCACACAGTCTAGCACACCGCCAAGTTGTTACACCCTAACCCGAATTCGTCGCTAGAATAGGGTTACAAAGAATTACCACAAAATTGTAATGTAAAAACATACATTTTCAGTTATTTCATTAAACATATCATAATCAATTCATATTCATGCATTTTGTCCCTTAATCGATCCCTCGAGGCCTTAGAAACACTTTAGAAATGATTCGAGACTAAATTAGAAACATTTGGAACATTGAGGAAAAAGTTAAAAAAATTAGACTGTAGAGGTCACACGAGTGTGTGGCCAGACTGTGTGCCTCACATGGCTGAAACACACACCTATGTCTCAAGCCATGTAACAATCGAAATAGAGACACACGGCCGTATCCTAGCCCGTGTTTGTGCCTGTGTAACTCTCTGACTTGGGTCATATGGCCAACCCACACGCCCGTGTGCTAGGCCATGCAACTTTCGAAATGGCCTCAGACACCTGTGTGGCAGGCCCTGTAACTATCTAACTTGCAACCTTTAAAACCTATAGGGGACACATGACTGTGTCGCATGGCAGTGTGTCACACACGACTGAGACACACACCCGTGTCTTTGGCTGTGTGGACAAGAAATTGGCTAAAATCAAGCCATTTCCTTTACCCACCTCAAGTATGCACCTAAACACACTTCCATATATGACCAAAGCATCAAAACTTACCCAAAACATGCATAAAAATGACTAATTCATTATACATTAATCCATACAACCAATATGTCAATAAGGCACCTCAATCACAAACCATTAAACATACCTAAACATATGTATTTTTTGCCATACATCAACTACACATAGTTAACTTATTTCTATACCAAAATATACCACAATTGACCACATTTCAAACATACCATACTTGATCCATACCATATCAAAATAAACTTACCATTTGGATCCTTATTCACATGCTTCAAAATCTCATAAATGACACAAAACAACCATTTCCAAATGGTACCAAACAACCAACAAATTTACACATACCAAATTCAACACTTAGCATTCAATCCAAACTTTAAACATAAGTTCCTTATACATGCCATTATAAACTTGGCTAGAACATCAAAAACTACCTACATATTCGTTGGATAGTGTGATAGATCTCCAACGAGCTTCCAAACCGATTGAGCTTTTGATAAACTATAAAACATAGGAAAAAAACTATGTAAGCATATAATACTTAGTAAGTTCATCAAACATAAAACATAACTTACCATTTCATTACATAACATTAAATTTAGGCATAATACAATCCAATCATAAGCTTGGCACAAGCCTAAGCACCAACAACAACATATGTTAGCATACTCAAACATAATCCACATAAATTTAACATAGGTAAGCCATTACACATGAACATAATTCACTTGAATTCACCATCTTCTTTAACATAACATGCTTTCAATGTAACTCACCATTTCAATCCTTTTCATAAATACATATCATGGTTCATATTGAACACTTACAATTCTTTTCCTTTTCATGCTCGTTGAACCGTTTCGAATATCATCGGATACGTGGGATAGCTCACACATAGTGTGCTAAACATATAACCGTAATCTTTCCTTTCTTTTACATCATTGCTCACACGAGCTGTGAAATGGGCCTACTCACATGAGCTGTGGAGTATCTGCAACAAATACAGGGCCTCAGCCATCGGTAGGACATTCAAGACTAGCATCCAAAATATAGAAACCCTAAAGATATTTCATTCGTATCTTACGAATTTTTAAAGTTTAAACGGGGCTCGATAATCATCGTAACTTTGTTAGATTTACATCATACAATTACATAGCAATTATTTTATTAACATACAAATAAATACATGGCATTAAAACGATATATAATCATACAAACTTACCTTAACGATTAAGGCATAGAAATGGAGTCAACTAATCAAAGCTTTAGCTTTACCTCGATCTAAATCTGTACGAGGTCTATCTTGATCTAAATATACAAATTCAGTCCATTTATTATTCAAACTATTCAATTTAGTCCAAAATTCTTACTTTTGCATAATTATATTTTTGCCCCTAATATTTTAACTTCTTTACAATTTAGTTCTTAATCTCGTAAATGAAAATTTATGCAATTTCATCCCTAACCCATGCTAGCTGAATTTTGAACACATATCAACTCATATAAATCATCATTTCACAATTTCACCATGTACTTTGCTACTTTTACAAATAAGTCCCTAATTGACATTTTCATCAAAAATCACTTTACAAAAGTTGTTTATTTAACAACAAAGACTCATAATATTTCATCAAACTTCATAAAATAATGCAAACATATTCATGGAAAAGCCCTAATCCTTTAACATTTTTGCAAATTAGTCCCTAGGCTAGCTAGATTAAACTACAACGATCCCAAAAACATAAAAATCATTAAAAATGGGACAAAATATCACTTACATGCAATGGATGAGCTTGCCAAAATTTCAAAGCTTGGATATGGCTTCCTCCTACCCTAATTTTGGTGGTTAAAATTCTTAAGGAAAATGATACCACACTTTTGTTTATTTTAATTTTAAGTTGATTTGTTAATTACATTTTTAACCTTAGTTATTTACCTTAATATTAACTTAAATCATGCCCAATATTGTCCAATAACCTTATGAATGGTATTATTACCATTTATGTCCTCTTATTTTAAAATTTCATAGCTATTTGATACCTTTAGCTACTAGAACTCCACTTTTGCACCTTTTATGATTTAGTTCTTTTCACTTAATTAAGCATGCAAATATCAAAATTTCTTAGTGAAATTTTAACACGACCCTAACATAGTCCTGTAAATATTAAACTAATAATAAAATAAATATTTACTCATCAAATTTGTGGTCCTGAAACCACTGTTTTAATTTCACTAAAAATGGGTTGTTACACAAGCACACGCCCATGTGACCTTAAATCCAAAATAGTGAGCTAGCCGGCCTAGACACACACCGGTGTAGCTCGTGTGACCCAAAATACAAACAGTGAGTTAAACGGGCCTGGACACACACACATGTCCTTAGCCCGTGTGCCTCTAACTTATATATAATGAGTTACACAATTTGTCACACAGTCATGTGGCTCACACAGCCTACCACACAGCCGTGTGGCATTAACAGCTATGTTTTTCGACGTTCAAAAATCGTAAAAAATCGAGTTTTAGGTACACACCTGGTACAGTTTTGACGTAGAATCACCTAAAAGGAGTCCAAAACCTAAAAATGGTAATAAAAATCCAATTAAGCAATTATTCACAATACAATGCTAAAATTAGCGCACAACCCCTAACTTATGTCAAAAAATTTGACATAGAACCCCAAATCAGAAAACACCCGTTACCTTGTACGTAATAATGAATTATGAAACTAGTGCGTTGGAGTAACCGTTCTCGCAAGACCTTTGCCTAACAAAACCCCAATCACACAATTAACGTGGATTAAAACAAACCACAATTATTTCTAACTTCAAAACAAACAACGAAATTTCGCGAGAGAAAAGAGAATAACAACAGAACTTACGCAATGACCTTTCAATTGACGTAAAGAAAAACTTAAAATTTCCAATTAAACTTGATAGCAGTCAACAAAAGCAAGTAAAAATGAAAAAGAGAAAAAAATAAAAGAAAGAAAGAAGAAAAGGAAAACGTGAAGGGAAGAAAAAGAAAGAAAAAAAGAACTTTAAACAAAACTTTTTAAACAACACAAACTAAAAAAAAAAACTAACAGGCTTATACGAGTAGCATAAAAATATTTCCTTAACGCATGCACAAAGATTCGAACACAGGGCCAGAAAGTAATTAAAACTTAATCACGAAACCAATAAACTCATTCTTGACATGGATTAATGCAAAAAAATAAACTTAAGTTGAGAATCCAAAGATAAGGGTGAAACCAAAACAATAGAAAATTTTTAGAGGGAAAACTTGAACCCCTAATTTCAAACACATAAATAGAACACTTAACCACAGATACGAAGACTTAATTATTAGAAAACTTTAAGAAACAAAACATTAAATTTTTTGGGCGTTACAATCACCTAAAAATGCATTAAGAATGAGATTAAAACATGTTACTTTTAGCAGTTATTAATTAGAGTGAAATCTCCTTTTACTCGTGATTTTTTATCCTCTTTTAAGAAATTTTTCCACATTAAATTTTGTGTGTTCGATCTTTTTTATTCTGTTTTATTTACTTATTCATTACATATACAAATTAATTTCCCTACCACTAACAAAAACAATATCGGTTTAAATTAAACATGTTTGAATGTATAATCATATATTCGTTTCTGAGTAAGTTTCTCAACTTAATAAATATGAATTTAACATAATGAGTTAACAATTTTATTAATTCGTAGACTACAACTGAACAAAAAAAATTCAGGTCATGAGATTGAGAGTCTGACAATGGCATCATATTTGTGTTGGGCCAAATGAAGCATGAAAGGGAACAACTAGAAATGGTTTGGGTATTGCTTGGGGAAATGTGATTTCAACATGCCACTAAACTTTCAAACCAGAGCTGACCCAAGTCCACTCTGTCCCACCAGTTTCCCTTTTCCTTCTAGTATCCACTCATATTGGAGATGTACTAAACAGTTTTGGGTGTAAAATTCAATTGTTGATATATCGCTCCAAAAATGACACTCTTTGTCCAATAAGTTATTGATCCATCCCCAAGATTTTATATAGGTTTCAAATCTGATAGCATCAACTTCAAGATTCCAACTTTGTGTGCGAAAATTTTTCACAACGGTAGAAATTATAATGTTTATTTCGATAAAAATTTAAAATTAAAATTAAAAGGACTCATTATTGTTGTACCTTTCAATTTCCACTAGTTTTTTTTCTTCTTTCTCTTATTTGATCATTGTCCTTAAGATTATGATTTTTTGAGTGCCATGTCCATGGCCATGCGCTAATGTATCCACTTTGATTTTTTTCCATTAACATATCCAACCAATACCATTTTTTCCAATTTTATACAATCATCATTTTGTAAAATAATTCTAATTTTGTAAATTTATGAAATTTACATAACAAACGATTCAAAACATATTAAATTTTTAGGCTATGTTTGGTTCAAATAGTACTAAAATTTGATATATTTTATGGTAGATGTATTATAGAGGTCTTTGTACTAAGAATTAGATCGCATTATCCCTTTATTAAAAATGGACAAATTAGTCATATACGTTCCTTTTTGTTAAAAATTTAATCTATTTTTACTGTTAAAAATTGGCATGACTAACAGAATAACCAGACAGCTACACATGGCGTGCCATGTGTACCTCATGCTTCTATATAAGGATCAATTTTTAACAGTAGAAATGGTAGAACTTTTAAAAGAATGAGCAATTTGCTCTTTAATTTAACGTACAGTGACTAATTTATCCATTTTTTTAATACAAGAAAAAATACAATCCAACTCATAGTATAAGGGCCTCTATGGAACTTTTAACACACTTATGTATTGTTTGATTTTAATGTAAGCTTAATATTTTTATTCGATCTAGTAAGTATTAGCTCTTACTCTCTTTTTAAATTAAATTTGGTCATTGACTTTTTAAAAAGAGTCAAATCATTTTTTAAGTGAAAATGTTGACTAGAACATTAAATTTTTAATAATATTGGCGTCGTAACCCGTATGGCGGCCCACATGTACTTCATGGTGATATGATATTGTTTGTTTTAATGTCATGTCGACAAATAATTTAGAAAATATAAAAATATTTAAACTTAAAAAAATAAAAATATATATATATATATATATATATATAAAATGTTCATAAAATTTTAGAAAATTAGTATGAAATATAATAGATTGTTATGCAAGCTGTCATGTTTAAAATTTTAATATTTTAATTAATATTTTTTGTTAAAAAATAATTAATTTTTTTTGAAAGGAAGTGTGGTAATGAAATTTGACATATTGAGATGGTGGAAGCGTAGTGGTTTCAAGTATCCCTTGTTGCTAAAAATAGCTAGAGATGTATATGTTAAAAATGTTCATAGTGGCTTTACAATATTAGTGTTAGGTTGACAAGTCTCTAATGTAGTACCCTTTGTCCTATTATGGATGTTCACGGAATTGATTAACTCAAATGGAAGGTATATTTTATAATCTTATGTTATATTTTTATTTAACAATTTAACCATTTTTACATATTTTATAATTTTGTATTTGGATACACCGTCCAAAAATGTTATACGGATGATGATGATTCCATTAATCTTGACTTAATAAGTATATTATTATTATTATTATTATTATTATTATTATTATTATTATTATTATTATTAACTTTGTTTTAAACTATGATTGCATACGAAGAACTTTTATATAGGATTTCAAAAATATTTATTTCATTTTATACTTTAAAGAAATTATTTCTTATGTAACATATTTAGATATTCAATAGATGTTTATGTTTATGTGTTAGATTTGTATAGAGAATTTTTTTTTTTAAATTCTAAACGACTGGGCTTTTATTGAAAGGAAATAAACATCACAACATGGGTTTCAGGCCTGTGTAACAAACAGAATAACTTAAAGGCCTCGACCAGTTCAAAGCCAATAAATCTAAAGTTTCCTAAAGCAAGCAAAAATTAAAAATAATGATAAAAAGGAAAAACAGACAAAAATAATAAATGAATCTAGAGAAAAGAGAAACCTAATCTACCCCAATCATTTCAAAAACGACTAGACTCCATTATTGTTATTTGACTATTCATTTCAAGCTGTCCATCCATTCTGTCGATAGCTCTGCCCAAAGATTATACATTTATTGCTATCTTCAAACTTATCCATTTCCTCTCCAAAGCCTTCTAGCTTGGCCTTCTTGCCCAACGTCCTTCTGGAGCCAAGTCCTGTAGATTCGAGTCTTCTTACACCAGGTAAGAGGTTACGCCACTCTCTAAGGCTTCCTTTGTAATCTGGTGGGCACGCATGTTTTCTATTCTGTGAATATGCTTGAAGTCTATTTTTTGAAAACGGGAACTCATGTTCTGAATATCTCGTATAATTGCTCCTATAGCGGATTTGTCTTTTTCTGTTGTTTGGCACTTTCTGATTACTGTTTGTGAATCCCCTTTTACTTGTATTTCTCGGATACCTATTGAGATCCCTAACTTTATTGCTTCCAATCCTACATATGCTTCTGCCACGAACGGAGATGGAACATTATTGTGAAAGATCATCTTCAAAGCCAAAAATTCGTCCCCAAGGCACCAAACTACCACACCTGACACAGATCTGGAATTTCTCTTGTCAAACGCAACATCAAAGTGTAACTTAACCTTCGGTAAAATTTCCTTACATCTATGAATTCTAGCCATATCTGGAAGCTTCTACTTTGCTCTCGATCCATCTTGTTCAGCCTACAACTCAGTATTTTCAGTACAAGATTTCTTCCTGTAATAGATATTCGCTCATGTACTAACTGGTTTCTAGAATTCCAGATTAGCCATAAAGCATATCAAAAGAGTCAGCTCTACTCCTCGGACTTTTGCATGAATACCCAGGTGAGCCATTCCCAAAAATCAACAATTATGTTACTGGTGACCCAAGAAAGATATAAAAACTGCCAAACTTCAATACTTGTAGGACATTGCCTGAATATGTGGGAGCAATCTTCGTCCCCAGAGTAGCAACGAGGACATCGAGCATTCGTAATCACCCTTCTACTCCTAAGATTAACAAGCGTGGGCATGTAATTCCAGGAGATACGCCAGATTGTAATTGTGATTTTCGTAGAAAGTTGTAGGCTCCATAGTTTGCTGTAAAATTTTTTAAATTCAGTATGTATTAAATTACTACTAGGATCTTGAGTAAAATCGTGTAATAGTTTATAGGCACTACGTACGGAATATTTACCAGACTGTTCTCTCTTCCAAACTTGACTATCATCGTGGCTTGTTTCTACAAAGGGAATCTGCAATATTTTTTGAGCAATCTCGTCTTGAAAGGTATTGTGTATCAACTCTATTTTCTATTTCATACTCGAGCAATCAATAAGATCTGGGACTAATTCCAGCTCCTCATTGTCTATTCTGCTCTGTCAATTGATTGTGTCCATTCTGGGGATCCAACAGTCATTCCAAATGGATATTTCCTTCCCATTCCCCACTCTCCAACATAGCGCACCTTGAAGAAGTCCCTTTAAAGCCCAAATGCTCTTCTAGGTGAAAGAAGGTAGATTTCCTAACTGAGCTTCTAGAAAGTTAGACTGCGGGTAATATTTTACTTTTAAAACCTTAGCTAATAATAAGTTGGGATAATTAATCAAGCGCCAACCTTGTTTGGCTAATAACACAATATTAAATTGACCCAAATTTTGAAACCCTAAACCACCATTTTCCTTTAAACAACAAAGGTTTTTCCAAATGCACCAATGAATACCCCTTTTTCATCTTTCTTTTTACCACCAAAATTTCGTAATAATACTCTAAAAATCATCACATAAAGTTCTCGGTAATAAAAAATAGCCATCGTATAAGTTGGAATCACTTGAAGGATGGCTTTTATAAAGACTTTTTTCCCTCCCTGAGATAAGTATCTAGTGCTTCAGTTGTCAATATGCTTTTTAAGTCGATCCTTCAGATTTTGGAAAGAATCCTTCTTCTTTCTACCCACCATGTTTGGAAAACTAAGATAGTGTTTCAGTTCATTCGAGTATTGAACTGTCAATAAGTTAACAACTAACTGTTTATCCACCTCCGATGTATTTCTGCTGAAGAAAACAGTTGACTTTTCAAAATTAACATGCTGACCCGAACAAGATCTATATTCACTTAAGATTGCTTTAAATAAACTTGCACCCCTAATTGTTGCCTCCCCAAATAAAATACAATCATCTGCGAATAACAAATATGATACTACTAGTCCACTCCTATTGGCCTTCACCCCTTTTAAACGTCCTTCCTGCATTGTTAATCTCATTAAGCTTGATAGACCCTCTCTACATAGTAGAAATAAAAACGGGCTCAAAAGGTCTCCTTGTCTAAGACCTCTTATTGGTTGGAATTTCTCCCCAATGAATCCATTAATGACAACTGAATAAGAAACTAAAGTAATGCATTTCATAATCCCTTCAACTCATTTGGTAGCAAACCCCATTCGAATCATTATCTCTTTTAAGAAGCTCCATTCGACCCTATCATAAGCTTTACTCATGTCTAACTTAACTGCCATTAATCCTTTCTTTCCCTTCTTTTTTTTGTTTAAACGTATTAAGGATTTCATATGCTACCAACACATTGTTTGAAATCAATCGTCCTGGCACAAAAGTGCTTTGCGCTTCATCAATACATTTTCCAATCAATCCTCGAAGTCGATTTGCGATCGTCTTTGCCAATATTTTGTATAAGACATTACATAGACTAATCGAATGGAAATGTGTCATATTTAAGGGATTAGAATTTTTTGGAATAAGCACAGTATTAGTGGAATTAAAAGAACTAACCTCCATATCGCCATTTAGTATCTATAAACAAAAAGAGGTGACCTCATCTCCAATAATGTGCCAGTATTTTTGATAAAATAAAGCTGGGAAACCATCCTCACTAGGTGACTTCATTTCCCCCATCTCAAATACCCCTTCTCAAATTTCTTCACTTGTATACGTTGCTGTCAGTTTTGAATTATCTCCTTCAAACACACAACGGTCAATACCAGGTAGCACATAATCATAGTTTCATTTTTCTTCAGCCGTAAATAAATTATGGAAATAGGATCGTGCAACATCCTTCATTTTATTCAAAACCTCCGTGTCCCTGCCTTCATCATTCTGCAGCTTATGAATCAAATTCTTCCTTTGACATTGAGATGCTGTACTATGGAAGAAAGTCGTGTTCTTATCCCCAAATTTCAACTAATTAAGTCTCACCCTCTGCTCCTAATAGTGTTCATCTTTTTTCAATTTCAAAATTCAGTTTAATTCTCGTATTGATCATTTTCGCCATATTTTCCTCGTCTCTATCGTTATCAAGTAATTCAACCAATTTATCTGTAAGAATTTGCCTCCTCCTCCTTTGACTCACTTGAATATTCTCTGCCCAATGACTCAAACCTTTCTTTAAATTCTCCAACTTCTGTAGTAGTGTCCTTGAAGATGACTCCCATAAATGTTTGACTTCTTCAAAGAAAGTATCTTCCAAAACCCACCAAGCTTCGAATTTAACTAAATTACTCCACGGTCGGCCTTCTTCTATCTTCGTATTAATCAAAAGTAGACAGTAATCTAAAAAAGAATGCACTAGGTGTTGAACTTTGACCTTCGGGATCATAGAAATCCTGCCAGCAGTAGCAACTCCTTTATCCAACCGTTCTTGAATATTTGTCTCCGGTAGTTTACCTTTTTCCCACGTAAACCAGATGCTAGAATAGCCTATGTCGATCAATTGGCAAACTTCTAAAGTTCTTCGAAATAATTTCGTTATTCTCTCATCTCTAGGTAGCCCTCTTTTTTTTCAAACCCATACATGATTTCATTAAAATCCCCACATACAAACCAAGGAATATCATCTACAGTGATCAAACTTTCCAAAACCTTCCAAGTTTCATTCCTATCGTGTGTATAGGGAGAACCATAAAAAACCCATATATCTCCATTTAACTCTAGCTTCATTATCATCAACAACCACATCGATATGCCTTTTGGAAAATGTTCGAAGCATGATATTAGCATCCACTTTCCAAGCCAAGCATAAACCTCCTCTAGTACCTTAAGCATCGACTTCAATACCATTTTAGAAACCGCAACTTCGTCAAACTCGTTCCATTTGCTTTCACATAGCTTTATCTCTATGAAGAAGACAATTTGGGGATTGTGTAACTTCAGCATATGCCGAAGACATCGAATCATCCGTGGTCTCCCCAAGCCACAGACATTCCAACTCAAAATTTTCATTGCAACTGGTCGGCTTGCCTTTTGGCAGCCGCCGATAATAAATGATTAGAATCTACCACTCTCCTAGTCCTTGTCATGAGAGCTTCATACCCTTCTTTACTAGATAACTCTTCTATTGTTCCTCTATTTCTCTTCTTTCCCTCCTCTCTGATGATAACACCTTCCTCTAGGTCATGCTTCATGGCGGTTTGTGATTGATCCATCCATACTTTCTTCCTTGATTGATCAAAGGATGGCAGACTCCCTTCTATTAAAACCTAGAACTGGATCAATATTCATCCCACCTCTTCCAACAGCTCCCTCATCCCTCAATCGATTCCCCATTACTCAGTTTTCCTTCTATTGTCCTCCATTTTTCCCCTCTCCATTCTCCCTAAACCAAAAACTAGTCATTGATAAAAGCTCTACGGGATTGGGCTCGCAATGATAAGTCCCAACCCATTTCAGCAACTTCTACCCCAAGCATAATTTTTGCATCACAAAAAGAATCGCTTTGCCCCAAGCAACCACAATAAAAACAAAAAATGGGTGGACGTTCATATTTGAACTTGACATACGAGCATCTTCCGTTAAACATAACCTGCTTCTTCCTTTTCAACGGGCGTCTTATATCCAGTTTAGCCTTGATTCTCATATAATTGCAATTTTCTTTCCCTATATGCAATGACCCAAAATTCAAGGGCACCGAAAAAGTGAGTTATAGGGCCTCCGTCTTAGTAAACCGAGTCCGTAAATAATTATTAGGAGTAATTATGAGTCTAGTAATGTGTCTAATTAAGTTTTAACTAAATGAATTTAGTTTAATTAAGAGAAATTAGGTAAAAGGACTAAATAGAATAAGGTGTAAAAATTGAATTATAGAATAAAAGAAAGTATAAAGGTCCAAAATGGCAATTAAGCCAATTCTTAAATATGAGTCGGCATAAGTTGATTGAATTGAAGATATTACATAATATTTAATTAAAAATTATTAAGGTTTAATATTAAATTATTATTATTATTATTATTATTATTATTATTATTATGAAATAAGTTAAATAAAGACAAATGTATGGTAGTGATTTAATACAAATGTATTAATAGAAATATATATATATATATTTGTGATATTTTATTTAATTAGTAAAATATATTTATTAGATAAAATAATTAAATTGTGAGATTTTTTGTGTAATGAACAAATTAGATAGTGACATTTGTAATAATGTGAATATATACATTTGTATTATATTTATTTATTTACTTGAAAATTAGGTAAAAGATAATTACTAATTAAATAATTATATTAGGAGATTTTATTAGTAAATAAATTGAAAGTATGACAATTGTATGGTATTGATATTGTACAAATGTACAAAAATCTATGTGTACAATTGTAGTATTTATACTTGTTATTAAAATAAATTATAATTTATATTAATTACATTATAAGATTTTTGTGTGATAAATAAATAAAAAAAAGACAAATGGATGGTCATGATAATATACAAATGTAAAAATATTTATAAGTGTACATTTGTAATATATGTATTTGTGTATTAAATAGATATTTATTATATTTATTATTATTTAATTAATTGATATTATATTATTATATTAATAAATAAATTAATAAATTGACAAATGTAAGGTGATAGTAAAATACAAGTGTAATAAATCATATACATACAATTGTAATATATTTATTTATTTAATTATTATTTAAGAAATAATAATAATTATTAAGTTAATATAATAAAATAATAAACAAAAGTAAAATAAAAAGAAAGAAAGCAAAAGAAACAGAAAACATTCGAAAAGGGGAAGGAAAGAAAGAAAAAGAAAAGAAAAGGGAAAAACTAGGGTTTTAAGGTTTGAAGCTTTAAAAGCTAACAAAGAATCTGAGGCATTGGCACAAAAAGGAAAGGAGAAAGTTATCGAGGAGTAATCGCGAAATCCGGGTTTGTATTACTATAATTCAAGTTATTTAAATTAAGTATTAAATTTTAAATTTATTTATTTTATAGTAAGTAAATATTGAGGTAAGTAATTTTATTGAATTGAATTTAGAAAATTGAATTGAATAAGAAATATGTGTTAGTATTACTATAATTTGAATTTAATTATTATTAATTGTTGAATTTTAAGTTGATATGCATGGTAAGTATTAGTATTGAATTGTATGAAATTAAATTGAATTGTGATTATAAATGAATAATTGAAATGCATATTGAATTGAGAAAGTGTATTGAATTATGAATATGTGAATTGAAAATTGATTGAAAAGTGAAAAATGATTAAATTGAAAATGTGAGAAATACTGAATTGAGATTTCTATGTGATCCGGCAACCCTATTAACTAGTCGGGCTGAGTCGGATATAATTGGCATGCCATAGAATTGGAAGTGTTCAGGGATACTTCGACCTCTAGTCAATGAGACACTGGGTGTCATACTGTTACTTCGGATAGATTCGATGAGGTATTGGGTACCACTTTACTTCGGCTAGGCCGATGAGACACTGGGTGTCAACTTTGCTTCGAACTATCCGATGAGGCACTGGGTGCCAAACTGGTGTGTTTGGTTGGATTCGTGTATCCGCTAAAGCCCGAGTCTTTTAATAGGGGTAACTAAAAGAAAAGTTAAGTTGAATAAAAGGAATTGGTTGAGCCATTGAAAGAAATGTAAGAATGGAACATGAATTGAAAATGTGATTTGAATGTGAGGATGAGAATGGGAAGCATGAACCAATGGATCATGAATTAGATAATGGCTCAACATGAATATATATGATTTTAATTGACAAATAGCTACATTAAATTGTATGAATATATTGAGAATGGCAAATTTATGTTTAAATTGGTTTAGTAAATATTAAAGTTATATGAATTAATTTATATGATTATTATGTTTATAATTTGAATTATGGTAATACAACTGAGTATGAAATACTCAGCGTACGGTTGTTTTCGTGCGCAGGTTAATCAGTATTCAGAGTCTCGGTTCAGCATCTAGGCGATCCCGACTCTAGCGCAAAACTCGGTGATGTATTCTTCTTTTGGTAAAAGTGGCATGTACATAGGTGTTATTTTAATTACTTTAAAATGCTATATGATTTTTGTTGTAAAGAATGATATTTGGTATTTTGGTGTTTAAACAATGAAATGATATGAAATTTTATATGATATATTTGGTATAATTAATACTAAAATGATCTTTTGATACTTGG
This sequence comes from Gossypium longicalyx, assembly GCA_025698465.1. NCBI lineage: Eukaryota > Viridiplantae > Streptophyta > Magnoliopsida > Malvales > Malvaceae > Gossypium > Gossypium longicalyx. Next base: position 11,243,814 of record CM046995.1, on the reverse strand, counting down.
TTTAATGACATGGAAATAGAATTATCATAACATAGTTGGTAACAAGTTGAAATAGAATGAATGAAGTTTATTTAATTAAACAATATAAGCGAATGTTTGCTTAGTAAATTACTAAGTTGATGTTAAGTTATGTGTAGGTGTATCTAAACTTGAAATTGTATGGATTGTGATATTGGTTTTGAATTGGTTGCGATTTGAAATTGCAGGGAAGGCTAAATATTTATAAAGGGGTTATATTGAATTTTTCCTAAAAAAAAAAATCAAATAGCAAAAGTTTTATATGAACTTATGATTATATTATAATATGTTTGATAATTATTTGAATATTAATCGTAAATTATCTGGTAATGCCTCGTAACCCTGTTCCGACGACGATTTAGGGTTAGGGGGTGTTACACTATATTTGATCCATCATATTCTAGGAAGTTCCCTAAAAACTTCCCCAACTGCACTGCTAGACTTTTAGAAAACAAGCCAATAGGGACATCGTGAATTTGAACCCAAAAAGGGGTGAAAATTAATGGAATTTTTACTGGATCCTCCCTCCCTTCGTTGCAAATGAGAAAGTATCAGCAAGTGATTATTGAAGGTCCATGGTAAGCCTTTTAAAACCCTTTCCAAATCCATAATGTGAAAAAACTGGAATAAATACTTTTTTTCTCCCAAATCCCGAATTTGAACACCTCATACAGGATGCCACAAATTTGCCATCGTACTCTTCATAACTGGGAAGTGAATTAAACTGGCTATTAAGAAACAACCTATCAGTTGAAACTCTCTTTCTCTTGCTGAAAGTGGATCTAATTGAATCTGTAAAATTTCATCTTCCTCCTCATTAAGAGACAAATCCGCTAATTCATTCTCCATAATTGTAGATCAGGAAGCCGAAGGTGAAGAGAACTCCCAGCAAACCGTAGATTAAAGTTGTACTGAGCATGCTGGACAGATCAAAACAAGAAACAATAGAAACCAATTGAAAAAACCTAAAACCGCATACCAGAGGCGACAGACAGAAACGTGCTAGGTAACAGACAATATATATAATTATATATAGAGAATGTTTTATATTTTAAAAAATTGTGATCGAATTTGTATGGTATTTTATGTTTAGATAATTATAGAGGATGTTTTATGTTTAAATATTTACTCATGTTTAGAAAAATAATTTTTTTTTTTGTTTTATATTTAGATATATTTCGAAAATACTTTCTCTTTTATCTACAATATATGATGATCAGTGAGATATTCAAGATTATTTTTTCATGTTTATAGGCCAAAGGCTCATTGAAAATATTAGAAATAACTAATAAATATCAAATAGGAAAAAGTTGGGGCGGTTGTGGATATATCCAACATTTATGAAAATAATAATGATATTTAAGATTAAACATCATTAGTGGAGCGAGACAATAGGCAAGATAGAGCATGCCAACAGTAGGGTGGTGGTAGAATAGATAATATCTGCCTCTACTCCACACCATTGCCATTCGGATCCAAAGGAAGATGGAAGATTTGGATGACATTGGGGAAAAAAAGAAATCATGTAGGTAATTTCAAGTAAGTTTTATGCTGTGCGACTGTTGAGGCTCTATTGTTATTATAAGTTATATAGTAATAATGAACCAAATAATTAGCTAACATATATGATTTTGATCCATTAGGAAGAGCATGGGCTGCAACAACCAGAAGAGGCTGAAATTGATGCCACTGACCACTGTTACCCGAGATTGAAGCTGAGAAAGCAGCTACAAAGGCTGCTAAGAAGGCACTCCCTAAAGAAACCTAGTTCAATTTTTCGTATCTCCTTGGCCTCGCCTCAGTTTGCCCTTCATTACTTCTCCATTGAAACATTATTCAGTTATGCCAATTGGTTGGTTGGTTAGTTGAATATCGCGATGTGGAAAATTTTAGTTCGTATTTTCAGCATCATGCATTTGCTGCTAGTACTTGATTGTTGCTACTTTCGAGCTTTGGGTGTTATCTAACAGCTATTACCAGTTACAAAACTCGACCAGCAACACATACTTGTTACCCTGCAAGGCTAACAGACATATTTGCATGTCCTATTACAGAAATGGAGATTTCTAGCAGCTTCTACAAGACAGATAAGATCATGTTTGTATGTGTCTGGTACTCTCCTTGGTCTGTAGATATTTCATTTTTCCACATCTCAACTGTCACTTGCTGGTCCGGTCTTTGAGCCATCGGTTTCAAGGTCCGACTTCTCTTGGATATGAGTAAAGAGTTGGTGTTTCTACGGTGCCCACATTTAGAATGATATTTTGGGGGGCATTGGTTTGATTTCGATTTATTTATTTATTTTTAAAATTCAGTTCAATTCTATTTGGTCTGATTTAGTTTTAGTTAAAAAACTTCAATTATCCAAACTGAACTGGATTTCTGTGTTTTATTTAATTTATAATTTATTTTTATATAAGGTATTTTATATATTAAAATAATAAAAAATAATTTAAAAGTCCTATTGAAAAAAAATTTAAATTTTAAAAATCAATAAATTAAATCAATTCGAAACAATAAAATTTAATTTAATTTGAATTCTAGAAAAATGGGACCCTCTATGGTTGGATCCTGGAAGTCTGGAATGCTGGCTGGCCAGTAAGATATGAGATATTTGTGCTATATTTTAGGCCCAATGATGGGAAAGTAGCTGCACCCTAGCTAACAACTTGTTGGATTTACTGGTCACATTGGCTCAACAATTTACCCAGAAAAAGAATCAAAGATATCTTTCTTTTCGGGCTCAAAGATACCTTCCATAATGACTATTTTTGTCTAATGAAAAACTTTAAAGTCTATCAATTTTCTTGATGTAGCATATATATATATATATATATACATAGATTGTGACGTTAAGAATGGATTAATTTTTAAAATTTTAAAACTTAAAAAAAAATTATTATTATTTTTAAAAAAAATTAAAAAATAACAATTAACTGTCAACGTGTTATACATATGGACTGTCATATAAATATTATTTGTTCATCTATTTTAATATGATTTGATAAATAATATAAATTAAAAAAAAAGTTAAATGAGAGACAAATAATTTTCTTATAAATCATTATGCCTTTTTAATATTCGGAAGCTGAACAAATTAGAATTTTTGTAATGGAGGGTTACTGATTAGCTAAAATAATTTAATTTTCCATTGAAAGGGTTATATGGTTGCAGGGTTGAAGGAATATTGCTGATTTATGGTTGGTGCAAATTGAATAGGTAAGTGGATAAAAAGACGCTGATACATCATGTCAGGTTCCCCCTGTTAGTGCTACATCATGATTTAGCTAATCATGTTATTGATTCTTTTTTAATTATTTGATGTTCAAAGTCTAATGCGCCATAATCACAAATTAGTAAATAATCAGCAAACCAGGTTATTCATCTGTCTTCTAAGTAAATATAAAATTAGTTATTCAAGGATTGCTCCATCTTACTTTTCTATTTTTTGTTTTTAAAAAATATTTATTTAGAAGTGAGTTCAAAATTATATTTTTTTCAATTATAAAATAATTTTTAAAAATTAAATATATCACATATAGAATAAACTTATTTATGGACTAAATTACTTGTTCAAGTCTAAAGACTCTCTTGAATTGAGGGGATTTGGGAAAAAAATAAATCCAAAAAATAGACTTGAAAAAAAAAATTAGACTTGTTTAATGTTTTATTTTATGTTATTTTTATAAAACTACTTTAATGGAAACATTAAAAATGTTAAGATGATTGTATATAAAATTTTAATAAATAAACATATATATTAAATTTAAAAAATAATATAAACATATTTTTTAAATTTTATAAAGAAAATATGGATTGAACCTGAAATAGGTTTGGATTAAATAATTACAAATATGGGAGGTTTCGATAAACATAAAGTGTGTTAATATCATACCTAAATCCAATCCCAACATATCTTAACTCAACCCACAAATACCTTTGATATTATATATATATATATATATATATATATAATCCAATCCCAACGTGTCTTAATTCAACCCACAAATACCTCTGATATTATATATATAATACAAGATCTTAGACTCCTAATTGAGATGGAAATACTAATTTATTGCCTAAAATTTAAGTATAAAATTTAATTTTTTTATCTATTTAAAAAATTAATCAAAATTTCACAAGTATAAAATTTATTTTTTATCCAATTTAAAAAATTGCACAAAATTTAACAATAATTTTTTTATCAATATACTTTATTTTTTAAAAACAAAAATTATCCCAACAATTATTTAATCAATATATATTATTTTTTAAACAAAAACTATCCCAAATATTTTTAAATGAAAAATTAAAAATAATTTGAAATAAACATGTGTATGTATTAATAAAAGTATATTAAATTAATTTTTTAATCAATAAATGGGCTAGATTTTATTAATATACAAAAGAAAAAACAAAAGTGAATAAGACCCAAAATTCACAGGCTTAAAAGCAAAGAAAGAAAGCATAAATAACCTGACCCAACAACATAATGCCCAAAACCAACCAGTCCTAAAACAAATTAAGGAAAAATAATTCAAAATACATATAAAGCAGACCAAAAGATTGACCACCCACATTCAATGATGAAAAAGGCCCCATCAATTCATTTCCACTTTTCTAGACCAAGCGGTTACATCTTCCAAGAGAACCAAAAACCCTCTTCCATTTCTTCTCCATCGTTCCCGATTCTTCCATCCCCTAAACACAAGAACTCCTTCAATCTGGTTCGCGCGGCCAGTCGTCTTCCATTCTCCGTCCGCCAAATCTGGAAACCCCACCTTCCATGTAAGTTTGCTCATTCCTTCTTAAACATTCTGTCGCTAGTATATGAGAAAATTGATTGGCTTTCCTGTTCACATGTTGAAATCTTACCCACCAGAAATTTTTCGAAATTTGTTGAATATTCCTTATATAAGCACCAATTTCCGACTTATCAAGGGAATTTATTCGACATTTATTAACAACTGATAACGAGTCCCCTTCAAAGATGAGATCTGACCAACCCATTTCCATACTTGTTTGTAACCAACCCATTTCCATACTTGTTTGTACTGCCCAAGAACATGCAAGGGCCTCTGCAGCGAAAGCGGACGCAACTTTTTCATGAAGTATTGTTTGTGAGACCAGAACCCAACCACCAGTGTTTCTTGCCACAATTCTAGAGCAAGATTGAAGACAATCTTTGTCAAAAGCCTCATCAAAATTAACTTTGATGAGTTCACCATATGGGGGAATCCACTGGTCATTCGCACTCATTCTAGTAGGCCCATCTAACTATGATTTATCAATTTCCACTAAGTTGCAAAGTAAATCATTTGCGATCTTCTGTCCAGTTTTTGTCTCTTTCTCATGAACCGTTTTGTTTCTATCTAATCAGATTGCCCATAGTGCCCCTCCAAACATCCTACTAGTATGATGATTACTCTCCCTAAACACCCAAGTAAGCTATTCAAACCGGCCCAAATCTGCTCTGTTTAAAACCCAACGAAGGCCTAATTGTGACCATACTTCTACTAATACAAGGCAATTTCTAAAAACATGCTCCCAATTTTCCATACCCTCCGTACATCGAGGGCTGACAGTATTAATCACCAAGGTTTGAAGGTTCAGATTTGTAAATGTAGGGCTGACAGTATTAGAAATGGTATGTAAGTCATCGAGTGTCTTCGAGTGTTCACCCCGCTACACCACAAAGTCATCATGTCGCTCCTTGTGGCTTCACCCCCCCCCCCCCCCAAAAAAAAAATGAAAAATTATCATTTAAGCCTTTTAATTTTTTTTTTAAGATTTTAAATTAGTAAAGGTAAAATTACATTTTGACCTCTTTAAAATTATAAAAATTTAATTTAATACTTAAAAATTTTAAAGATATATAGACTATACAAAATTTAAATTTCATTCAGCCCCTTTAACAAATTGTTTTGGCTTTTCCCCTGTTCCTTGGCCAACGGTATTCGCAGAATTTATTTCGTATCCTTAGATGAGAAGGTATTGAGCACAATATTCTTATTTCAATCTCTCGTAGTATTATCAATAAGTTATGCCACAAAGGAAAACAACATTATTTTGCACCTCATCACATAATTTGTAATTAATTAAACCTGGAATCCATGCATGCTCCGAGATTAAAATGCTTTCCCTTGAACCAACCTTCCAACTCAAGCCCTTTTGCAATAAACCATTGGCAGCCCAAATAACGGTAGATTACCCAGCCGTGCATTTAAAAAATCAAAACTAGGATAATACTTAACTTTTAAAACACAAGCTAATAATGAATCTGGTTGATTAATAAGCCTCTAGCCCTGTTTTCTCAAAAGGCAATATTGAATTTTTTTCAAATTGCGAAAGCCCAAACCTCTATCTTCATTCAGTGTACAAAGTCGAGCCCAATCACACAAATGTATCCCTTTCTTACCATGCCCCTTTTGCCACCAGAACCTCGCTAATATACTTTCAATTTCCCTACGTTAACATCTTGGATAACAAAAAAATGCCATCGAAAAGGTTTGGATGGCTTGTAACACCAATTTTATAAAAACCTCCTCCCGCTTGAGAAAGGAACCGTGTACTCCACCCATCAATCCACTTCTTGATTCTATCTTTTAATGTCTGAAAAGTAACTTTTTTTTGTCGTCCCACCATATTTGGTAAGCCCAAGTACCTCTCTGAGTCGTTTAAGTAATACACTCCCAACTATTGCGAAATCAGCTCACGATCTAATTTTCGAGTATTTGAGCTATAAAATCCGTAGATTTATTATAGTTGACACATTGTCCTCCCTTCAAAATTTGGGCACCTTGCTCACTCGTTTCCCCGAAAAAGACAGTCATTAGCAAAAAATAAGTGGGAAATTTAGGGACCTCGTTTGCTTACTTTCGCACCTTTTAACAACCCTTCCCCCAAAGCAAGACGCATGAGGGTCGATAAACTTTCACTACAAATTAGAAATAAGAAGGGACTTAATGAGTCTCCTTGTTTAAGTCCACTATAAGGTCGAAAAGAAACTCCCATTTAGCCATTGATACTAAGTAAGTATGGTATAGTTGATACACATCTCATAATGACCTCGGCCCACCTAGAATCAAACCTATGCATTCCATCATATTCGTAAGAAATCTCAATTCAACCCAATCATATGCCCTATATCTAGTTTGAGTGCCATAAAGCCCTTTTTCCCTCTTCTCTTTTGCCGAAATATGTGTAATAATTCATAAGCAAGGAGCACATTACTCGAAATTAAACGTCCCGGGACAAAAGCATTTTGGGCTTTATTAATGTAAACTTCCAACACCTTTTGAGAACGGTTTGCTATTGCCTTTGCTATCAATTTATAAATAACATTATAGAGACAAATAGGTCTAAAATTTACCATCTGTATTGGTTACGACACTTTTGGAATAAGAAATATATTTGTGGCATTAATTTGTTTCATCTCTTTCCTTTTGTTTAAAACTTCTAAACTAAAAGAGGTTACATCTTCACCTACGATATGGCAACATTTTTGAAAAAATAATATCGAAAAATCATCAACCCGTGACGCCTTTGTTGGCCTCATATTTTTTAAACCCACAAAAATCTCCTTTGTCGTATATCGGGTTGTTAGCATTATATTCAAGTCATCTAAAATGCAACAAGTAACCCCGGATAGACTATGCTCCATATCACCTATCCCGTTAGTAACAAATAAATTTTGAAAATATTCTGTCGCTACTTCCCCCATTCTTGAAGTCATCAAAACCTCATCTCCATCTTCGGTTTCCAAGCTTTTTATGGTATTAATTTTCCTGTGAAATGAAACAAACTTATGAAAGAAACTAGTATTCTTATCTCCCAAATTCAACGAATTGTACATAAGAGTCTCCAATTTCTTTGTTAACTGACGTTTTAACCCAGCCCTTTCCATCTTAACCCTTTTAGCCCAATCTTGTAAACTTTTACGTACGCAGCTCAACTTATCCAGGATATTCCCCAAAGTAGATCCCCAAATCCTTCTTACCTATTCTTCAAATGAAACCCCAAACGTCCATTAGGCTTCAAACCAAAATCTATTCACTTTTCATTCGTTCTTTTCCTGATTTGTATTGATTAAGAGCAGGCAGTGATCGGAAAAAGAATGGGGTAAATGTTTAATTTTTGCATTCAGAAAACATGCACAACCAATCATTTGTTGCCACTTCTCTATCCAACCTTTCCCGAATGCTTATTTCTAGAAGGTTTCCTCTTTCTCAAGTAAACCATGAACCTGCATATTTGACATCTCTTAAGAAGCATTCATCTAGAACATTCTTGAATAACTCCATTCGTCATTCATTTCTGGGAGCACCCCTAATTTTCTCAAAAAAATACATTATCTCATTAAAATCCCCGCAAATAAGCCATGGGAGCTCATGATTTCTCTCTAAACTTTTGAGAATGTTCCACGAATCTTCTCTATTACTTGCACATGGAGGCCCATAGAACCCAGTGAATCTCCATTCCCGAGCTTCATGCGCTTTTTTGACCATTACATCCACATGGTTTTTTGAAAAACTGCGTAGAGTAACTACAATCGAATCCTTTCATGCCAAGCATAATCCTCGACGAGTACCTACTATCAGTACATCAATCCCATTAACGAACCCTCATCTGTTTCTCATCTATTTGTCTCTATAAAAAAGACCATCTAAGGGACATGTATCTTCAACACGTGCCAAAGCCTTTTAATCGCATGTGGATTTCCCATTTCACAAACATTCCAACATAAAGTTTTCATTGTGCTCAGTTAGCTTGCCTCGTGGCAGGCGCTGATCCAATTATAAAAAGAGTAGAATGATACTCTAAAGTAGTCCTTTCAGCATCCGAGAGCATCGACACTATAGGGTCTTAATTCCTGAATTTTAATTTTTTGATACCTTCCCTATCAGGCAGAAGTTCATCATCTTTATCGTCCTTATTCAAACATAACTTCCCTTTTTTCCCAACACTCACTTCCTCTTATTGTGCAGCCATCACCCCCATGCTATCCTTTTCCACCGAACTTTCTTAGCATTCCTACTTTTACCCTCTATATATCTTGATTTCCCAAACTGACCTTCTCTAATTTCAAAGTCCATCCTTACATCAGCAACAGTTGACTCAAAAGAATCCCCCAATTTAGTGTTAATTCCCTCAATCAGTGGTGAGGAAACCATATTAGAATCCCCCAAATCACGCCTCAAATTATTAGTAATTATATTTGGTAAAGACTTCCAAAGCCCTATCGTCAACCGAATGGTGAACCGTCACCGGAAACTGTACCGCAGGGTTTCTTCCACCCTCACCTCTTTCACCCATCTTCGATAGCTCAATATTCCCTGTTTAAAAACACTCACACATTGATTTTTTTTGGTGGAAAAATCAAATTGCAAACTTTCTTTTCCAAGCAACGAAGTTTCAGCCTTCAGCGTAACTGAATATAGGAAATCTTCGCTCGCTTCTTCCCTTTCCCCCAACGGGATCAAATCGCATTCTTGTATCCCATGTCCCATTCTCCCACAACCAAAACAAAAGGTTACCAGATTTTCGTACTTAAAGGAGATCTAAACCCTTACATTCTCATCCGTTGAAATAAATATGCGCCGACGCAGATGCTTCTGCGCATTCAATTGAACCCAAAGTCGGCAAAACTCCCCTTTAATTTTTGACCTTATTACGCCTCCAAAAGTTGATCCGATCGCATGTAAGAGATCCTTTTTATCAAATTTCGACGAGCAAGGACTGATTTTTAACCAAAAGGGGGAAAGGACAAGCCTGATTTTTTATTGATCTATAGGGTTTCTTAGACGATAAAAAACAATCAACCATCTCCTAAAAAGCCAAGGGTGACCCTCCATAATCATCTCCAAATCATCTTCGCACTCAAATGAGATAAAAATTAAGTTTTGCCTCGCCACTTGAATTTCAAATTTCTTCTTTGTTTTCCAAATGCTCTTCAATTGTGCCGGAAAACTATTTGGATTGTAAGACTTTCGCGTCCAAACAGAGCATATCAATGTCGGGTTCTCACTAGGGATAACTTGTGAACTCTTCACCGTTAATTGAACCAACTCTTCCTCTAAAAGGGAGATCTCATCTCTCCCCTTTTCGATTTCGATAAAGTCACCACCCTTCTTCAACCTAAACACAGCAAACACTGTTTCTCTAGGATATTGAGAGAGAGCACTATTGACTAATACAGAAAATATTTGTAGTTAATTTATCTTATTTTTATAAATGGAAAACTAAAAAAAAGTAATAATCGAAAAATTAAATATGTCAAATTAAATTAATTTATTCCGGCTTCTCTTTCCATTTCTTTATGTAAAATTGATTTAAAATTTAGACTCGAAGTGACAAATTTGAAATAAAGTACTGATTTTACGTTGAAAAATCTGATTTAAAGTGATAAAATATGAAATAAATTTAAATTTAAAGTGATAAATAAAATATTAATTTAATTTTTTAGTTAATGTTTTAGATACTATCTTGAATTGGGGTTTTTATGGACTATAAATACCCATTAGAATATTGGCGAAGTTTTATTTTTTTCAGACAAAATAGCAGGTAGTGAAAGTATAAATTTCATTCGAAATTCCGAACAATGGAGAGGTGTCTCGCATTCAAGAGTCACGATGAACATTGCATATTGATCTAGCAGTGGACAATATACATTCCATTCGAAATTCGGAATGATGGAGAAGTTCTTGCATCCAAGAGCCACTATGGACGTTGCATGTCAATTCAGCGGTGGAGAATATAGATACGATAGAGAGGAGATTGAAAATAAGGATAAGATTTAGAGGTTCTTAATAGTTTTATTTCTGAATTAATAGATATATAATGGGGAGTGGAAGAGAAGAAATTTTGGCGACCGAAACAACAAAAATAGAAGTCGAGAGAAAAAGAGAAAAAATACATTAAATATGTTTTAATTAAAATAAATAATAAAAAATATTTAGTATTAAAATTTTTCACGTGATTCATTGAAGTCAATTTGATTGGGGGGATAATTTCACGATCAATCTTGATATGTTTGGTATATCTATTTTAAAGCAATTTTCATTATTTAGTTTTTATTTTATTTTTTATTCCATATTTAATTATATAACTCTTTCTTGATATTTTATGTTATTATTATTTGATTTGACTTTTTCTTATCTATTTCATATTTGTACTTTTAAGTTAATTCTAATTCTAATTTAAATTAATTTTAATTTTAATATTCTGAATCATTAATTATATATATATATATATGTATTGTAATAATTTTATCTTTCAATTTTTTCCTCATAATTATAATATAAATTGTATTCTTAATATTTCAAATATATTATATTTGAAAATTTTAATATATTTTTGTATGTTATTTATATCTTTCAAATATTATTTTATCAATAATTTTAATTAATATACCATTATTTAAATAATATCGAAATTTTGAAACACAGACTAGTACCCATATTTAATGTGAACCCAAACAATAATGATATTTTGAATAAAGTTAAGAGGGATTTATTGCTATTTTTTCGGTCAGCTAAATGGGAAGGGAATTATTAGGGTATCTTCTTCTCCTAGTCTTGTTATAAATAAAAAGGGGTTGGCCACGCACGAAACATGCATTTTTAATGTCAATGGCCAATGGGTCAATTGAAAAGCTGAGTCTTTTGGTACCAAATAAACCTAATACCATCAAGGCAGTGTGACAATCCCTCAAGCAAAAAAGAAAAAAAGACTTCAGTTTTTGTGCCGAAAATGACCAATTTTGGCATGAATTTCTAACCCATCTTTGCGTGGAAAATGTGGGAAACTTTAACCTACTACTTTGTTGCCCTCATCCTAGAACCCTCATATTTGTGAGCTCAGCAGCACTACCAAAAGGTTGATTAGGTATTCCAATAACATTACTTCTAATTATTAGGGTTGTTGATTGAGTTTTAACTCAGTTAATATTAACATTGTTGTAGGTATAAGAAGATGTAGGTTCAAGTACGTTCAGACATATTTTATTCCTCTATTTAATAGTTGAGTAAATATTATGAATAATTCTAAACATTATATATAAAAAAAACTATTAGAGTTTATATTTATAGTTTGAAGAATATTTACTTATCTTCCTCTGGACTCAAGAAAATCCCATCAACTCTATTGAGATTTATTTACCAAGTAAACTTTGAATAACAAAAAACCAATTATACTTATTATTGTTTATCTATGTAATTTCTATTTATTTGTCCATTTTAAATTATAAAAGAATAAAAAAAATAATTACTTATTGAAGTATTATAAAACTAAGTTTAAGTATTTAACATGTATTTTTATAAAAAATTATTAACAAAAAAAAGACAACTATAATTATCATTTATAAAGTTTTTTTTTTAAATCAACTACAATCAATGAGGTCTTATTGTTGTGGATCGACCCATATAAGCAACAAACAAGTAAAATAGAGAATATTAAACACACAAATATTTATACGGAAAATTCCTCCGAAGAGGATAAAAACCACAGGCAAATGAGACTTTGACTTTTCACTAAATGAGTAAACAAACAAGAGTACAATAGAGAAAATAAACCTAAATATACTAAACGTACAAACCCAAATCCCCAAAAATAAAGTCTTAACTTGAAAATAAAATTCTTTCCATAGTTACCACCAAAACTCATCTGAAACTACATTTTATCGCCTTTAAAAAAAACCCTTGTTAATTGGCGTTGTGTTGATGAGGAATAATTCTCCATGTAAGATAACCATAATTGAAACAATATAAATTGGGATGCACAACAGAATTATTCAGACACTGTTATATGTCAGACATGTGCTTGATTTAAAGAAAAATATCATCTCATTGGGAATCTTAGAATTGAATGGTTGCAAGATCGTCATCGAGCCAAACAAAAAAGTTTCTTATGGAGCTTTTGCTGTGATCAGAGGAAAGAAACAGGGTAATCTATACATTCTACAAGGGTCGACGGTGACTGGTGCAGCTACAATTGCCAAAGAAGAGCCGAAATTGTCGTCACATCGTGACGAGAACCATCATGATGTCACGATGACGCGACGTGATTATTTTTCTATGGAATTTGATTCAACCCAATTGTGGCATATGGACTCGGTCATATGAATGAGAAAGGTATGATCGTTTTGAGTAAATGAAGTCTTCTTAAAGACAGGAAAGTTGGAAAGTTAAATTTTTGTGAACACTGCATTTATGGGAAGCAAACACAAGTCAATTTCGATTCAGTAGTGCACAGAATAAAAGGGACTCTCAGCTATGTTCATTCTTATTTATGGGGTCCGACTCAAGATACCTCAAAAGGACGTAATAAATATTTTCTAATCTATATTGATAACCACTCCAGGAAATTTTGAGTTTATTTCTTGAAGCAAAAGAACGAGGTCTTCGGAATCTTCAAGCAATGAAAAACGCTGCTAGAAAAAAAGATTAGGAAGCCCATAAAGCAGTTAAGAACGGACAATGGTTTTGAGTTCTGTTGATTAGAGTTTAATGATTACTGCAAACAGGAAGGGATAGAAAAACATTATACCGTTGTTGGTACTCCGCAATAAAATGGGGTTGCTGAGAGAACTAACAGAACTTTACTCGAGAAGGCTCAATGTATGCTTTATAATGTAGGCTTAGGGAAAGAATTTTGGGTTGAATCCGTTAACATGGCAAGCCATTTGATAAATTGATCTCCACATCGAGCATTGAATGAAAAATTTTCAGAGGAGATACGGTTAAGTAATCTTCCTAATTATTCTAACCTTAGAGTTTTCAGTTGTCCTACTTATGCAAAAATTAGCTAGGGAAAGCTTGAACCTAGAGTCGTGAAATTTATTTTTTTGGGTTTCACTGTCGGTATTAAAGGTTTCAAGTTGTGGTGCCCAAAAACCAACAAAACCATTGTTAGCAGAAATTTTACGTTCGAAGAATCTACTATGTTTCATTCAGAAAAGGGCTTACCTTCATTTAAGGACACTACAAACCAAAGTGTCGCAAGCATTGTAGAGTGGAAAGAAGAAGTAGGGGTTGATGCTATGACGACACGAAAAGCCACGGCGCAACGTCACGATGAACATAGCCAACGTCCCAATGAGAAAACAAGGGACATCATGACGACACGATAAAACTCTAATTCTTGCGAGACTGAATTTGTTTTAGATCAATTTGGGGCTTCATTCGACTTAAAGGTACCCTCTTCATTTTAATTGCAAAATTATAAGTTTGCTCGTGATAGGAAAAGGCGAGAAATCAAACCACTGCAAAAATACTATGAAGGAAATCTAAAGGCATATACTCTAAGTGTTGCAAAGAGCATTGGTTCAATCAATCCTATAAATTATTCCAAGGTAGTTTAGGCCTCCGGATCTAGAAAATGGCTCTTTGTGATGGAAAAAGAGATTGAATCCCTTCAAAAGAATGAAACTTAGCTGCTAGTAAAACCACCAATCGAAAATAAAATAAATGGTTACAAATGGGTGTTCAAAGAGAATGAAGGTTTAAGTTTGAGTGTCACTAGATATAAGGCAAGTTTGGTTGTAAAGGGTTACAATCAAATGGAGAGAATTGATTTTTATGATGTTTTCTCTCCCGTTGTGAAATAGACGTCCATTTGGGTATTACTGGTCCTTGTTGCATCAAACAACCTTGAGTTGGAGTAGTTAAATGTAAAGACTGTTTTCTTTCATGGTGATCGTGAGGAGGACATCTACATGCAGCAACTGGAATGCTTCAAAACTGAAGGTAAGGAATATCATGTCTACATTCTACGAAGATCATTATAGGGCCTTAAGCAGTCTCCTCGACAATGGTTAAAAAAGTTTGACTCCTTCATGTTGAGTATTGGTTTCACTCAAAGTAAGTATGACAGTTGTGTATATTTACAATGTCTTAATAATGATTTGTTCATATATTTGTCGCTTTATATTGATGATATACTGATTGCGACTAAGGATCCTTTAGACATTGAACGACTCAAAACAATGCTTAACTCTAAGCTTGAGATAAAGGATCTTGGTACAACCAATAAAATTTTTGGGATGAAAATTTCAAGAGACAAACGTTTCTGGAAATTATTCTTGTCGAAACAAAGGTACATTGAGAAGATCATTGAGTTATTTAAGATGCAAAAGTCTAAACTAGTAAGCACCCTTTAGCTGCACATTTTAAACTCCCAACTTCATATTTTCCACAAACCAAATAAGAAGAAAGGTACATGTCAAAAATACCTTACTCAAGCGCAGTCGAAAGTTTAATGTATGCAATGGTATGTAGACGCCCCAATATTTCAAATGTTGTTAGTGTTAGTAGATTTTTGGCCAAGCCCGACAAGTTACATTGGCAGGCAGTGAAGTGGATTTTCATATATTTATGGGGTACTTCAAGTATGTGTTGGGAAATGTGCTCATGTTTTAGTAAACATGTAAATATTTTTTTTATGTATTTTAACGATAAATAAATAAAGTTAATTTCACATTTCATTGTTATACCTTTTGTGTTTTGTCTTTCTTGTTTTGCATACATAACAAAATTGTGACAAGAAAATATTAGCTCATTGACTATCTAAATACAAATTGATGATAAGTGGCACTGTAAGAATATTTACATTGCGAGAAATACAACTTACTTTAATAGATAATCTAAACAAGTCTGTAGTCCCGTAAAAGAATCAAAATGAGCATTTGATTCAAATACTTAGAAGGATTATTATGCCATCCATAATTCTAATTGGAGAGATGATTAGTGTTGGCTATCGGAGCAGTTGACTCCACAGGTAGAGAGACATAGATGTACTCATTGGAAGAATGATACATTGGAATGGACCTAAGTTGAATTAATTCTAAATTCGTTTTTGAATCAATTCACTTGTGACGTTCATGGTGTGATTTACCTAAATCCTAAGTTATTGACATGTGTATGTAACTCATGTGCTTTGATTTAAGTGGAGGCTTATACTCTAAAGATGATCGAGTCCATAGCTAATATGTTGGGTATATGACTTGTGTATGGCATGACTTTACTAGCAACAATAAAATTCATAAATCGATTAAAGAGTTAACAATATCATCTCATTGGCATTGTGTGGATTGATAAATATGGAATGTAGCCACGGGTTGCTTGTTCTCGAATAAGCAGTTTATCACAATTATTTGTTGACAGTGATCATATTAATCGTTAATAAGATACAATGGTAACAATGAGATAAAATATAATTGTATTGAGTGAACGAATTTAGCTCAAATGAATCAATGATATCATATAAGGGTAACACACACATGACGAGGTCATTGGACAAAGAAGTTGGATAAATTGCTTTTGTAAAGAGCATTCAATAAGGAGTTTTCAATCATGGGACTTCTTGTGGACTAACTCCATGATTAAGTAAATTGTGAATTATCGGAACAATGCTTCTCGACATAATTACAATTACTAGAGCCTAATTGTATATGTTCGAAGGAAATTCTATGAATTTAGAAATAATTTAATTGAGTCGATTTATTCGATGATGAATTAAATTAGGCGGTTGTGAGAATTGTTCAACTAGAGAATTTGATTAAATAATTTTCTTGAAAAATTAATTTTAGAAAATCTTAGTGATTTTTGGAAAAATTAATTTTGATCAAGGAAAATTAAAGTAATAAATTAATTACAATAAATATGATATTTTTTTGAAATTAATTTTCAAGTCAGATAATTGGCCCAATAGGTAATTGAATTTAAAAATTGGACTTGAGATCGAAAATTGGGCTCGAGAACCCAAAATTGAGTTTGAGACCTAAAAATTGGTTGAATTGGGCTTGGCATGTGAAATCAGGTCGATGGTCCAACCAGTGATTAGACTAGACTAGTCGGGTTGTCACTAGCCCAGACTGAACCAACAATAATCGAACTAGCTCGAGGTGTCGCACTTGGGATGGCACCACTGGATACAACAGTGCTGACGGCGGTGATGCCCACATTTCGATGGTCAGCGAGTGGTCCTTTGTTGGTTGAACAGTGAAAGAATTACACTCCTACTAGACTCTACCGAATAATTTGATTTCAGATTAACTATTCTAAAAATAATATTATTTTAATAAATTTAATATTAAATTTAATCTAATACTCATCTTGATAAGTATAATATTAATATAACATTAAAGTGATTAAAATTTATTATAGTTGGACTCTCTAGACTCTCTTTATATAAAGAGATGCTTGGGTTATTATTTTACATACACTTGAATTTAAAATAAAGTTGTATAGAGAAAATTCTCTAAAGAATTTAGTTCAGAAAATTTTTAAAGATATTTTTTTATTTACAACTTGGCCAAAAGTTTAGAGAAATTGTGAAATTATACCACTAGTAATTTTGTAAAAAAATTTCTGATTCAAAGCGAGCCCACACTCGACAGACTTGAGCTTGAGGATAATGGAAAAGACCACTCAGTTGAAACGTTTATTCTAAACGAATCGAAAATGTATGATTTTGATTAAGTGTTTATTACTTTAGATATCACAACCAAATTCTTATTTTTAGAAAACTTTTTAAAACTCTGGTTTTCTCTAAACTTATTTTCAGCAGCATTTTCCAAACTTATTTTTCCAACAGTATGTGCTTAGAGTTTGGAAGAAGCTCAAAAGATTTACTCGGATAATGCAAACGAGTTAGATCAGATGAGGTCTCGTACAGGCTATTTATTTGCTTTTTGAGATTGTGTCATGGAAAGCTACACTTCGAGCCACAGTAGCCTTATCGACTACTGAACTAGAATACATGACAATCACTAAAGCTGGGAAGAAAGTAATTTGGTCAAGAGGCTTGTTTAGTGAACAAGTTAATGAAAATAGGGCAACTATCGTGTATTGTGATAGTCAAAGTGTTATACATCTCACCAAAGATCAGATGCACCACGAAAGGACAATGCACATAGACATTCATTATCACTTTGTTCGAGAGGTGGTCACTCAAAGAGATGTTCAGATCTACAAAACTAGCACAGAACACAATCTAGCCGATATGTTGACAAAAAGTCTTTCAGTTTTAAATTTTGAATGCTGCTTGGACTTGGAAAGCATCCGACGAAGATCAAATCAGGCCTGTGACAGGGCTTGGCAAAGAAGTTAAGCCAGATACGAGTGAAGGTGGAGATTTGTGGTGTATGTCTTATATTTCAGACCAAAACAGTGAGTGACATCGCAATGAGAGAAAACACAACGTCGCAATGAGTTATCGATGTCACGATAAGAACAAAGTTATCGTCCTAACGACGCGA
The DNA here is from genome assembly GCA_025698465.1 of Gossypium longicalyx. NCBI lineage: Eukaryota > Viridiplantae > Streptophyta > Magnoliopsida > Malvales > Malvaceae > Gossypium > Gossypium longicalyx. The sequence continues at coordinate 11,225,540 of CM046995.1, read as the reverse complement.
CGCCTCCTCGTTACAATGTGGCAGCATGTTTCTCAACTTTTTCGATTTCTTTCTTTTAGTTAAATTTTGATTTGGTCTCCTACTTAAATTTTGATTAACCTAAGGATATTCTTGTAACGACCCAAATTTCAGTGGTGTCGGAACAATAATTCGAGATCACTAAATTCAAAAAATGAGTAGAAAATATTATTAATTTAATGAAAATAAGTTAGATATGAAGTTAGGAAAATGATTGAAATAGTGAATAATATTTTATAATAAATACTAAATAATTTGGAAGTGAACACGAGGTACCGAGACCTCAGAATATTAAACCGAGCCATAAATATTTTTATAAATATATATAGAGTGTTAGTTTAGTATTAAAGTTTCGTCAAGAAATTTTAAGGTTTCGGTAGTCAATTGGGTAAAAAGGACTAAATTGAATTAAGTGCAAAATTGTGAAATGTGATTAAATAGCTCTAGTAATAATTAAAGAAGGACTAAATAGGCAATTAAACACCTAATATTGGGCTGGACGACATATGTGTATAGGAAATCTTGAATTTAGGTGTGAACAAGGGGTAAAATTGGAAAAGAAGTAAAAAATTTAATAGTTAAAAATGGGATGTAATTGGAAATCTAGAGATTTCTTCAATTTTCTTCATCCTCTTCAGCTAAAAACAGCCATTGAAGAAACCTTAGAGCTAGTTTTTTATATTTTTACTGTAGTAAGTTCAAATCTTGATTATTCTTGAATTTTTTTGTGTTTTTGGGACTTTTACAACTAGGTCCTATCATCTAATTCATTAGTTTTTGATTTCATGGTTGATTTTGAAAGTTTCCATGTATAAGTGCTGGAAGTTTATGATGACTTAGCATGAAATTAAAGTTTTAATTTGTTTATATGTTGATTTTATTGAAAGAATTATATAGAAAGTGAATAATTAGGGACCTAATTCTAAAAGAGCTTGATATTAGGGTTTTATGTGGAAATTCTAAATTTCAATGGTTGTGAAGTAACTTAAAATGTCTAAGGAAATTTTTAATTGAGAAGAAAGTGTTCTATTGATGAGTTAATTGTTAGGGATCAACTTGTGAATATTGTAAAATTTGGGGTAAAAGTGTAATTTTAAGAATTAAAGGGTATAAATTGTGAGATAAGATAAAATTAAAATGAATACTAATTAATGAATGATTTTGCAATTATAGATCAAGAAATTGAAGTGAATCGTGGAAAGGAGAAAATAGTTGAATAATTTTCTCGAACTTCTACAACTATTGCGAATTAGCCTAGGTAAGTTCATGTGGCTAAATTTTAGTGATCATTGTTATTATTAGAAATTTTATAATGAGTTATACTATATGATTATGATAAAACCATGAACAAGGTAAAAAAAATATGAAATTGAAGAAATGATCAAAATGAATGAAACATCGGATTGAATACTTCTGTCCAGTGACAAACGATGAATTGACAGAAAAAGACCATGGTTAGACCATGGCAACAAGTGATAAGCGATATCTGTATAAGACCATAGCTGGGCTATGGCATCGGAAAATAAGTGATAAGTGATTCCCGTATAAAACCATAGCTGGGCTATGGCTTTGGATTAAAGTGATACAAGTGATCCGTATAAGACTATAGCTGGGCTATGGCATCAGAGAAAAATGATAAGTGCTCCCGAGTAAGATCATACCCGGGATATGACATCGGTATGATATATGACTCGTGTAAGACCATGGCTGGGCCATGGCTTCGGAAAGTGAAACGTGATCATGTGCAAGTCCATAGTTTTACTATGGCAAAGTGAAGACAAAGCACTCAATTCCGTATAGTTTCTTAATTTGAAAAGAGATGGTAAGCGATAAATGGGACCAAAAGAATAAAGTTTAAGTGTGAATAATATTAAGTGAAATTGACTTGGTTTGTGAATGACAAGAGAAATTAGTGAATTGTATAATATACGAATGCTTTACCATATTTGGTAAGTTTACGTTCTAAGCCTATGAACTTACTAAGCTTTCACAAGCTTACTTGAATGTAATTGTCATGTCTTGTAAATTAACATGGAATCGGAGGATCGGATCATCACCAAGAATCACACTATCCAGACGTTCTCCGATAGTTTTTGGGTTATTATCTTTTGATTTATATGACGTATAAGTATTTGGTTGGATAAAGTTATAGATGGTTAAAGTATATAAAGGGGATGGCATATGTGTATGAAACTTAGTTTAATGGTTAAGTAGTAGTGTGTTAATATAAAATGCATATTATGGGAATAAATTGGTTGATTAGTTGATTGTAATTTGTATATAATTGTGTTTAGGTGCAGGTAATGGATGAAAGAGTGAGAAAAGTGGCCTAAAACGGCTTATTTTCGTCCACATGGTTAGACACACGGGCGTGTGTCTAGGCCGTGTGTGACAGACGGTAAGCCCACGGGCGTGTAAAATGACCGTGTGTCCCCTGCATCTTTAAATGTAAAGTCAGGATAGTACACAGGCAAAAGGCACGGCCGTGTGTTTTGGTCGTGTGAGAGACACGAGTTTCAAGCATGGTCGTGTGTCAAAGTCGTGTGAAAATGGCTTAAAAATGGTAAAAAATCAGTTTACCACACAGTCTAACCACATGGGAGTGTGCCCAGGCCGTGTGCCTAGGCCGTGTGCCTCTTTGATGCTTAAAAAATTGCAAGTCAGAATTGCCCACGGGCTGGCCACACAGGCATGTGCCTCTAACTTCAAGAAAAAAATTTCAAAGTTTTCCAAAGTTATCGGTTTAGTTCCAAATCACTTCTAAAGCAGGTATTGGGCCCCGTAGGCCCATATTAGGGATTTTATGGTAAAATTTGAAAAGTTTTGATTTGGAATGCAAATTTATGACTCAGTTTTGTACAAATGCTAGTGTCTAAGTCTGGTAATGCCTCGTAACCCTATTCTAGTAATGGATACGGGTTAGGGGTGTTACAATTTTAGTCATAAAAGTTACAAATTTCAGTTTATAAAAGGGTTATAGTTACCCTCGATTTATACATAGAAAATAACATAATTAAAAGAGAATTTTATGTTTTAGTTTGAAAGGGTTTTTCTTTCGGGGTTTAGGTTTTCTTCATTTTGACTCTCTCCATCTTGTACTTTTCTCTTATTAGTGAAATCTTCTTCTTTTTTTCATGTTTTTTATCATCTTCAAATAAGTTTTTCCATATAAAATTTGTGAGTTAGATCCTTTCAATTTATTCGTTATTGTTCTTATTCGTTGCCTACATGGGTTTATCCCCAACACTTGCCTTAGTGACAATGCTAAGACCCAAAGAACTTTAAGATCTTATATTTGAATGTAACTCCCCAAACCCGGCCTAGATGCTATGGCTGAATCTGACGATGTCACATAGAAGTGTGTACGGAATCAGTCTCGTTTGCTAAAAATCATTTTTCTGTTTAGAATTCGCCATTATCTACTATTAATTTTAAAATCGTGATTTTATTTTAGTCGTTAGTTTGCAAAACATTATACATTACGGAAGCTTTTAAAAACAGTTCGCTTCCTCTTGGGTATTTTGTTAAAACCTGCATTTCTTTTGAAAACCCGAATTTTTACCTACTACTAGCAGCCATAATCATAAACAGTATAAAACCCAAATTTAATCCAAAATTCGTAGAAGCCATATTATATAAAAATTACCTAAAATAAAATTTAAAGCCACAGATAAGTACGAGACAAAGTTAAATGGGTCGTGTGGCCATCATTAAGTCCTCCGCTGCACCAATCCACCTATGTCTGAAGATTACCTGTACGGATAAAACAGAAGGGTGAGTTTACAAAAACTCAATGTGATCCCCAGCATACAAACATACAAACACAGTCTAGGCTTAGGCGCTTTTCAGTACAAAATTGGTCATGCAGTAGGGCTTTGGCCCATTATAGTATCAATAATCAGTACAGTCACAGATATGCAATATTAGATCCTACCCAGCTAGCCTCTACACTCTATCTCCGTCCAATCCTAAACTCCATGTGGGGATATAATCAACCCACCCAACCCTACACTCTAAAAAGTACTGAATGCGGCACTAACAGTGGTTTGCAACTGAGCTACCAGTATTAGGGTCGAAGCTATCAGTACGTCGCAGCTGTGCTGCCTGTATTTAAGGCTTAAAGCCTTTCAGTACACTTCTTTCATCTTATCCCCATGCAATGCAACATACAGTCATGGCATGCTATCACATAGTGTCATGCATATAATCAGTACGGTATTATAATCATGCTCAGTAAACAGTTATGCATACATCTTTCAGTCGATTAGGGATCAAAGCATTGCTTGTCGACCCCACAGAAGGTTCACAGTCGTCTCGGGTGACCCGTGCAACCTTAGCAAACAAATCAGTAAATTGGGCTCACACGCCCTAGTGATCAGCCCGTGTGGGTCCATAGGCCTGTGTGGCCCACACGGCCTAACTTGGCCATGGCCATGTGGATCATACGGCTTGGCCCAGAATCTCATATGCCGATGTGGTGCACTCGTGTGGGCCACACGAGTGTGTGGGCCTACACGACCTAAATTGGTCGAGCCCATGTGTCACACACGACCCACTTGACCATCACACGACTGTGTCATGTGCGCAGGGCCTCACTCGTCGACCACACATCCGTGTTCAGTCACACGGCCTACCACACAGGCAACTACACGATTGTGTAGCGCCGACAATGGTTTTTGGCTTTCGTCGAAACCTCATTTTCTGCGCTTTCGGGTACACACCTGGTTTGATTTCGACGCGTAATCACTCCTGAGCACTTCAGAACCTATAATCGACCAAACGAACCCCAAGGTAAGTGCTTAGAATGACATTAATTCGAATCAAAAGTGATAGACAACCCTCTTGAAACAACTAAAACCATTACCTTAAGACAAGTTGCAAAGATTCGATCGTTACAACGTCGATAAAACGACTCTAGCACCCTGCTCTTCTCCTAAACACAGCATACATTGTCAACTACCATTAATCAACATCACTGGGCCTCAATTCCAACCGAAGAATAACGAAAAGATTACTTGCCAGATGAAATTAACCACAACTGCAAAAACGATCAATCGAGTGAACCAACAAGAAGGCACCAAATGAGAAACGAAAAAAACAAAAATGGAAGAAATGAAGTTGGCGTCAAGAACTTGCAGAGGAAGAGAAAATAGAAATTTTTTGAAAATAGAATTCAGATGGACTATCAAACTACCCAAATCCCTCAAAACACTCCCACTACCCCTCAAATTCCCCAACAACTGTCCACTACACTCCACTAAACAGAATTTCAACTTCACTCAAACACTTCCAGTCAACCGAGGCAAAAACAAATTCCATTGCTTACACAAAGACTCGAACACCAAACCTCAATCACACCAACACACATCTTAACCACCAGACCCATTCTGATATATTCTTACTAACAATTAAACTTAAGCCTACTGAGCCAGGTTAAGGCTTTACTTAGAAAAATACAAAAAATTCCCAAGACAATGCTTGAACTTGAGACCTCTCACACACACCCAGAATACTTAATCATTGAAGCAGATACATATTTTGTGTCACACATACGAAAATAAGTATATGGAATTTTGGAGCATTACATTGAGTCTCACTGTATGAAAAACATGTATGAGTTATTGGTTTATATTTACTTTGATTCAACATATATTAATTTTAAAAAAATAATAAATTTAAATATATTAATTGAATTTTTTTTTAATTTTAACATGCAGATTTATTATAATATAATACAACTTGTAATATATTTTGATGATAATTAAATTATTTGTATAACTAATTAGTTTTTTTTATTTTTTGTTAACACCGAATTAATATTTGAAGAAAAAAACAAGTAGTAACAAAAGCAGTGCTAAGACCAGTTCCAATTGTTTCAAGCAAAAGAAATGTAAAGTGCAGAAATGTGTAACCTCCCCAACTCGTCTTAGATGTTAGACCCAAATTTAGAAGACTACATTAGCTACCGAAATGGCTAAACAAGTTATCAGAGTTTTGAAAATAGTAGTTTTAAAAAATTTGTTTACTTTTAGAAAAAAAATTAGGTTAATTATTACATTATTTATTACTCAAAGCCTTAATTATAGTTTAACAACGGCAATTGATTTTTTTTTCATGTGTTTTTAATAAAAAAAGAGATTGTATTCTTAACTACATAATAATCAAATTTAGGCATCCTTAATTTTAAATTAAATGCCATACAATATAAAAACAAAACCCAAATCCTAATCCCATGCCATAGTTCAGAATAAAGTTATACAAACTTTGAAAAATAAAATAAATCAAATAGTAAGCCTAAATAATTCAATAAATAAAAAACGAATCGAGTCCCTTCGGATGTCGCATCCATGTCCTAATTTGGTGGGTTATTTGTAAGGATTGTGTGAAAAAAAATAGAATAAAAATAAATAAAATAAAGAACACACAAATTTTACGTGGAAACCCTTTCGGGAAAAAAACCACGGGCAGAGGAGAAGAAAATTCACTATGTCGAAAAATTTGTATCAATACAAGAGGAATAGACTATGTCTATTTATAGGCTTGTAAAGCCATATTCTAGTAGGATTGAAACACCCTATCCTAATCAATATAAAATAGATGAAGTTTAATAAGGTTTAAAAAACCTTATTCTAAAATAAAATAAAAGAAATCTAGTTCTATATGGATTTTACTTTTATTTTATTTTCCATCATATTCTATAAGAATTTGGGTCACTTAATTCTAACAATCTCCACCTTGACACAAATTCTCAATGAACAAGTTCTTCATTGCGAACTTTCAATAAACAAGTTCTCCACCTCTTCCATATAAAACCCTTAAGGGTTTAACTCAACAATGAACACCAACCAAGTCTAAGCAATGCTCAAACTTGGTTTTAGGAAGTGACTTAGTCATCATATCTGCAGGATTTTCATGAGTACTAATTTTGCTCACAACAATATCACCACGAGCAATAATATCACGAACAAAATGATACCGAACATCAATGTGTTTTGTTCTTCTCATGAAACATTTGATCTTTTGTAAGAAATATAGCACTGATTGTCACAAAATCTGTCTTTGATTTGAAGGCCTTCATTGAGTTCACTAAATAGTCCCTTCAACCAAATAGCTTTTTTTGCAAGCCTCGAGAATCGCCATGTACTTTCGACTTGATGGTAGACAAAGCGGATGTAGTTTGCAAAATGGCTTTCCAACTAATTGCACAACCTCCGATTGTAAAGACGTAACTGTGAGAGATCTTCTTCTATCAAGGTCTCCAGCAAAATCAGCATCAACATACCCTATGACTCCATCTTTAGTTCTTCCAAAGCTGTAAGCAAACATCGTAGTGCCTCGTAAGTATCTTAAAATCCATCGAATCGCTTTCCAATGTTTCTTTACCGGGATTTTCCATGTATCGCTAACTACACTTGATCGCATATGATAAATCGGGCGTGAACAAACCATAGCATACATGAGAGATCCCCATTGCACTAGAGTATGGAACATGTGACATGTACTCAATCTCATCATCTCGATTGTGGAGACAAAATCGATGAAAGTCCGAAATGGGTTGCTAAAGGAGTACTAATGAGGCTTAGCAATCTGCATATTGAACTCGCAAAGAACTTTCTCAATGTACCCTTCCGACTTAGGTACAATTTACTTGATTTTCTATCTCCGAGAATCTCCATACCAAGTATCTTCTTTCTTTGGTCCTAAATCTTTCATCTCAAATTCTTTACTTAGTTGGGCTTTGACCTTTCTTATCTCTTCTTTATCTTTTCTTTGCTATCAACATGTCATCAACATAAAGAAGTAGATACACAAAAGAACCATCACTATTTTTCTTAAAGTAAACACAACTGTCAAAACTACTTCTTTTGAAATCATGAGAAGTCATAAAGGAATCAAACCTCTTGTACCACTCTTTGTCTTGGTGATTGTTTCAAACCGTAAAGGGACTTTTTTCAAAGCAAGCAAACATAGTTCTCTTTTTCTCAAAGCAGTAAAACCTTACAGTTGTTGCATGTAAATATCCTCATCAAGCTCTCCATGCAAAAATGCGTTTTTACATCTAATCGCTCAAGCTCCAAATCATGCATGGCCACAATACCAAGCAAAGCTCGAATCGAACTATGCTTAACAACCTGGGAGAACACATCTGTGAAGTCCACTCTGGAATTTGTTGTAACCCTTTGCAACAAGCCTTGCTTTATATCGGGTTCTTCAACTCCTGGAGTCCCTTCTTTCTTTTTAAATACCCATTTACAACGAAACAGCCTTTTTACCTTTAGGAAGTTTCACAAGGTCCCATGTTCTGTTTTTGTGGAGTGATTCCATCTCTTCTTGCATAGCAAACATCCACTTTTCTCGAGCCTTCACAGTAAGCGCCTCGGAATAATTAGATGGCTCTTGATTCGCATCTATATCTTCACCACATTCAAAGCATAAGCAACTAGATCACCTCGGCATATTTCTTTGGAGGTTTAATTTCTCTTCTAGTTCTGTTTTTGGCGATAGAGTATTGTGGTGAAGAAGCAACTCTATTCTCAATTTTGTCTCGGCTTGAGGAGTTGACTCTGTATTAATCGATGCTCTACTTGTTTTTGATTTTCTTTATTGGAAGAGTCTTTAAGAGATAAGTTAGGTAGCATAGCGGTTTCATCAAAAACAACATCTCTACTAATCACAACTTTTCTATTTTCAGGACACCATAACTTATACCCTTTTACACGACTTTATAACCAAGAAAAACACATTTAATGGATCTCGGTTCCAATTTTCCATTATCAACATGAGCATATGCAGGACACCCAAAGATCTTTAAATCGGAATAATTAGCGAGGATTACGGACCATACCTCTTGTGGAGTCTTTTTCTCAATGGCAACGGATGGAGATCGGTTGATCAAAAAACATGCAGTAGACGCTGCTTCTGCCCAAAATGACTTCGGTAAGTTGGCATTTGACAACATACATCGAACCTTCTCCATGATCGTTCTGTTCATTCGTTCTGCAACGCCGTTTTGTTGTGGAGTATGACGAATCGTCAGTGTGTCATATGATTCCTTCCGACTTGCACAATCTATTAAACTCATCGAACAAAACTCTAAGCCATTGTATGCATGCGGAGGTATTTTATCTGCTTTTTTAAATCTGTTTTTCAATCATAATTTTCCAAGACTTAAATGCGGAAAACACATCACTTTTCTGCTTCAGGAAGAACTCCCAAACTTTTCTGGAAAAATCATCAATAAAGGTTAGCATATAATTAGCTCCACCTCTGGAAGGCACTCTAGATGGCCCCACAGTCGAATGTATATACTCCAATGTTCCTTCGTGTTATGGATTCCTCTAGTGAATCGAACTCTCTTTTGTTTTCCAAAAACACACAGTGCTCACAGAAATTCGGTTTGCAAATTCCTTGCCCATTAAGAAGTCCTCTTTTGCTCAATTACGCCATGCCATTCTCACTCATATGCCCTAGGCGCATATGCCAAAGTTTAGTAATATCATCATCTGACAAGGAAGAGGAAGCGACAGCTGCATCACCAGTAACAGTAGAACCCTGTAAAACATATAACTTGGCAATCTTTCTCTACCCTTTCATCACAACAAGGGACCCTTTGGAAATCTTTAAAACCCCACTTTCAGCTGTGTATCTGCACCCTTTTGAATCAAGAGTACTCAACGAAATTAAATTTCTTTTCAATTCGGAACATGCCGTGACGTCACTAAGTGTTCGACAACTCCATCAAACATCTTAACTTTAATTGTTCCAACACTGCGATTTTACACTAAGTATTATTTCCCATCAAAACAACACCTTCGACATTAATGTTTCGTAAGTTGTAAACCAATCCCGATTGGGACTCATATGGAATGTGCAAACTGAATCAAGTATCCACTCCTCGCTTACTTTAGAATCATTGTGAGCGACTAGAAGTTCACCATGTTTGTAGTCTTCTACAACATCGCCTTCACGAAATTTTCTCGGTTGTTTTCCCTTTGATTCGCAGCCTCCTTTTAATCTTATTTTGTAGCTTATAGCACTCGATTTAATGTGCCCTTTCTTCTTGCAGAAGTTACAAGTTTTACCTCTGTTTGAAGACTTGATCTACCCTTAGATTTACCACGAGGATTCCGTTCTGTGTCCTACCACGATCATCATCAGCATTCGATCTTGTCTCCCACGAACAATGAGACCCTCTCCACGAGAGTCGGGTTTAACCACAAGATGCTTCATCTTATCATACGAGGTTAAAGAATCATAAACCTCATCAACTGTTAGAGACTCACGGCTATATAAAATCGTGTCTTTAAAGGTTGAATAAGGCAGGGCAACGAACAAAGTAGAATCAACCCTAGATCTTCCTTATCATACTAAACCTCCATGGCTTCCAAGTTTGAGAGAATTTCTTTAAACATCATTAAGTGTTCGTGTCTGACGCACCTTCCTCCAAACGATGAGCATAAAGACGCCGCTTCATATGCAACTTGCTTGTTAGAGTTTTCGACATACATATTTGTTCTAGCCTCTTCCATAATGCAATGCGGTTTTCTCTTTCATCACATCTTGCAAAATTTCGTTGGACAAATGCAGATGTAATTGTGTTAATGCCTTTCGATCCTTACGCTTTTTCTCTTCATCTGTTAATGTCGAAGGCATCTTATCTATCCCTAGCAGGCATCCTCCAGATCCATCGTGCAAGAGCTGCTTGCATCTTAATTTGCCACAACGCAAATCTAGTGTTGCGATCCAACAGTGAATTTCATATTTCAAAGACGCCATTACCGTGATCGAGATGAATAACCGGAAGCTCGGATACCAATTTGTGAAAAAAATAGAATAAAAATAAATAAAATAAAGAACACACAAATTTTACGTGGAAACCCTTTGGAAAAAAAACCACAGGCGAGAGGAGAAGAAAATTCACTATGTCGAAAAATTTGTATCAATACAAGAGGAATAGACTATGTCTATTTATAGGCTTGTAAAGCCATATTCTAGTAGGATTGAAACACCCTATCCTAATCAATATAAAATAGATGAAGTTTAATAAGGTTTAAAAAACCTTATTCTAAAATAAAATAAAAGAAATCTAGTTCTATATGGATTTTACTTTTATTTTATTTTCCATCATATTCTATAAGAATTTGGGTCACTTAATTCTAACAGATTGAAATAAATAGGGGAATGAGCTATGACGCTTAGTGTGAGTTCATTCATAAGAGAATCAGTGCAAACAACCAGCAAGGCATATTAAATAATAATGTATAGAATATTCGCAATCAACTAGTAGTTCAGAGTATCGGTTTTTCAAATTAATCATCATTAGTATCACAGATTTCACAATCACAATTTCATAATAACAATCTCACAGTTGAGTCAACCACACACACACACACACACATATATATATATATATGCATCTAAGGGTCCATTTGTTTACATGTAAAAGGTTTTACAGAAAATATTTTCTACATTTTCCTATGTTTGTTTCATAGAAAATAGTTTGGTTAATGAAAAATGACTTACAGGTCAAGATAAAATAAGCCCATTTTCCTGTAAAATGACTTACCATTTTGAAAAGCGTAAGTTATTTTTCAGAAAAGAGCTCATCTATAGATAATTTTATTTTTATATAAAAATTAACTTAAATCAAGCTTAATATTATTATATTGATAATAAATTTTATTTTTATTTTAAAAAATATTTAAAATATTATATTTTTCAATATTATTAAGCATACATATTTAAGTATTTATATTTAGTCATATAATAAATTATTAATATAATAAATATAATTTATTATTTTAATAAATTATTCAATATTTCAATTTTATTTTAATAATAAATTTTAAAAATAATAAATTTAAATAATATTATTCACGTATTATTGAAAATATTCAATATTAATATTTTAATAATAAGTATTTATTACAATTATAAATATATTAATAATAAATGTTTTGTAGTATAAAGGTTAAAATATGTCATAAGTCTATGTACACTTCACAGCTTTGTATATTTAGTCTTTGTACTTTTATTTTCAAGAATTTAGTCTATTTACTTTTCAAATTTGAAAATCAAGTCTAATTGTTGACATCGTTAATTTTTTTTGTCAATTTTGTTGATGTCACATTTTTAAATAAAAAATACTCACTTAGTATTCATGTAATTAAAAAATGACATTGTAATGAATCTGAATTTAACATAATATTTTTAATATATGCAAAAATAATATAAAATATAAAATTATAGATTAAAGTAAATTCCATTAAACAATGAAAAAAATAAGAAAATCTCAAATGTATGCTTGTTTAATTGAAAACAACTTTTATGAAATATTTTTAAGAAATCTACCAAATAACAGAAAATATTTTACACAGATTCCTCCAAACACCAGAAAATATTAGCTTTTCCAAAAAAATAAATTATTTTCTAGAAATCATTTTTAGTGAAACAAACGGAACCTAAGTCATCTAAAAAATTCCATTTTTGTATGCACATGCTTTCATAGATGCCATACAATTTCAGTTTTAACAGAAAGATCTTACCCCACCGCTACACACCACAATGAGAGTTCCCTTGAACTCCATCCATCAACACACCAGATTGTGGTTAAACCACTATTGGTTCGCATATAAACTGTCAATAATTGTGGACACACGACAATAATCATTATAGATGGAATTTGTCTCTAGCTGTGGGTACACAACAAATGTCTCACAAGTGAAATCTGCATTTGGTTGTGGATTACATAACAAATAACCAATAGATGAAATCTGTCGCTGGCTGTGGATACACAGTAAGTACCCGCAGATGGAAATTGTCTCTAGCTGTGGATGCATAACAAATTTTTGCAGATAGACTACCAAACTTCCTCCGTTCACATCGTCTCACCCAATGCAATGCAACATGGCAAGCTCAAAATTGATCATTACAGTAGCACTTAATATGTTTGTGACAAATCAATCGTGCGGTAGGTTGTGTGAGATTCGAACTATCCTAGGGTTCTAGGGGGACATGGCCGTGTGAGGGGCCATGTGGCAGCTTTATCCTAGGCACGATTTTGCCCCGATTTACATGTAAAAGAACACACACCTTTCACTAGAAGCATGAATGACATTCCTCACGTTCAAACCTGATTCGAGGTACTTAAATCGAGTCCTTCAATTGACATTTACGCAAGAATTAATGATTGCTTTCAAGATAAAACAAGATTGTTAAAAGATTCGATGATAAATTGAGAAAGATCATTTAATCGTTTCACAAGATTATCGTTAGATAGGAATTCTATAAAGATTTGAGATCAAACATTGAGTTTGAAATGTACTTACCGATTTTTGGCAATGATCAAAGAATGTTTCTACTAACGAGTACAAATTCGATTAAGAAACGAGTTAAAATCGAGAACTGATTTTGACTCAGGAGCAAAATTAAATTTCAACAATGGGGAAACATTATTTTGTAAAGAAGAAGATGAAAAAGAAAAAAGGAAAAAAAAAAGAAAGAGAATAAATAGAAAGATAGAGGAAAAATTCTATTAGGATTTGAAAAGGGATAAATTAAAATTCTAATTAGGAAAAAAAGATAAAAAGATGGTGGAATTCTAATTCTATTAGAATTTTGAGGAAGGGTTAGATATGAATTCTAATTAAAAAAGAATTGGTTAAATTCCTAGGGTTTGTGAGCCCCTAGGCTGCACTTTCAATCTTCTGAATATTTTGTCAAAATTTGAAATTAAAATGAAAAGAGAGAAGGACAAGGCTCAAACTTAAGTTCTCAAGGGGATACTAATGATTAACCATTAGGCTATCACCCATTTCTTGTTAGTTTTTCATGCTTAATCATATTAATATGTTTTTGGGGGTGTTTTTGGTGAAATTAAGAAATAAAAATGGAAGAAATGACTCAAACCTAAAACCTCCAAGAAAGGTTCAAGCGTGATAACTATTAGGCCTAAGCCTTTTTTTTTTTTAATTTTTACCCCTAGCTATATTTATTTTAGTGTGGTTTTTATCTTAAGTTGCTAAAAATTAAAAGGAAAAGAAATGAGAGCAATGGGGTTTGAACCTAGGCTTTTCAACGAGGGATGCTAACATTTAATCATTAGGCCTGAAGCCTATTTCTTATTTAATCTTATTTCTTACTATATATATTTATTTTGGGCTCAACTTACATATTCTTTATTAGCTTATATATTTACTCACATTTTTATTAACTTATTTAACTTATCGTTCTTAGCACATTCTATCTTAGTTTATATATAACAATTAATACTCATAGTCTCAATATTAATATTTTAATTCATTTCACCCTTAGTAAACTTTAATAAAATGACTTAGATACTCGAAAACCATCAAGCCGGATATTCATTTCTTATTTAACATACGACATAAGTAACATTCACAATTCATTAATTGAATCATATGTACAGTATAAACCAATTTAATAAGGGCAATAACTGAAAGAAAATTCTAAAAGTGATAAGTACAAATCATTTAATTTTTAAAGTAAAGTTTAAAGATTAAATCATAACTTTAATAAACTATTTTAGTAAACCTTTTTTTGTAAAATTGAGAGTAAAATTATGGAATTATCCAAATAAGACTTAATCATGCAAATTTTCAAGCCATTTCATAGCATTTAAGGACTCCAATTGCTTTGCATAACAATCAGGACTCAATTGCAAAGATAATGACACGTGCCCAAACTACATATGACCCATTTACACCTATACATACTATTTCGTGTTTTCATGCCAATTTTTCTTATTCTAGCATATCGTATATCATATATAGATCATACAAATCATGCTTAGTTACACTAAAATATACATTAACACATTTTAACAATCATTCGTATTCAGGCTTAAATCCAATCAATTAATCAACCACAAATCCAATTCTTTCAACCCTATTTTTAAGATGTGACAAATAGTAAATAGGACAAGAGATGTTTATACAGTTCAGTTTCTCTACATTTTCGGGGCTTTGACCAAAGAGAATATTCATTATATATTTTAGTACCTCGTACAACAAGTGTTGTAAAGCTCTAACACTCACTAGTTTAGAATTCACACTTTTGTACCTAAAATCTAAATATATCCCCTCTAAGTTTTCCCCTTGAAAACTTAGGACTCTTAACCAAGTTACAAACTTGATTATTACAGAAGTACTGCACTCAAAAATATGTTCATCACTGAACAAAATAAGTGCTTTTAACTTAGTACAAAACCTATACAAGTTCTCACCATATTTAAGTGAAGAAGCTTGCTAACATACTAAATCTGTTACGATCAATTATCCCTTGAAATAAGTAATATAAATATCACATAATATCTTCAGAATACGCTAAGGCAAGTCTTCAATCAGCTAAGGATATCTTCCCTTCAAAGGCTTGATTTGATCTGCTCCACAATTTAAAGGATAATAATTGCTTCGATCTAATCCCAATAAATCTTCAAGATATCTTACTAATAGTAGATTGCATATCAACGATATGCTAGCAAGTATCTCAATTATCGAAGGA